>BRKX01000003.1:56692500-57292500 GCA_026008535.1 Perilla frutescens
AATCCAGACAGATAGCAGGACAAGTTCAGGAACAATTCAAAGATCTTCTCAGAAACCATTTGTCCCTATATGTCATTTTTCTAACTGTATTGGACATCTTAGACCACATTGTTTCAAGTACTTGGCTAAATTGAAGAAGAAAAGTGCCAACCAATTTAGCATGAAGAACACTCGCAACGTTTGTGTGAAAAAGATTAAAGGAAAATGCAACTATGCCTCTAAATCTTTCAATGACAAAATGAGTAAGTGTGTTCCAAGAAATGTTCCTGATAATAAAGTTGATGCTTCCCAGATTAAAGCAACAACAAAGTCTGATCTGGTGGTTTAAGATTCAACAGATGTTCCTACAAAAATTGAACCTGCCGAATGTAGTAAAAAAGATGTTTCCAGAAGCGTTCCTACTTTACAGACACATAAAGCATGGATTGGTTTTGTGATTTTTTACCACTTATTGAAATCACAAATGGGATGAAGATGAAAGAAAGAAGACACGCAGAAGGACAATGATCAATGGTCCTTCATATGTTTGATGGTCTGGAAGTGTTATTTGACCATCCTTTGCAGTTGAACTTGTCATTCCAACTACTTTGCAGCTGATTCCAGTTGCTCCTGACACTAATGCTGTTTCCCAGGCTGCTCCTGCAGCTGAAGATATTGGTGTGCCTTCCGATGCATCTGCCACCGAGCTTTGCCATTTATGGCAGCTACTAAGGGGGAGAAGTCGTAAGAAATGAAGGGAAGAAGACTGCGAAGACAGGGGGAGTGTTCGCAGATTGTGTGAAGTTTATGATGGTGAAACTCCCAGCATTGTTTTAGGGGGAGTTCCAGTAACTGTGCCAGACAATTTTGATATTATTTTTTGATATATATACATATTTGATCTGCGAAGTTTATTCATGTGTTGTGCAGATCGATAGTTATTGTCTTCGATAAACGCTAAAGAGGGAGATTGTTAGTGCCATTGGTATGCACTAATTGTTCTTTTGTGTTGTTGGTGAGATATGTTTGACAATATGTATCTGGTTATGTCCCAAAAAGACTTCGTATTCCACTGTGCAAGAAAAGAAGAACAGTTGGCGAACTGTTCCCTCTGATGTCCCAAACATACCCAGGGACACTTTTATATGATAATTTCCATAAATACAAGATCTTGTGCAGATCCATTTTCGAAAGTCAAATATGTTCGATTGACTGCCTTGTGGAGTAGATACTGAGCTGCAAATAACCCTCTTGTCCAAGGAAAGTATCTACACATATTTGAGAAGATCACAAACCATTATCCACTTACCATATTGTCGGCGGTGAAGATCGATGACAATTCTGAAGTGAAGATTATAAGAAGACCGATTCATTTATGCAATCGGTACCACTTACACTTGTTTAGTTTCTCTTAGAAGATTATTTGAGAGTTATTTCATTTGTGGTCTTTGTATTAGCTAGTAACTGTTCCACATTATGTTCTAGCATTTGAATGTCTTGAGTGAAACACGTGAGGAGTTTTATTAATCTGTTTTGTATGCAATCTCGAGAGAGATTGTAAGTTGAAGTCGTTGGTAGCTAGAGGGAGTCTAGTGTCACGGTTGTGAGAGGATCTCATAGCTTTTATTCGATGAAAGAGTTCGTGAAGAAGAACGGGCGACATAAGGAGGGAGTCCTGTATGTGTAAGTTCCTAAATACACTTCATGAAGGAGTAGTGTTAGAAAAAACTAGCAAGGAACCTCTAGATCAGGTTTTGATGTGATGTTAAAATTATTTGTGAAAAATTAACTAAAGCTCAAGTTGCAGATCGAAGCTGACCAGCCCAGGTGGGCATCATCAAAGAAGAACTCTAGAAGAGTCAATGTCAACCGATCTGAAGGATGACCCAAATTGAAAGACACGTCATCCAGTTTGAAGTTCAACTTGGCTGAGGAATCATACCAGTCAAAGCAAGCTGACAACTGAGTCAGCTGAACTGAGGGAGAAAGGAGTTGACCAAAGACTGAAGAAACTGATAGAATGTCAGTTTATGCCAGAGACTAGCAGTATCCAACTGGAGCAATGGGCAATCTCAGCTGACAAGCCCAGAACTGCCAACTGGTGCAATGGTCAATCTCAACTGACAAGCCCAGAACTGCCAACTGGAGCAATGGCCAATCTCAGCTGACAAGCCCAGAACTGCCAACTAGAGCAATGGCCAATCTTAGCTGACAAAGCTCAGAACTGCCAGCTGGGACGATAATGTTACTGAGATGAGAAATCCAAAATTGCCAGCTGAAGTTCCGAACTGCCAAGAGAGCTGAAGCCAGAAGACTCCTAAAGTATATTGCTTAAATTAGCGTATCTTGGAATAAATGCTCCGTCAAGGATCCTAGAATTTAATGAAGATCGAGTGGCAGAGTAACGGCTACTTCAACCAAATGATCCAAGCGATCATTAATGACCACTTGCCATTGATGAGCCAACAGAGCCTCTGATCAAATGGAAAATGGAGCTCAACGGACATAAAATCACTCCTCTATAAAGGATGGATGAATTAGAGTTCTAAATACTTTTCGCACACCTTTCGAATACTCTTCATAACTATAACCCCTTGCCAACCTTCGAGCTTTTCTTTCTCCCTCCTACTCAAGCTCAAGTGCAACGTTTGATAGAAACTACGAAAGTTAAACTGAGAAGAAGAATTCACTGAATCAAGTCATCCAGCCAGCTGTTGACGATCTAGCCAGGGCAACCTTCTCAGTTCCAGCTATTCAACGATCAACTACTCAGCTCAATCAAAGGAGCACATCAGTTGATACCCCCTTGTTCAAGACTAACCTCTTGAAGATCGAAAGAGATCTAAAACCTTGTAAAGACGACAATAGCACCTACCTTCCTAGCGAGCAGTTAGGGACTTCAAGTGTGAGCCATCGATCAGCTGAGGTAGCGAGTAGTTGCCAGATTCAGCCAACTGTCCTTCATTGTATAATTTGTAAAGAAACTCAAGTTATATAGTGAAGTTGTCCTTCTGCGGAAGGAAGAGAGGACGTAGAAGTTTGAGACTTCGAACCTCTATAAATCTCTTGTGCGCTGTACTATATTGTTCATTGCATATCTAACTGCACACAACATCACACAAGCTATACTTAAACTATCTCAACTGACTATCAAACTTGTGCATAAATAAGTTTCATCAAGCGAGTCATAGAGCCCTGTTTTCCGCATCTAAAGTAAAAGTTTTTGAATCAGTTTATTCACCCCCTCTCTAAACTGATATCGACTGGCCCGGGACCAACAAGTGGTATCAGAGCGGTTGATTCTAAGGATCAGCCATTTCTGCAGATCAACTGAATCAGATCTACTTATCTGTGCTAACATTCCAGTTATGGGAAACCATAAGCTACCTATATTTTCAGTTGAGAACTATGATAATTGGAGCAGGAGAATGAATGCGCATCTCTGCTCAATTCATGAGAATATGTGGGAAGTCATTGAAGAAGGTCCAATCATCATCATGATGGACAATGATGCTCACATAGTTGATATCAATCAACCAGCAAGAATCCTGAAGCCAACTAATCTTCTCACCAGTGAAGAGAAAAATTTCAAGAATCTAGAGTTCGTTGCTCAAGCTGCATTATTCCAAACTCTAGATGAAGATCGTATGAATGATACCAAGAATTCTACAACTGCCAAAGAGATATGGGACCTACTAGCAGATCTTTGCAGAGAGTCCGAAGCCATAAAAGGAAACAAGCTCCAATTGACAGTTGGCAGGTATGAATCCTTCAAAATGTAGACAGAAGAGTCCATCTCAAGCCTTAAAACTAGATTTCTAGGCATCATCAGTGAGATGAACAACCTCAGAAGAAGTTATCCCAATTCAGAGATGAATTCCAAAATACTGGATAACCTCACCGACGAATGGGATATGAAAGTGATCGCTACTATGGAGTCAAGAAACCTAAATAGCATCACTCCAAGGGAATTATTTGGTTCTCTTAAAGCTCATGAGTACAGTCTAAACCGAAGAAGAGAAGCGTCCACATCGTCAGCTCAAGACGCAGCTTTCTATGGCGAAAGGACCAGGTTTAGAGATGCTCGAGGAAGAAACAACTTACGCCCAAGGAGCTCACTAACCAAAGAAAACCAATGCGGATCTTCAACTGAACGAAAAAGGGAGGTAACTGAAAAGAAGGAGAATCTAACTGATGACATCAATGATCAGATCCAATCAGTTACCGAGTTGTTAGAAAAGTTGAAGAGAGCTCGGGATAAACAATCAGTTTCACCTCAAACTGATGAAGTCCCAAAAGTTGAAAAAATCTACCAACCAGCTGAACGGCCAGCTGAACTATTCAAGAGTGGCAATCGCAATCTTGGTGAGTGTTTTTATTGTCATAAACAAGGACATTACAGGTTTGAGTGTTCAGAACTTCCTGAAGACAAGAAAGCCAAGGTGAGGAGAAGCTTCTTTAAAAGAAAAGCAATGGTTGCAAATCTTGAGAATGCCATGCTGGACGATTCAGACTACCTATCCGGAATCAATTATGACGGCTACAGCTCAGATGATGAAGCTCTATTCTGCCTCATGGCCGACAATGATGAAGAGGTTAGTACAACTGATTCTCAAACCTCCTTTTATTATATAAATGAAGCAACTGTCTCTAGTAATGAACTTGATATGAAACTCATGATGCTAGAAGACCAATTAGCTTCAATCTCCTGTTTGCATGTTGAATTGAAAGATGAAAATGATGAACTGAGGAACAAAGTCAGGAAACTGAGCATTGATCATGAAAAATTAAATTATCTTGAATCTCAGTTTAAAGAATTTGAGAAATTGAATCTGAGAACTGCTGATCTAGAGAAAGAAAATAAAAAACTCAAGTAAGAGATTCTTAAAAAAGAAAAGGTAAACCTAAGTTCAAAAAGGGATCTCAAACTCTAGATGAAATACTCAGTCATCAAGGAACTGGAACTGGCAGCTCAGGGCTAGGATATAGCAAGTTCACTGCCCTAGAAAAGAGAAAAGCAGTTGCTCAACCTAGTGACAAGGGTATCCTAAAAGGGTTCACAAGATCTCAGGATCAGCCAGCTGAGTTAAATAAAGGAAAGGGAATATTGAAAAATCCCCAGACCCAGCCTAAAAAGTTTGGTCAGTTCTACCAATCTAAAACACCCGGTTAGCTAAAGCCTAGTTCCCAGTCAAGACCTTCAGTTCACTCAAGTACAAAGCCTCCAGTCCAACAAAGGCCACCGGTTCAGTATAAAAAGCCCTCAAGGCAAACTGGCAGATCAGTCCACTATGAAAAGAAAGACCAGTTTAGATCTCAAGCCTACCCTGCTAAGAAGTTCAATCAGAACACCTATAGGAGAGATGAAATAAACCTGTTTGAGCCTTATCACCATTATAATGGTTATCTAGATTTCAGAAATGAGCCAAAAAGGTGCATTCCAATAAACTGGAAACACACAAGGCATTGGCCTGATAGAAGATCCCAAAAATCTCAAAACAATTGTGTGCTAGTTGAATTTTTTTATCCCACTAACTTTCAACGCAGGTACCATTCAACTGACTCAAGGAGAGTTGAAAAAGAGTCAAAACTAATGAAATGATCCAAATCAGTTGACTCCTTGAATGATAAGAAACCAAAAGTTTGGCAAGTCTGGATTCCAAAAGACTTAATGTATCAAAAAGGACCCGATATGAAACGGGTCCCTAAATGCTAATCCTTTTCTCTGCAGGACGAGAGCATCCTATCTATGAAAAAAACCAAAGACATTTGGTATCTAGATAGCGGGTGCTCCAAGCACATGACCGGAGATAGAGAAGATCTTGACGGTTAAGAAGAAATCAAAGGTCCACTCGTCACATTTGGAGACAATTCCAAAAGTCAAACCATTGGAGAAGGGTTCATTGTCAAAAGAAAAGTAGTAGTGAATGGAGTCTCCCACGTGGATGGACTGAAGCACAAATTACTCAGCATCAGCCAGCTGTGCGATAATGGCTACTCAGTTGACTTCACCAAAAACTCCTGCAACATAAGAGACAAGTCAACTGGAGTAATATTGCTAACTGGCATCAGGAGAGGTAACATGTACATTGTTGATTGGTCAACAGGCTACTCAGAAGCTTTCTTTCTCTTAAAAGGATCAACTGAAGCAAGCTGGCTATGGCATCGACGACTGAACCACCTCAACTTCAAAACAATCAACTACTTAGCAAAGAAAGAGCGAGTTGAGGGGCTTCCCAATGAGATTTACAAGAAAACAGGTGTATGCGGACCATGTCAAAAAAGGAAGCAAGTAAAGTCATCCTTCAAGAATAAGAGTCATCCACCAGGAACAACTGACTGTCTTCAACTGCTGCACATGGATTTGTTTGGTCCAGTTAGACCTCAAACTCCAAAAGGCAAAAGATTCACTCTTGTAGTAGTTGATGATTACTCAAGATATACATGGGTAGAATTTTCGAGGAGCAAAGATGAAACATATGACAAGCTCACGGTGCTGATCAGAAGACTACAAATTGAAAAGGAAATATCAGTTCAAAGGATTCGCTCCGATAATGGAACTGAATTCGTGAATCAACATATGATCAGCTTCCTCAACCAGCTTGGGATTACTCATGAACATTCAGCTGCAAGAACTCCACAACAAAATGGTGTAGCTGAAAGGCGCAACCGAACACTAAAGGAAGCAGCTCGAGCGATGATAGCTGATGCGAACATAGCTGAAGGGTACTGGGCTGAAGCAGTCAACACAACTTGCCATACTCAAAATCGAAGTGCCATTGTAGCAGCCCATGACAAGACACCTTATGAACTGTACAAGGGTCGTAAGCCTTCTATCTCATATTTTAAAATATTTACCTGTAAATGTTATATTCACAACAATGGCAAGACTCAACTGAAAGCTTTTAGTGCTAAAGCTGATGAGGGTATATTTCTTGGGTATAACTCTCCTCATACACAAGCTTATAGAGTGTTCAATAAATGAACTCTTGTTGTGGAAATAACATGTCATGTGGTATTTGATAAATTTGCTAATGAGTACAGGAACAAAGAAATTATAGACACATCAGTTCAAGTACTACCTAGTGAAACTGAAAATTCACAGGACTATGTAGATCACATTGTTCCAGAATGATTTGAAGTTTCATTAGAAGAAGACAATGAAACTGGTACTAAGCCAGTTGAGAACAACCTGGTCAATGAAGACATAAATCGTGCTGAGACCGCAAACCCCACAAATGAAGCAGGGGGAAGAAGTGATGAGATTGCTGAACCTACTGATAAACAAGCAACTAACGACGTCATCATAGAAGAGCCAGCTGGAGACTCAGCTGAAGCCATGCTGCCCAAGTGGCTCCGAAGCCATCCAATTGATAAGATAGTTGGTGATCCAAGAAGTCGAGTTCAAACTAGAGGATCAGCCGAGCATGCCTTATTCACATGCTTCATCTCTCAAACTGAACCAGCAAACGTCAAGGAAGCCTTAGAATATTCAGACTGGATCATGGCTATGCAGGAAGAACTGAACCAGTTCACACGAAATGACGTATGGTTTCTTGTTGACAGGTCGAAAACCTAGAAGGTCATTGGCACAAAATGGGTTTTTCACAACAAGCTGGATGAACAAGGAGTGATCACAAGGAACAAGGCTAGACTGGTAGCCAAAGGGTACTCACAAAGTGAAGGGATCGACTTTGATGAGACATTTGCGCCAGTTGCATGATTGGAAGCCATCAGACTGTTCTTAGCCTATGCAGCTCACTTTAATTTCACAGTCTACCAAATAGATGTCAATAGTGCTTTTCTTCAAGGAATGCTCAAGGAGGACGTATATGTCGAGCAACCGCCAGGCTTTGATATTGGTGATCAAGTTTTCAAACTAAAAAAGGCTCTCTACGGACTGAAGCAAGCTCCAAGAGCGTGGTATGAAACTCTAACAACATTCTTGCTGAAAAACGGGTTTAAAAAATGAGTCATTGATCGAACTCTATTCAGAATAGAATGATCAACTGAGATCTTAATGGTTCAAATTTATATGGATGACATAATCTTTGGATCAAAGAGCAAAGATCTATGCACACGGTTCGCTCAACTGATGCAAAGTGAATTCGAGATGAGCATGATGGGGGAAATGACATTCTTCCTAGGACTCCAAGTGAAGCAGCTAAAAGATGGAATTCATATCAGCCAGGCGAAGTACACCAATGAACTAGTCAAGAAGTTTGGAGTAAGTAAAGGAAAAACTCTCAAGGTTCCAATGAACACATCAGTTCAGCTAACTCTTGATGCAGAAGGAGAATCAGTTAGTCAAACTTACTACAGAGGAATAATTGGGTCCTTACTTTACTTAACAACTAGCCGGCCAGACATCTCATATTCAGTCTGTCTATGTGCACGGTTTCAAGCCAATCCAAGGAAAAGTCATCTTGAAGCAGCTAAGAGAATCATCAAATATCTCAAATGAACCATAAATCTTGGATTATGGTATCCCAGAGATGACAGTTTGACTTTAATTGGGTATTCAGACTCAGACTTTGGTGGATGCAAGATTGACAGAAAAAGCACCAGTGGAACATGTCAGTTTCTTGGAAGTAAACTGATATCCTGGTTTAGCAAGAAGCAGTACTCAGTTGCCACGTCAACAACTGAAGCAGAGTATGTAGCTTCTGGAAGCTGCTGTGCTCAAATACTCTGGATGAAGCAACAGTTGAAGGATTACAAAGTTGAAACTGAAGAAGTGCCTATCTACTGTGACAACAATAGTGCAATCATGATATCTCAGAATCCAGTTCTACATTCAAGAACTAAGCACATTGACATAAGGCACCACTTCATCAGAGATCACATCGAGAAGAAAGACATATGCATCCAATATGTCAATACTGAGAAGCAGATAGCCGACATCTTCACCAAACCGTTGCCTGAAGCAAGGTTTATGGAGCTATGCATACAGTTGGGACTGCTGGAGCTAGCATCACATGATGAAGATAATGAACTGGAAGAAAAAGGCCAAGGAACCCCTCCAACTGAAGAGAGAAACTGAGTCAAAAAGACAAAAAACTGATCAGTTCGCCACATAATCCATCAGTTTGGAGTATATGCAAGAAGCTGCTGAGAAATAAGCAAACTGGAAATGATCAGTTTACCTCTTCAGTTCAACTGAATCATCAGTTCAGTCGCTCAGACTAATGATCCAGTCAGTTATGCAGAACTTACAAGTTGCAAATTGATCAAACTGATGAAGAGGTCATAGGAACTGAAGTAAACTCAAAAGGAGATATCAGTTCAAGGACCAGCTGAAGGAGAACAGCTGAACTGAGAAGCAACTAAATGAAGATCTAAGCAGTTAAGATCAGTAAGGAACTGATGAGAAGATATCCCAGTTGGAACTGATCAACAGAAAAACCATCAGTTACGGTCATACCCAACTAATGACGTAATCAGTTTTTAAGCTAAGGAGAAACTGCTGAAGAGAAGAGATAAGTTCAAAAATCTCATTTGTGGAAACGGTAAAAACACGTGTCATCCAAATGTTACCGTTGAATCGTCTCTCTCTCCTCTTCACTCCCCAATGGATAGAATTAAAAAGCCAATCGACGGGTCGATTAATCCAATCCGACCGTTGAATTTGGGGAGACCAAGCATCACAACCGTTGGATGAATCCCAATTTTTCTATATAAAGAAGGCGGCTGAATTCTCAAGATAAGCTTTCCGATTTTTACTAAAAATCTATTCTTTTCTATCCATATATCATCTCCTTCCAGAGCTCAAAGCCTTCCAGATTATCTTCCCACGCCCAAAATAACATCTTCATAAATCATGACTTTTCTCTCAAACAACCCTCATCGAAGAAAGTTCAATTTGAAAATCACCAGAGAAGACTCAACGATATTTTGCAAAGATCTATATCATGACAAGATACTCAGCAGAGACAATTTCAGGAAATTCTCCAACATTCCCAGCTATTGTGAAGGAATCATTCTGTCAATTGAAAATTCTGGGCTGAAGACATTCACTGAGGGTATACCCGCTCAGACATACCCGGAGGCAGTTGCCGAGTTCTTCCTCAACTCAATGAGCACAGAGAACTCTCTGGAATTTAAAACAGAGGTTCGAGGGTGAGAAATAACAATCACTCCATCAATGTTAAAAAGGGTATTTGATCTCCCAGATGAAGGAGATAATGTTGAAGAAATAGAAGTTGATGCGAAAAACTGCTACGACAGATGGGTAACAATTCAGTTTGAAGGAAGATATTACATCAACCATTTTGTGTTCAAATTTGGAAAAGAGTTTCAAGTACTAGCGGCAGTGGCGGCGAGGATGATGATAGCATCATGTGAAGATCAATCCAGCATGTCAGAAATAAAGTACAGAATCAGCAATGCAATCTGGCAAGAAAAGAAAGTCAACTGGTCTCTATACTTTTTTCAACAGTTAAAGGAGCTTGTAGACATTGTGGAAACTGAAACCCTAGGCTCAGGACGCTTTCCACAAAAGATGAACGTTCTCAACAGAGTAAGCTCCATCCTGGAGCATCTTCTTCCTGATGAGATGATTAAGGAGACCCATCCTCAACAGATTGATCCTGACGACTTTATCCCCAGAATAAATATAATTGCTCTTCCTCCACTAACAATCAGGGAATCACAACCAAAATTGAGAAAGAAGCTGATACCATCTACTCCAATGACAAGGGGTAAAGGAAAAGCTATAATGGTGGAGTCAGAAGTTCAATCAAACTCCGACTCAGATGATATCTTTCGCATGATTCAGGGATACAAGTTATCAACCGAAGGAGATAATAAAAAGGACTCTAGAAAGGGTCAAACTGAGCAGAAAGCAGCTTCACCGACTCAATCTGAAACAGTTGATAAACCAGCTACTTATTATCAAGAGATTGGAGAGCATCAGCTGAATGAAGATCAAGAGATTGGAGAGCATCAGCTGGATGCAGATCAAGAGATTGGAGAGCATCAGCTGAATGCAGATCAAGAGATTGGAGAGCATCAGCTAAAGGCAGAAAAGACTCAACGAAGTATCAAACAAATAAGGAAGATACAACAATCAAGCAAGGCATCAAAATAATTCAAGAAAGTGATTGAAAACATGAAAGTTCAGGTAAAATTGCTCTCTGAATCAATCCTACAGCTGGAAGCACACACTGGAACGGAAAGCTCAGAGGAAGTTTCCTCCAATGAGGACATGCCAGACAGATCCAGAATGGCTAAGAAAAGGAAAACTGATCACAAGAAGTACTAAGTGGCTGATCAAGTTAAAACCTGATTAGAAAAGCCCTAAGTGTACTTTTTGTTAATCAGTTTGTAATTATATCTCTTGATATATTTATAATAGTTCCTTTTATTTTAAATAAATGTTAAGCCTCACATTTATTTTGAAATTTTGACCATTGCAAAATAATGACACGTGTCAAGGTCATTAATTGCCAACGACCAAAAGAAATCAGAGGTTAGTACCATTCCAACCAGCATATCTATGAGCCTGTCCCAACACTCATAAGAGCCTCTATCTCTTTCAAGCCTCTCAAAAAGCCTCCTCCTCCAAAAAGATCTAAAAATCTCTCTCTCTCTCTCAAACAATCTTGAATTGTCAAAAATATTCAGCCAACCTCAAAGATGGCCGAATTATCCAGATCTTCAAACTTCCTCAAAAGCCAACTTATGAGAGATAAATTCCTTGATAGACAGAAATTTCAATTGATTCTTGATGAATTAAAGAATCCAACCCTTCTGTCAAATCTTCACAAAACAGGAGTTCTTCACTACCTGGAAACACCACCAAAATTCTTTAGACAAAATTTGGTGAGTGAGTTTTTTGCTTCAAGCAAAATTATCTGCAGATGGGAAAATGATATCTTTAGTGGCTCAAGGAAGAATGTTACACATCAATGAGAAATCAATTGCTGAAGTATTTCAACTCCCACAAGAAGGCTTATCCGTTCAAGATCTAAAGGAATCTGCAATGTCGCACTGGAGAAACTGGAAAGCCTCAACCTGCAACAAGCAATTCAGTTTTACCACTGCTAAAGCTGATCTCAAGCCTGAGTATGGAGTTCTACTTGACATAACGAACAAGATGATGTTCAGAGCAATTGGAAGTCTAAGCCAACTCATCCAAGAGAGATACAAGGTCATGATTCACCTTGCTGAAGGAAGACAAAGAAACTGGGCAGAATTTGTCTTTCAACAATTCAAGCATCAAGTCATCAAGACTGCAGACTTAAAGAAGTCTGGCAAATTTGAGTCTAAGGTCGGACTTGTTCTAAGGATGAGCAAAATGCTTGAAGACCTGCTGAAGCTCACAAGTGATGAATCACTATCAGTTCTGATCTCCGACTGGATCCCCAAGAAAGGAACTGCTCATCTACAGTCCCTGAAGAGGAAGAGAAAAGGAAAGGCCAAGATGAGCAACCAAAGTTCGAGCAACTCAACTGCCAATGTCGTTTACTCTCCAAAATCAAAGAATGGATCACCAGTTGATTTCCAGGTTTGCTCTGATCCAGATGAGCTTATTCCATTCATTGGAATACCCCATCCAAACTATGGAGCAGACTACTTTAGAGGCACATGTCCTCCGCTCCAGCTGACTGAAGAGAATATTTGCACTTTCTACAGTGGTGAATATGCAGTCAAAAGTGCACAAAAGGAAGTGACCAATCTCCTTCTCACGCACTTTACAGTTGTTGCACAACGAGATCAAGAGTTGTACATACAACTTCATCGATATTTTTATTGGTACAACTGGAGACATTCTATGTCTATCCAGTCTCACTTCTTGCTAACTGCCTTTCATGGCATGAGCTTCTGGCAAAGAGAAGAAACCTAGAGCATCAAATGGATAGGATCTTCAAATCCATTCCCTCTAACCATTGTGCAAGTTCAGTACATTATGAATCACTGGATGGTGAACAAGATTCCAGCAATCGCCTTACTGGCCGAATTTACATCCAGATTCATGTTTCAAGCAGTTGGAACTGCAGGTCATCCAGTCAACTACCCAACTAACTCACTTTGTCGACAGCTGAACTTTGATAATCTATCAAGTCAGTCAGCTGAGCCATCTCGACGAACTCCACCTGCTGTTTAAAGGATAGAACCCCACCTATCCCACACTGCAGTCATAGCTTCTCAAGGGAAAACAAGGCATAATGATGCAAGAGACAGTGACGATGAAGATACTGCCATATCACCAAATCTCCTATCCAAAAGCTATGTGACTCCACTGCTCACGTCAGGCTCAAAAGATGCGCAGTTGACCAAGAAACATGATCAGTTTCGGTCATCACCAAAGGGAATCCCACATTACCTTAGTCAAAGGATGAAGAGCTCGTCAGTTGAGATCCAGCTTCATCTTCGCAAAGCCAAGAAAATGGAAAGGCCTGGACCATCAAAGCATGAAACTGCATCTAAAGCAAGCAATGCAGCTAGTCCAGCTAGGCCATTCAAGAAGCGGAAATTGTCTACAGAAAAGCCGAGTAACTAAACAAACAGGCTGATCAATTCAGTTGCAACCTCGACATCAGCCAGCTCAGCCATGACAAATGAGTGTCCAAACTCAACTGCTCAACCAACCGCCACATCATCAATTAGTTGGACTGTATCCCAACTGACTCAGGATAAGTCTTCATTTTCTTCAAAAGCTTATCTCAATTATATTGTTACCGTTGTGATTATGAAATATCTTATATTATATGTCAACGGTTACAATTTAAAAATCGGGCTCTACATCTCTAAGTTGTCATTAATATCTCTGCATGGATCTTAAAATCTTCTCTTCAAACAGACGAAGAAAATATATTTTATTGCGCTATTAATAGAAAGATCTATAGAAAATATTTCGCTATTTATGGCAACTATCCCATTTTCAAAATGATCTCATCTCAACCATACGATCATAAAGTCATTTACCGATAATCGGCTGAGATTCATATATCATTAATTCAGCTAATCAACCATCAAATCGGATGGCTGATTAGTCAAGAAAAGCAATCGAGTACTCTTGATTCTTGCATGCACAAGATGCATAAATATGAGTACAGAGATGAAGGCTCCGATCATCTGAAAATCTTTGCAGAAATGAAGCCTCCATTTTCCCAGGTGGATTTTGAAGTTCTTACACGTAAAATGAGAAAAGACAAGTCTCTAAATCTAGAGAAGCTAAATGCACGTCTTGGCCCGGATGTCTTTCAACAGATTTATCAACCATTAACAGCAACTGGACTGCATCCTTTCTTGACACAGTTGCCAGTCAAGAACATACCTGACTATGTCGCCGAGTTCTACTACAATGCAACTATCAACGGTGACAATATCATCTCCACTGTAAAGAATCAAGTGATCATAGTCACCAAAGACACGATGATGTCCACTTTACACCTTCCCGGCAGCGGTCCAGACGTGATGAACCTAAATCTGCCATCCAAACATGAGTTATGGAAAATCTGGAAGCTTCCTCATGTGCACCACAACGACAGTTCGCATAGATTAAAGGAGAGCTTGCCAAGTGATATCATCCAACTTCTGGATATCACCAGCCATATTATCCATGGCAACTTCGAGATTGTTCATCTCTCCGAGATCAAGGCTCATATCACAGCCTCCCTCTACTTTGAATGTCAAGCCGACTGGGCTTCCTACATCATGGCGCAACTGAGAGCCAACGTCGAGTGAGCGACGTTTGATCCGTCAACTGGCACATTCCGAGAAAAAATTGGCTTTATGAACCGACTAAGCCACATCATACAAAGCCAGTTTGACGAGATCATACCAACTGGTGAATTACCTGGAAGATGGGACATGCCCCCCACAATATACTGCCATCCGTCCTCCAAGCGTCCACAACCACAAGGGCCTTCCAACTCAGATAAAGGAAAGACGTCTTTGGAGGCCATCGTCAGCTCCACTGATGAAAGAGAGCTACTGCTGGAGAATACATCTCTTTTACGGCTGAGTGATCAACCCACAATATCAGCCAGCTCCCAACCTCCACCTTTAGTCCAAAGCGACTATATTGAGGTTGACTTTGAAGCGGTTCTAGACCACCAGCTCTGAAGCTGCTTTGGTCTCATCGAGGACACCGACTCCTTCCTCTTCAAGCAACTACGACGGTACTTGTAGTACCATATCTGGCGCTTCCAATTGGATGAGACAAATATGTTTCACCTCATCCACACCCGTGGCTCAGCCTTCTGGATCAGCGAGGGCACATGGAGTCGAAACTGGATGAATCATCCACTCTCATCACCTCCAATGCTCTCAGAGATCATGGATTCAATGATCAAGCAACTCCAGCTTGGTATATCCGCTAATGCCCCTCTCCCAGACAATGAACCAGCCAACTCCTCCTGCACACCCTACGTTGGTGACCCACCCCTTCCTTCAGCTGATGAGATCTTCACCAGCTTGGGCCCCATGAGCTTCAGAGAGCAAGAAATCTCTGATCTAGGTCAATCCATGTCAACTGAAGATGCCTATGCATGGCTTTCTACGCCCATGCAAATCCCTTCAGTTCCTACAGCTCATAATGACAATTTGGCAACCGCCTTCACTTTTCTGCCAAATTGGTCATTACCCTCATGTGATCCTCTTCACCTTTTGGATGATGTCAAAAAGGGGGAAGATGGATAGAATGATGAGAATGATGATGAACGGTATAATGGATGCATGACTCTTTGGGATCAAATTCAAAGAGAAACTTATCATGAGGGGGAAGATCAGCTTCAGGGGGAAGCATGGACACTACAAGGAGTCCAAAAAGAAGAAGAATCGAGCAGAAGGAAAAAGAGCAGTCGAAGCAACATTCAGAAAGTAGACTAGTAGTCTTAACTACTAACTCTTGAATCTCTTGAAATCATGCCAATAAAATGAATATATAATACAAGTCTTGATCATGATTTTACTTCAAGCTTGAATACCTTGACATAATTCTTCATGCTCTAATACCCCAGCCATGTTCTGATATCTAAGCATGAATAAGCCCAAAATTGCTCTTGAAATTGACATGCTCTAATATACGAATGATAAGCATGATTGAAAATTGCTCCAATAACTGAATGAAAATCATGAGTCAATGTGTCACAATATGCTATGAATATGACATGCTCTGATATTTGAAAGTTAAGCATAAATGATAAATGCTCTAATAACTAAGTGAAAATCATGAGCCAATTTGTCTCAATATGCTATGAATATGCACTGACTAAAAGACTCTATTTAAAGCATTTGCTACTTGCAGTTTTTCCATCGTCATCATCAACAAAGTTTTGACATCATCAAAAAGGGGGAAATTGTTAGGAAAAACTAGCAAGGAACCTCTAGATCAGATTTTGATGTGATGTCAAAATTATTTGTGAAAAATTGACCAAAGCTCAAGCTGCAAATCGAAGCTGACCAGCCAAGGTGGGCATCATCAAAGAAGAACTCTAGAAGAGTCAATGTCAACCGATCTGAAGGATGACCCAAATTGAAAGACACGTCATCCAGTTTGAAGTTCAACTTGGCTGAGGAATCATACCAGTCAAAGCAAGCTGACAACTGAGTCAGCTGAACTGAGGGAGAAAGGAGTTGACCAACGACTGAAGAAACTGATAGAATGTCAGTTTATGCCAGAGACTAGCAGTATCCAACTGGAGCAATGTGCAATCTCAGCTGACAAGTCCAGAACTGCCAACTGGAGCAATGGCCAATCTCAGCTGACAAGCCTAGAACTGCTAACTGGAGCAATAGCCAATCTCAGCTGACAAGCCTAGAACTGCCAACTGGAGCAATGGCCAATCTTAGCTGACAAAGCTCAGAACTGGCAGCTGGGACGATAATGTTACTGAGCTGAGAAATCCAAAACTGCCAGCGGAAGTTCCGAACTGCCAAGAGAGCTGAAGCCAGAAGATTCCTGGAGTATATTGCTTAAATCAGCGTATCTTGGAATAAATACTCCTTCAAGGATCCTGGGATTTAATGAAGATCGAGTGGCAGAGTAACAGCTACTTCAACCAAATGATCCAAGCGATCATTAATGACCACCTGCCATTGATGAGCCAACAGAGCCTCTGATCAAATGGACAATGGAGCTCAACGGTCATAAAATCACTCCTCTATAAAAGATTGGTGAATCAGAGTTCTAAATACTTTTCGCACACCTTTCAAATACTCTTCGTAACTATAACCTCTTGCCAACCTTCGAGCTTTTCTTTCTCCCTCCCACTCAAGCTCAAGTGCAACGTTTGATAGAAACTGTGAAACTCAAACTGAGAAGAAGAATTCATTGAATCAAGTCATCCAGCCAGCTGTTGACGATCCAGCCAGGGCAACCTTCTCAGTTCCAGCTATTCAATGATCAACTACTCAGCTCAATCAAAGGAGCACATAAGTTGATACCCCCTTGTTCAAGACTAATCTCTTGAAGATCGAAAGAGATCTAAAACCTTTTAAAGATGACAATAGCACCTACCTTCCTAGCTAGCAGTTAGGGACTTCAAGTGTGAGCCGTCGACCATCTGAGGTAGCGAGCAGTTACCAGGTTCAGCCAACTGTCCTTCATTGTATAATTTGTAAAGAAACTCAAGTTATATAGTGAAGTTTCCCTTCTGCGGAAGGAAGAAAGGACGTAGAAGTTTGAGACTTCGAACCTCTATAAATCTCTTGTGTGTTGTACTATATTGTTCATTGCATATCTAACTGCACACAACATCACACAAGCTGTACTTAAACTATCTCAACTGACTATCAAACTTGTGCATAAATAAGTTTCATCAAGCGAGTCATAGTGCCCTATTTTCCGCATCTAAAGTAAAAGTTTTTGAATCAGTTTATTCACCCCCCCTCTAAACTGATATCGACTCATCCGGGACCAACAAGTAGCAAACAAATCTTCAAGTTTGGGCGAAGTCCCCCAGAGTAAGTTGGTTAACCGAACTGGGTTATCAATCTCGTGCGTGCCTTTACTACTTTTATTTATCTGTTCTTACTTCTGTTCCCAACATATCGAATAACACTTTTCTGCAGTACTCATATAACACAATTTACACGGAATACAGTTTTTTCATTTTCTAATATGTTTACTTTCTTGGAACCAAGCTAAGCATATAGCAATCTTATGCTAAGTTACGCTACTAAACAATTAGTGAACAAAGTAGAGAGTTTCTACAAAGGTCATTCTCGAAGAAAGAGGTGAAGAAGGCACTCGCTGATATTCATCCATCCAAATCGCCAGGTCCAGATGGTTTCTCGACACATTTTTATCATAAGTTCTGGCCGGTTATTGGGACAATGATAACAAAGGCTGTTCTGGGAGTGCTCAATAATGGAGAATGTTTGCATGAATGGGACAAGACCATAATTGTGCTTATTCCTAAAGTTGAGAAGCCGAATTCAGTGAAGGGGTTTCGACCAATCAGTTTGTGCAATACCTTGTACAAATTATTTCCATAGTGCTTGTTAATAGATTAAGGAATGTGTTGAATGAATTTATCAATGATAATCAAAAGTGTTTTTTTTAGTAGGAGACAGATTACTGATAATATTATAATTGGATTTGAATGCATGTGTTGGCTCCAGGAAAGATGAAGGAATGAAAACATTGATACTCTCAAATTGGACATAAGTAAGGCATATGATCAAGTTGAATGGAGATTTATTGAAGTTATGATGCGAAAGATGCAGCTCCCGGATTATTTTGTAAGGTTGATTTTATGTTGTATGACTGCAGTTTCGTATTCCTTCATTATTAATGGCTCGATGTTTGGGGAAGTTAAGCTGTAATGCCCCAAACCACTCCGTTTGGGCCATGTCACTTAACATACAATTTACTACTTATATTTGTGTGCTTATATTAAATTGAGCGGAAGCTAAGATCAAATAGCATGATAAGGCACGACATCATAATCCTTACTATAAATTTTTCATAATTATAACATGCAACCTATCAGATCTAATTCGTCACACAACATAGTATTAAGTAGAAGCATCGCATAAGCCTATCCACACAATCAAACAATCATCTAACCTATCGGGCTCTTAGGTTTTACACAATCCGTGCGTCTAGCACCATAGTTTAGTCATCATAATAAAGGGGTTCAACGACATATATTTACACATAGAAGGCTCTAAGATCAAATGACCTGCCTTTAAAATGTTTTACATAATATATCAAGTTAAATACAACACAACTACAAAATAAGGCTAGTCCCATCCCCAATGATAATTGATCATAAATCAAAAGGAGAATGATCGATGTAATGATAATAATATGAGTATTTCAAAGGAAGAGCATGCAAAAGTAAACACAAGCTTGTGGGGGTTATCTTGTGTTCACAACGCTCCTACTCGAGCCCCAACTCCTCAACCTGAAATTCATTAAATGAATGGGGTGAGTATTTAACAACATACTCAGTGGGGAAACACTGTAGACAGTTATAGATAATTGCACAAGTAAAAATATAACATATGGAAACTTCTTTACTTTGTGGAGACTAGCCTCAACCCCTTAGGGCCCAAACATCATGATGCCCATGTTAATGAACGTCTTAGCCCTATAGGGATACCCGCAGGCTTATTATCCCCTAAGGAGGATATTAACAAGTCTATATCGATCCTGTAAGACCTCTTTATCAATCCCGAAGGATCTCTGTATTGTCCCGAAGGGTCTCATTCATATAATCGGTCCGAAGACCCTGCATACTTATACAATCAAAGCACAACAATAACTAGAACTTCACATGCGTTTACAGTTTACAGTAACCCCACCTTATGAGATGCTTTCGAAAGCCTCTCTACCTTTGAAATACTTCCTTACCGTGCAAAAGTCGTCCACCTCGAACCACAATACGTCACCTATCACCTTTAAACCCCCTTTTCATTTTAGATGTCGAGTTATATAATTATTCTATAATTTTGACGAAACACATTCTATACATTGCTTTAAGATTTTCATACATATCCACATACACAACCATGGATATACAAGCTCATACTATGATTTTAGACTCAAAATACACATTCAAACTCTTTGAGGAATTTAACCGAGCACGTTATGTGCACCCATTTAAACCACATGAACATGTCTCAATTTAAATCCTTTAAACCCATAATTTCCAATACATGTACTTCCATCCTAGGGCTATAATATACATGAAAATCAACTCCACAAAACCATCACAACACCCCCAACCAACCATCAACAAAACAAGGGAAAATTAGGGCAAATTATCCCAACTTTAGCAACAATGAACCATAGGAATTTAATATGACTACACACATAGCTTTAAGGAGGTAAATAAACCATATGTTCAAGATATCAAGGCAAGAGAATCAATAAAATCAAAAACCCTAAATTTTTGGATACAAACCCTCAATTCAAATCAACAAGAAATGGTGTTGAATCACCAAGAGGAAGATGATATGAAGTTACCTTGGTTGATGGGTGATGATGAGAGATCCCACTCCAAGAACTTGAATATTTTTCTTGAGAGGATTTGGAGAAAAATCGCCAAGTGTTTTGAAGAAAAATGAATATGAGTGAGTGGGGAGATGTGTTTAAAAAAGTGGAATTCCCAAAGCGAGGCGCGACCTAAGGGGTCGCGTTCAGAGCCCACGTTTGGTTAACACAACAAGGCATGACCCAAGGGGGTCGCGTTTGAAGGTCGAGTTCGAGCTGAAGAACAATGGCTCTCAGAAGCTGACGACACGCGACCTAAATATCGCGTTTGCAGCTCGCGTTGCAGATATGCTAAGCATGCGACTTGGAGGGGGTCGTGTTTCCCAATCGTGTCTTGGCTTCACTGCGAAGCGCGACTTAGTGTACTCGCACTTGAGGGTCGCATTTCAGACTTGATTTGTTATTTTCAAATACAGTCCGAAAAAGCAAACATATTTAATATATTCCGAAACTTTCTAATCCAAACAAAACTTAAATTTTCAAAACATATTTAATATATACCGAAAAAGCAGGGGGTGTTACCCCCTAGCCCCCATCGGGGCGCTTCGTCCCCTGAACCCCCGACTCGCTGACCGGCTCACCATTAGGGTGTTCAGGGTATGACAAAATAAAATTAAATGTAATTACATTCATTCATTATCATATAACTCGACATTTTAGTAATAAAAATCAAACTGTATTATACACTTAGTACAATATCACCGTGTTATGACGTATCGGCTCGAGTGGGACAACATGCATTAAAACAACTATATAAAATACGAACATACCATCATAATTAATATTCAAACAATATTAATTCAAAATCATTTACCAAAATTATAATTTATAATTTAGCAAAAAGGGTCGGGGTATCACATAAGCCATCAAGGGAATTGAGACAGGGTGATCTCTTATCCCCACTCCTCTTCATGATTTGTGCTCAAGGTTTCTCCTTCATCCTTCTCGGGTTGAACAGATATGGAAATTTGACACCAATCCAATTCGACGTGAATGGTCCTAAACTTTCGCAACTTTTATTTTCTAATGATAGTCTACTCTTTTTTAGACCAGGGGAGAGGGCTTGCGTTGTTCTTAAATGTTGGTTGATTCGATATGAGAAGGCCTCTGGACAACTTATTAATTATGAAAAGTTTTCATTGCATTTAGTTCGATTATGGAACTTGAAGTTATTAATTGGGAAAATGAGATACTTGGAATTCGAGTAGAAGAATGACATTCTCTATATTTGGGTTTGTCATCTGTTTTTCTCCGGAACAAATGACTACAGTTCAACTATATTCAAGATAGAGTAGTGCAGAAGTTGGTGAGTTGGCAAAATGAACTTCTTTCTATAGATGAGAAGAAGGTTTTGATAAAATCAGTTGTTCAAGCTATTCCAACATACATTGTGATGTGTTTTCGATTACCGCATTCAATTTGCAAAGGTGTGGATCGAGCATCTGTGAGCTTTTAGTAGGTAGATACTACGAAAAAATTCGGTTGCATTGGTTACAATGGAAAGAGATCTGCTGCCCAAATGATAGGGATGGTTTGGGATTTCGTTGATTTGAGAGTTTCATGAAATCTCTGCTTGCTAAACAAGTCTAGTGAGTGCTCAAGAAGCCTGACTCGCTTGTGGCTTAAGTTTTGAAATCCAAATATTTTAGAAATGGGTCAGTTCTGTAGGCTGGTATTGGGAGGGAACTGATAAATTGGAATTTTGCACTTATCTAGAGTCGATTTTGAAATGATTTTGAGTATCTATTATATGCTTTAATCCATGTTTTACTCGGATTTTACTTGTTTGGTCGAGATGGATTTTTGGTGTGATTCTACAAGAATTTGGACTAAGAACTATTAGAGTTGATGAAATCCAACTCGAATACTTGATAGTTCGGGTAGAGGCTTAATCAGGATGAGAAAATGCCTGGAACACGCACGTCAGGATCACAGTGAGTGAGCACGAACCATGCTTTGCTGCACGGCCTGTGCTAATATCACAAATCAAGGCAGCTTGTTGCAGAAGGACTGCACAGTCTGTGCTAAGCTAGCACGACCCGTGGTATTTTGTACTGCACGGTCCATGCTAGCCTTGCACGAATCGTGCTAATTTCTGGCCATTTCCACGAATTTCCTTTTTGGCCCTATTCGATTCTATCTCAAGCTTGGATCAACCCCTGAATATTTAAGGGTTCCTCTTGCTCGAAAATTGAACCAACTTTTACCCTATAGAGAGAGCAGAGAACACCGTGGAGAAGACGGAGAATAGACTACAGAGATATTGAAGAAGCACATCATAGACTAAGTTTATTTTATGCTTTATTCGATTAGAACTATCATGTTGATTACTTTTGTGTATTTATTTCCTTTGGATTTTGAATACAGCATGAGTAGCTAAATTTCTTGAGATCTTAGGGTTGCTGAATGTTGATGGATTTTATGATTAAAAGTAATTTATCGTTCCTTTCTATTTCTTATTTATGCATCTCGGATTTATGTTGTCTTGTGTGATTGAATTGATCAGCTTTCAGACTTGGGTAGTTAATTTATTATTCACTTGAGAGATGTTAATAGATTAATGGATTAGGATTGCATAGCATGAGTCTGCTAGATCGAGAGATTGGTAGGTGTCGTGAGGAGAATAAATATGAGGTTTTATTTAGAGATAGATAATAATTCGTGATTGAGAGATAAGAATTACAATCTAATCTACTGTTATAGCTTACTCGAGAGAGAAGTTCTAATTACAATAGTGATTCTTCTACAAGATTTAGAATTAAATCAGTTAAATAATTATCTGAAAATCAGGAAATCCATTTAACAATAACACCCCAGGATCCATCTTTTATCTATTCATCCAGTTTTCTCGTGCTTAATTTATTTATTTTCTTTACTGTATTTAGTTAATTAAAATCAACCTTTAATTCGGTTCTCTAGATAAAGTAGGATAATACAATTGGGTACTTAGCTGCATTACTTAGCCAGTCTTTGTGGATATGACCTTGCTCCCTTAGTTTTGCTACATTTACATCGTATACTTGCGAGTAGTATGTTAGTGTCATCTGCACTAAGGTGATCGAGATTGTGATGATCTGTATGACAATTTCAAGAAAACACAAAGGTTTTGGTTGTTCGAGATTGAAGACTATGTTCTGGACATTACAATGAACATTCCGCTGCCAATTTGATTGAAGATTAAGACATGTACTAGATCATGTTCATGAACATGATCATGTACATGATTCTCTAGAGAGTTTCCAAGAGACGTGCCATGCTAGAGTCAAGGAGTTGAAGCTGTCGATTTAAGGTAGACATTTCAGAATAGAAGTTGCCTTGTTCGTGATGAAGATCAAAGAAGGAAAGTAGGAGTTCTATTCAAGGAAGACATCTAAACTAGAAGAGTCCGAATCAATTAAGGAAATTTTTCTTATTGAATCCAAGTCAGATTAGGACTTTTGATTTCCATGTTAAGGCTATGTCTCTCATCTATAAATAGCCTAAATCAGACTAGTTTTAGAGACGACCGAGTGGCCCATACACGAATACACAGAACTAATTAGAGAGTCCAAAAGACTTCACATTTGATGCATTAGGTATTCGGTATTGTTAGACTAAAATTGATCTTTTGATCGTTATTTTTCTAGTCTGTTTTTGAATCTATTTCATACATACTTAGAGGAGTCTCGAGAGAGATTTCCTGTGGGAACTAAAGGGAGTCTAGGTTGTGAGTGGAGCTCGCAATTCAGTCCAGTGAAAGAGGTTGTAGTGGGTAGAAAATGGGTCGAGTGACGGGAGTCCATCATGTAAAAGCCTTTGTAACCATACAACGGAGTAGTGGATTGTTTCTCACGGACTTGGGAAAGTCCTCCTGACATAGATCAGTTGATCGAATAGGGTTAACACATCGTATGCCATTTTTCTACTTTCTATATTGCATTCTGACCTTGCATGTTCATATTAATGTACGTGTTCATTATCATGAACATAATCGCATAGTTGTTGTAACTTCAATTGGTACCAGAGCAGGTCGACTTTGGTTTTGTGCGAAAAGAGTCCTGAAAGGTAGATAACTGCGTGAAGGTTTTGGTTGAAATTCAGCTATGAGTTCAATCAAAGAAGGAGGATCTACGGTCAGACCACCATTGCTTGAAGACAACAATTATCCTTACTGGAAGGCAAGGATGAGGGCGTTTTTGAGATCAATAGATGAGCTTGCGTGGAAAAGCATCACTGAAGGATGGAAAAATCCAAGTGTTGCTAAGGAAGGAAAGCAGGTGAAGATTGAAGAAGGAGAGTGGACTGTGCTGCAGAAGAACTAGTACAATGTCAACTCTAAAACTCTCAATGCTATATTCTGTGCAATTGATCTTGAGACATTCAGCCTAATCTCAACTTGTGAGACTGCTAAAGCTGCATGGGATATTCTGGAAACTACCTTTGAAGGGACCAGTTCAGTAAGATTGTCAAGGCTTCAAAACCTTACCTTAAAGTTTGAAACCCTTAGAATGGAGGATACTGAGTCCATAGGTGAGTTTAATGCTAGATTAATAAGCATATCCAACAAGAGTTTTACTCTTGGTGAGCCTATCAACAATGAGAAACTTGTAAGAAAGGTTCTCAGATCTCTTCCAAAGAAGTTTGCATACAAAGTTGCTGCAATTGAAGAAGCCAAAGATATCAAGAGTATGAGGCTTGATGAGCTGATAGGATCATTAAGGACGTTCGAGATGAACCTGGAAGATGAAGATGCCAGCTCAAGAAAGAGATGTATTTCTCTCAAACTGAAGTCTCAAACGATGTACCTGAACATGTACAGAAATATAAAATTGTACTTGATTCAGATACAATGAATAATATGGTTTTGATAACCAAGAACTTCAGTCGAATGTTAAAGAGAGTCAATAAGTAGTGTTCTAGAAGGACCAACAACAGAAGACAACCTTCTGATAATTCTCAGCAAGAAAAAAACTCTAGCAATGAGCAGAAAGAGTTTCAACCTCCAAATTCTAGAAGAGGTATTCAGTGCAGAGAATGTGGTGGATTTGGGCACATTCAAGTTGAGTGTGCAAATTCACTAAAGAGAAACAAAAAGAATTACAATGCTTCTCTTAGTGGCAATGATTCTGTAGGAAGCAGAAGTGATTCAGATAAGGATACTATGGCTTTTACAGCGAAAGTATCATAATTTTAGGATCCCTTCAAATTTACAGAAGATGATGAATCAGACAATGAAGACTTCAGCCAAGAAGAGTTTGTCAAGACATACAAATAGATGTATCAAAAGTGGCTGGAAGTTGTAGAAATCAACAAGACTCTTCAGTCTCACAACAAGAGTCTTGCAGAGGAGAAAGAGAAACTGATCAAGTCTGATTCAGAACAGACGAATACAATCCAGTAGCAGGAGAAGGAGGTAGCTGATTTAACTATAGAACTCAAATCCATCAAAATGAATGTCAACATGCTGTCAAAGAAAGAGTCATCCAGGTCTTGGATACAATGGAAGAGAATCCAAGACTGTGTTTTTCAAAGAAAATACAAGCCAACCAGTGCATGTACAGATAATGTTCTGTACATCCAAAAGAACATTATCAACAAGAAGATTCATATTTATAGTGGCAACAGAAAATGAATTATCTGCCATTATTATGAGGAGAAAGGCTACATCCGACCACATTGTGAGAAATATCTTTATGATCTCAAAAGAATGAAAAGAAGATATGTGGATTAGCCTTCCAGCAACAGAAACAGAAGACCTGTCACACATCAAAAGAAGAAGCTTGCACAGAAAAAGCAATAGGTTGTCAAGCAGACCAGTCTGATTGCTCATACATCCTTCAGAGTTGAAGATAAAAGCAACTGGTATTTTGACAGTGACTGCTCAAGACACATGACTGGAGATTGCTCTGTAGTGTAGAATCTGAAAGCTTGCTCGTCTAACTTTGTCACCTTTGGAGATGGAAAAAGAGGTAAAGTGATGGTAAAAGAGATCTGGTTGTCGAAGGAATGCCTAAACTGAAGAAGGCTATGCTTTTGGATAGACTGAATGCAAATCTCATTAGCATCAGTCAACTGTGTAATGATGATATGACAGTTGTCTTTACCAAAGAAAACTACAAGGTATTGAATAAGAACAATGACTTATTCATGGAAAGAAAATGATCAGTTGATAACTGCTATCAACTACATGTTCCTGCATAATGTTCTGTCACATGTCAAAGAACATCTTTAGAAGAGATAGAGATCTGGCATTAAAAGTTTGGTCATATTAATCATAGAAATCTTCAGAGAATCATTAGCAAGGAGATTATCAGAGGCCTTCCCCATATCAAGATTGATAGAGATAAAGTGTCGAGTATGACGTGTTCCAGATGATGTTATCACTTCATTTGATAACATCGTAATCAATGTCGTATCTAATGATGTTCCGTCATTCTCGTCACATTAAGTATAACACTCGGATGTTAATCTTATCCTTTCCCAGTATTTAGGATTAATTTATTTTAAATTAATCAGAATAAATTGTGATTTTTGTCACATATCATTTTCCACATTTTTAGGGATTTATTAGATATTTTATTTTGAATTAAAACGTGGATAATGATAGATTTTGACTAAATCTGTTCCGAATTTCATGGGGACGTGATGTTCCCACTCCTTCTTCGACACTAACTGTTGCAGGAGATCGTGGGTCACTGGAGTAACCGCTACTATTGCACGATATTGAAGAATGTGTGCCACGTAATGCAGAAGACGGTTATCTCAAGTCCACTTCAGCAATGGGTAGTGGAAGGCGGTTGATTCAAGTCCAAGTCATATAGGATTGTGAGGCAACTGCCAACATAAGATGGAAGAAGTATTTAAGGTCTCCTTAGACCTTAAAATCATTTATGCAAGCAGGTTATCACCGTGGTTTGTGAGAAGCTTTGAATCTTGCATCTAGTGTCATTTCTGAATTCCAAGACATATTCCTCGACATCTGCCTAGCGTCCTAATCAGCTGGAGACTTACATTCTAGTTGTGTGTGTAGGTTAGATAGTCAACTTTGAGAAGTCTAGGATTTAGAGTGACTGATTGTAATCTATCTATGTGTTTAGATAGGTTTGTTTTTGAGTGATTATTTGAGTGAGTGAAGCTAGGATAGTCCTCTGTATGTTTTATGCTGTGTTGTCAAGGGAGTGAATCGAGACTACATCAACATTGTTTTTGTGTTTCACTTGTGATAGTGAATTTCGCCTTGAGGCAATCACACACCGTAAGGAGTGTGATTTAAAACTTATTTTGTGCAAAGTTCTGTTTACGTTTCCATTTCATGTTGAAGGCAATGTGGTAACACAAGCTTCAACATTACATTTGACTTTGCAATTTACATCTGTAATTCATATTGTTTCAGGTAACAAATTGTAACAAGTGGCATCAAGAGCCGGTACTTGACATACTAAGTACTCGATCTGGTGTTGCTTGAAATCTGTGATGGATATTCATATTAATCAATGTCGTCTTTCTGCTCTAGATAGCAATGGTGGTAACTATGTCATGTGGAAATCTTGAATGAATATTTACATCAAACCTATCGATGAAAGAACATAGATGGCAGTGATTGAAGAATGGAGCCCTCCTAGGATGGAAGGTCCGAATGGAGATTTTGTGTTAACTCCAGAATCTCAATGGACAAATGATGAGAGAATAATCTCAAATTTTATTGCTCGCGCTCTGAATGCGATTTTTATTTCAGTCGATGTTCCATGCTTCAAAATGATTTGCAATTGTGTTACTGCATATCAAGCATGGACCATTCTTCAGAAACATTGTGAAGGGCCTGCCAGTGTTAGAAAGACCAAACTGAGGTTGCTCACATCAAAATTTGAAAATGTGCCCGTGTTTGAAGATGAAACTATTTCATCTTATGCTGAAAAATTATGTGAGATCTCAAATCAATCTACCGCTCTGGGAGTCCAATATCTAATGAGAACATGGTTAGCAAGTTGCTTTGAACTCTCCTATAAAGATTCAATATGAAAATTTCTGCGATTGAAGAAGCACATGATGTAGGAACCATGAGTATGAGTGAAGCGGTCAGCATCTTGCTAAACTTTGAGATGAACCAGCAAAATCAGAAAGCAAACTCAACTTCAAGGGAAATTGCTCTCCAGACAACAACGGTGTCATCTAATGTTCATGATGATGTTGACGGTCTTCAGGAAATCAACGAGGAAGAGAATCTAAGTGTTGCACTCCTGACAAAGAAGTTCAACTCACTGGTTCATTCTATGAAGAAAAGCCCCCCAAATATCGAACCTCGACGGCTGCTTGACTCTCCATCCTCATCAACATCAAATTTTGGAAGATCAAATGTCAAGAAGGAAGTTACTGACACTGGGAAAGACATTGATTCAGTTCAATGCAGAACATGCTCTGGGTATGGACATTATTCAAACGAGTGTCCAACAGCACGAAGAAGACAAAGAAATAATTTTAATGCTATTCTCAGTGATGATTCTGATGCTGAACATGATTCAGATCAGAGAGTGTTGTTCATCAATGTCATGGAAGATGATGATCAGATTATTGATGCTCTGAATTATATTGATGAACTTGACATTGAAAAATGTGAAGTTGAAGATGAAGTTCTTTCAGATGTTGAAGCAGAAGCTACTGATATTTCACCCAATA
This sequence comes from Perilla frutescens, assembly GCA_026008535.1. Classification (NCBI taxonomy): domain Eukaryota; kingdom Viridiplantae; phylum Streptophyta; class Magnoliopsida; order Lamiales; family Lamiaceae; genus Perilla; species Perilla frutescens. The sequence goes on from BRKX01000003.1 coordinate 56,721,584, forward strand.
TGATAAATTGGTATGAAATGACTCTTCTGGATGAATTCAATCAGGCTTCTGAAATCAGAGAAAATGATCCACATGAAGAACAACCTACTGCCTCACTTCAAGAACTCAACAATGTTGTGAATGAAGTCTGCACTCAGTGGACAACTCAATAAAAAGAGCTGAGATTTCTCATGGAAGAAAACCAGTTTCTAAGATGAAAGGTTGTAAGTCTGGAAATTAGACTTACTAGGAGTGATGCTGAAATCAGCAGACTAAAGAAGGAAGTGGAGGACACCTCAAGAACATTTCAGAAGTGGAATCAAGGAACTAATGTCCTAAATGAAGCCTTAACATTAGGACAGACATATAGAGCTAGATTGGGATTCTCTAATAAATCCTCCATGTCTTTCTCAAACAACAATGTTGTTCAGTTTGTGAAAGGTAACAACTCAAGCACGACTACAAGGAACAATGTTGAAGATGATGATTAGAAGCAATGCAAGGGCTCAAAGATGCGGAAATATGTGTGGCATTACTGTCAGGAGCCTGGACATATCAAACCCCATTGTTTCAAGTTTCACGATGATGTTGCAACTGGAAGAACAACATCAGGGATCATATCTAGGAATAAGAATCTGAAGAAGTCCAAAAAGATGAAGGTTACATGCAATGTTGTGTACACATCTTTGAAGGCCAGCATTACTGAAACATGGTACTTTGACAGTGGATGTTCTCGATACATGACATGAAATAAAGAGTTTCTTGAAGAATATACCACTACAAACAAAGGCAAAGTCAGTTACGGAGGAGGAGCTCAAGGAAACATTGTTGGAAAAGGTACATTAAATGTCAAACATTTTCCTAAACTTCAGAATGTCCTACATGTTGAAGGATTGACGGCCAATTTGATCAGTATTAGTCAGCTTTGTGACGATGGTATGCATGTCAAGTTTGACAAAAATACTTGTGAAGTGTTTGACAAACACGACAAATGCATAATGTTTGGGAGCCGTGCATCTAATAATCGCTACCATGCTGACAAAGATGAAACCTGCAACATGACTGTAAATGATGAAACAAAGTTGATTCATCAAAAACTCGATCATGTGAGCATGGTAAATTTGAAAAAGCTGATTGTGTCTGATGCTATTCGTGGCCTACCAAAATTGAATTTTGATCATGATGTTGTATGTGGTGCCTGCCAAAAGGGAAAACAAACCAGAATTCCTCACAAAAGCCTGGGTAGTTGTCAAACAACAAGATGTTTTCAACTCTTACACATGGACATCATGGGACCAGTCGATACAAAAAGTATGAGTGGTAAGAGTTTCATCCTTGTCATTGTTGATGATTTCTCAAGGTATACTTGGGTTGAATTTCTACAGGAAAAATCTGAAACTTTCAAGGTCTTTAAAAGATTCTGCCGCACAATGTGTCTGCAATTTGACAACAACATTGCATGCATAAGAACAGATCATGGAAGAGAATTTGAGAATGCTGCATTCGATGATTTTTGTGTAAGGAAGGGAATAATCCATGAGTATTCAGCTCCCAAAACTCCACAACAAAACGGAGTAGTGGAAAGAAAGAATCGAACTCTGCAGAAAATGTCATGTGCAATGTTACAGGCGAAAGGGCTTTCAAAGAAGCTGTGGGCTGAAGCTGTTAACACAATATGTCATATCGGAAACAGAGTCTATCTTCGACCAAGAAGAAAGGAGACTCCATATGAACTTCTAAGAGAGAGAAAGCCAAATTTTAAATATTTTCATGTGTTTGGATTTGTCTGTTACATCCTGAATGATAGAGATCACCTTGGAAAGTTTGACTCCAAGAGTGACAAAGGACTGTTCTTGAGATATGCTCAAAACAGCAGAGCATATCGAATTCTTAATCTAAGAACTAAGGTCGTACAAGAATCTGTCAATGTTGTGTTTGATGATCTTGCAGGACTGGCGACAAGAACTGAAGAAGATGATGTGTCATTTCTCTTACATGAGCCAGATGTTGCCGACAAGGAGTCCAGCAACACTGACAAAAGTCTCATGAAAAGTCCTGATGTCAAAACTAATGTTTCTTCTCTGCCAGTGAATGAATCAACATTACCCCAGACACCAGATTCAGACTCCTCATCTGAAAGCAATGATGAACAACTTCCACTGGCTCAGTATGAACCAAGACGTGATCCTCCAAGAAGAATCAAAAGAGATCACCCAAATTCCCAAATCATCGGTGATGGATCTCAAGGAGTCAAAACCAGAACAAAGAGCTCAGTCGATGTTGCTGAATTGGTCAAACAGGTTTGCATGTCATCAGTTATTAACCTTGTGTCCATTTCATGCTTTCTATCCAGTGTTGAACCTAAAAATGTCAAAGAAGCATTAAAAGATGAATTCTGGGTAGAAGCAATGCATGATGAGCTGATTCAATTTGTTCGAAATAATGTGTGGGAATTGGTTCCAAGGCCTGAAAATAAAAATATAATTTGAACTAAATGGATTTTTAAGAACAAGACTGATGAGTCTGGGAATGTGGTTAGAAACAAAGCCAGACTAGTGGCACAAGGTTATACACAAGTAGAAGGAATAGACTATGATGAAACATTCGCTCCTGTTGCTAGGATAGAGTCTATCCGTCTCCTACTTGCCATTGTTTGCCACATTGGATTTACATTACATCAAATGGATGTCAAAAGCGCCTTTTCTGAATGGCATTTTGAATGAGGAAGCCTATGTTGAACAACCAAAAGGCTTTGAATGTCATGAAAAACCAAACCATGTGCTGAAACTACACAAGGCTTTGTATGGGCTTAAACAAGCTCCTAGAGCTTGGTATGCTCGCCTTACGAAGTTTTTAATTGACTTTGGCTTTTCAAGATGAGTGGTTGATAAAACATTGTTTATCAAAAGGATTCACAAACACATCACTGTTGCACAAATCTATGTTGATGATATTGTGTTTGGATCCACTTGTTCTAACCTCCTCATTGAGTTTGTTAATGCAATGTGTAGCACATTTGAGATGAGCATGGTCGGTGAATTGACCTACTTTCTTAGTATCCAAATCAATCAAGATAAAGATGGGATTTTTATATCCCAAAGCAAGTATGCCAAAAATCTGATCAAGCGCTTCGGACTTGAAGCTGCAAAGCCCATGAAGACACCAATGGGATCTTTTGAAAAACTAAGCAAAGACAATGTTGGAGTCAATGTTGACCCAACAATGTATAGAGAAATGATTGGAAGCTTGCTAATGAAGACTCAAATTCGTGTTTTTTCCTTTATCTTTTTACACCCTTTATAAGTGTTTAGTATAGAGTCTTGTCTAGTTTTGGGGATAAAACTGATTACAGGAGGATGAGGGCACAAAACCACCACAACAGGCACAGACATGTGTTATTTATGTTGAGGGCACAAAGAACTAATTTGCCTGCCGAGGACCCAGTCAAAGTTGTTGTGAGAATTACGCAACATAATCACGGGACAGCTCCTATATGCACGTGGAGGTGATGTGGTGGTCAGTTTCGAGTCTTGGGGAGGTCCAAACACGTTGGGAAGGAAGTGGAGAGATTAGGAAGTTACTGGAGGCGCTAGGGTTTGTTGCTAACACTCCTAAAATCAAGGAAGAACATGGAGCATGAAGGTGATGAAGTGGAGGAGTGCAAGAGCCCCTGCGTGGGTGAAATTTGGGCTGCTTGAAGTCTTAATTCATTTTGCTATAAATACTTTTATCTGTTTTCATATCGGGGACGACGTTTTTTACAGCACAAAGATACAATTTCCTGTTTTCACACTTAGTTTATTTTCTGGATATTCTGTCTACCTGAAGCTGGCGGTTTGCCCGCATAAAGGTATTTCAGTTGTTTTGTTGGCAAAACTGAGGTTGGGCTCAGAAGTTAATCCAGTTATTTCCTTTCCAAGTAAGATGTCTTTTATCATTTCTTTTACTTTCGTTTCTATGTTTAGTGGCTAAGTATCCACTGTTCAAGTCAAGGTAATGGTCTAAGGATAGAATATGTGCATGAGGTAATCGGACTTTAACGCCTTAAGGGTTCACAATCTTAACTTGTCTTTCACTTAGACATAGGTAAAGGGTAATTGGAGATGAAAGCGCGCATTTCTAATTAACTGGTACTAGTGTTAGTTACGTCTGAGTGTATAGGTGATCATGCCTCAATACCCGCATAGTAATAAGTCCGGAGGTGACAGCCTTGGTAGTTAAGATTGAGTAGTATATGCAGGCATAAGACCGTGTCAAACCTACTAGAATCGGGTCACTTTTACCCTCAAAGCTGCTATACTTGCAAAACCTTTGTGTGATTCTCTCCTTAGGTTCCTGTATAGTTAGGTCCCTAGGTGCCGATCGTATCATCTAGACGATATAATGTAAGAAGTGATTGGGGAGTGGCCGATCATATCCATTTCCTATAACCGGTTAATCCTCAAAGTGACAATTACCCATATTTTGCCATAGGGATTCGGTTTTTGACCTTTCTGCTAGTGTGGGCACAACGGGTAGTAGTGGTAATTACATATGTGTTATCCGAGATTGCGCATACCTACCAAATGACTCGATGCTTTGACTTGAACACTTTTATTACTGATATTTTCTCTTGTGATTTCCTTTTCAGTATTTAGTTCGTTTAAGTTTATTAGCAAGGTTTTTAGAGTGACACTGAAGACCCAAACTAAAACTAAGAAAAGACAGAAGGTTATGAACACTCCTCGTGGGATCGACATCCGTCTTCACCAGCTATACTAGCCGTTGAGGGTAGATTAAGTATTTGTGGACTATTTGCCCGCAAGTGTATTTTGCACACCAAAATGACGGTGTGCCAAAATTGGCGCCGTTGCCGGGGAGTGTAAGCGCACTTTTCTGTCTATTTACTGTTTTACCTTAGTATATGCGTCGTTCTAACCACGCAGGAGATTTACTCTACGATCCGGAGATAGAGAGGTCAGCGAGGGCAAGAAGGGCACAAGCTAGGGCATTTTTGAAAAGGCTGCAGGAGGAGAATCAAACTGAAAGATCCAATGAGGATTTGACCTCAGGCGGAGAAAGTCAGGCAAGCAATGAACAAGCTGAGACAAGCAACATCAATCCACTCTATTTCGACGAAGAGATGGAGGATGATCAGATATCAAACCACGAGGAAGAAGAACAACAAAGACCACCACCGCACACCCTTACTTTGAGGTAGCTGAGTTTCCCTCAAACCATGAACATGCGTCCCACGGGCATCGTTTTACCCACAACTACTGGTAACTGGTAGCTGAGGGCAAACTTCATCTCGATTTTGCCCAAATTCCATGACCATCTAGGGGAGGATCCACAACGACATCTACAAGATTTTGAGATGGCATGTGAGACGCAATGCACACGAGCTAATGGGACAGGTGAATACATTCACCTGGTTTCTTTTCCTTTCACCTTGCAGGACGGAGCTCGAGAATGGTTATACACTATTCCTGCCAGGAGTGTAACCAACTGGAGTCAACTCCAGCAAAAATTTCTGGAGAAGTACTTCCCCACATCAAGAGTGTAGAGCATGAGAAAGAAGATCTCAACCGTAAAAGCTAGTCCCCACGAGAGCTTTTACGACTACTTGGAGCGCTTCAAGCAATTGCTCTCGAAATACCCACATCACCAGATTCCAGATCATGACCTGGTGAACTACTTTGTCTCGGGGCTGAGAAGTGAGGACCAAGCCCTACTGAATGCAGCATGCGGAGGATCTATCCTGAACAAGAGAGCAACTGAAGCTCTAATACTTATTGGAGAAATGGCCGAGGAGAACAGAGACGATTCATATGAAAGAACAAGTGTTGCCGCTACGGGAAAAATTATCTCTGTGCCTGAAACTGATGACCGGATCGAACAACTCTGCAACAAGATGGAGAAGATGATCACCATGTTTTCCGCTAATACCTTACGAATTTGTGGGGTATGTGAATTGATGGGGCACCACTTTGACCAGTGTCCACAAGTGAAGGAGAAGGAAGAAACGGTCAACGCTATTGATGGAGGGCAAATGAGGAGGCACAATCATCTTGCCCCCAACTACAGTCAGAGGCAGACAGCACCATACTATCCTGCGCCCGCAGCAGGACCATCTTTATCAGACATGGTTCACAAGATTGTGAATGAAACGGTGGAGGTACAAAAGAAATCAGAAGCCTTCGAGCAGGAGAAAAGGAATGGACTGAGCTATTTGGGAGGACAAATATCCCAAATTAGTGATGTAATCGCAAGGATGGAGAAAGCTAAAGGAATTATGCCCTCACAGACAGAACCACAAAAAAAGGCTGGGGTAAATGCAATAACACTGAAGAGTGGAAGGCAACTGCCTGCACCATAGCAGAGACTGCAGAGGATGATGCCCACAGTGATGATGAGCCCACAAAGGAGGAACCAGAGTTGCGGGCAAATGACGAACCAGAAGCAGTTGTGCCCAAACCCATCCTAAAGAGTAATATTCCCAAAGAGATCGAGGTGCCTTTACCATTTCCAGGAAGGATGAAGGGAAACAAAAAAGAAGCAGAGGATAGGGATCTAATGCACATCTTCAAGAAAGTGGAAATCAATGTTTCCCTACTGGACGTAATCAGACAGGTGCCCCGATATGCCCGTTTCCTGAAGGACTTATGTACAAAGAAAGTGAGATTCACAGAGGAGGCACAAGTGGTTGTGAATGAAAATGTGTCAGCATTATTGCAGAAGAAGCTGCCTGAAAAGTGTGGAGACCCAGGGATGTTCTTTATTCCCTGTGAAATTGGAAGACTTTGAGTTGAGAGAGCTATGCTGGACTTAGAGGCATCGATCAATGTTATGCCCTAAGCATTTTTGAAGAGCTAACATTAGGACCGCTCAAGGATACAAGGACAATTATTCAATTGGCTGACCGTTCCAGTGTCTACCCCGAGGGAGTGCTTGAAGATGTCTTAATCAAAGTGGAGAGTCTGATTTTCCCAGCAGACTTCTATGTGCTGGATATGGGCAAAACCAATCCAAAGGCTGCCTGTATACTTTTGGGCAGACCATTCATGAAGACGGCACATACGAAGATTGATGTCGATAAGGGCACATTGACGTACGAGTTCGATGGAGACAGAGTTACCTTCAACATCATGAAGGCAATGAAGTACCCCAATGACACTGAGGGTGTACATATGATCCAAGAAGAAGTGCCAAGGCTGCTGGCAAAGGATCCACTTGATTGGGTACTTCAGAATACTAAGACCGATTGGGATGCTGAAGATGAACGAGATAAGCAAATCAAAGAGGCAATTCTGCAATTGTATCGCATCGAAGCCGATTTTCCAAGAGATACACATTTGTCTTTGCCCACAACAAGGCAGGGTGATAAACTGGTGCGGTCTATCATTAAGCCACCCAAGCTGGAGTTGATGGACCTTGGCCGACATCAAGGGCATAAGTTCCACCATTTGCATGCATCGGATCCAGGTGGAAGAAGGGGCAAAACCAGTGCAAGATCCCCAAAGGAAGCTGAATCCCTTGATGAAAGAAGCTGTGTTAAAGGAGATTCTAAAGCTGCTCGATATAGGCATTATCTTCCCTGTGCCCGATAGTGAGTGGGTGAGTCCTATTCACGTTGTGCCCAAAAAGTCTGGAATCCAGGTTGTGGAGAATAAAAACAAGGAACTTATTCAGATAAGACTGCAGACCAGATGGAGAGTTTGCATTGACTACCGCAAGTTGAATGCAGTCACAAAGAAGGATCATTTTCCTTTGCCTTTCATCGATCAAATGTTGGAGAGGCTTGCGGGAAAATCGTACTTCTGTTTTCTGGATGGGTATTCTGGTTATATGCAGATCGTGGTGTCCCAAGACGATCAAGGCAAAACGACATTCACTTGCCCCTTTGGCACATTTGCCTACAGAATGATGCCTTTTGGCCTTTGCAACGCTCCAGGCACATTCCAACGATGCATGATGACTATATTTTCTGATATGCTTGAGACTTGTATTGAGATCTTTATGGATGACTTCACGGTTTATGGAGATAGCTTTGATCAATGCCTTGATCATTTGAGCAAAGTACTTAGCCGCTGTGTGGAAAAAGACTTGGTGTTGAATTATGAGAAGTGTCACTTTATGGTAAGAGAAGGAATCGTGCTGGGACATGTAGTATCCGAGCGAGGAATTGAGGTGGACAGGGCAAAAGTGGAGGTCATTGCCAAATTGCCCTATCCCATCAATGTTAAGCAGATTCGGGCATTTCTAGGCCATGTGGGTTTCTATCGTCGATTCATTAAGGACTTCGCAAAGATTGCTCAACCACTCACAAACCTACTACAACTGGAGGTAAAATTTGACTTTGATGATGACTACAAGAAAGCTTTTCATACATTGCAGAATATGTTAGTGTCTTCCCCTATTATCCAACCTCCGGATTGGGGAATGCCATTTGAGGTGATGTGTGATGCCAGTGGATTTGTCGTGGGAGCAGTTTTGGGCCAGAAAAGAGGCAAAGAAAGCTATGTTATCTATTATGCCTCCAAGACATTAAATGTTGCGCAACGCAACTATACCACCACGGAGAAGGAGCTGTTAGCAGTAGTGTTTGCTTTTGAGAAGTTCCGTTCCTATCTGCTGGGGGCACAAGTGCTTGTTTACACGGATCACGCAGCTTTGAAGTACCTACTGTCTAAGAAGGAGTCAAAACCGAGACTCATAAGGTGGATATTGTTCTTGCAAGAGTTCGATGTGCAGATCAAAGACAAGACTGGGGCAGAAAACCTGGTTGCAGACCATCTCAACCGTCTGATGGTTGAGAGCAAAGAGAAAATCACTAAGAATTTTCCAGATGAGCACTTGTATGAGGTTGCGGGCAAAACAGCAAAGGAGCCATGGTTTGCCGACATAGTGAACTACCTGGTCGCAAGGCAGTTTCCAGTTGGTTTGAGTGACTATCATAAGAATAAGATGAAGCGTGAGTGCAAGTTCTATATCTGGGAAGCACCAGCTCTTTGGAAAATTGGACCTGATCAAGTCATAAGAAGGTGCGTTAGTGATGATGAGGTTCTAGACATCTTAAAGTTCTGCCATAACAATGCATGTGGAGGCCATTTTGGCCCACATAAAACAGCAAGGAAGGTATTAGACGGAGGATTTTACTAGCCTAGATTATTCAGGGATGCTTATATATTTGTGAAGAAGTGCAAGAATTGCCAGATGACTGGGAATATTTCTATTCAGGAGGCCATGCCACAAATACCTATCATGCCCGTGGAAGTCTTCGACATATGGGGCATAGATTTCATGGGACCATTTCCCAAGTCAGGTAATAATCTCTACATTATCCTGGCTGTAGATTATGTGTCCAAGTGGGTGGAGGCAAAAGCCACTCCAACGAACAATTCAAATACAGTGGTGAAGTTCCTGAGGGCAAATGTGTTCTGTCGCTTCGGAATGCCCAAAGTCCTGATCAGTGATCAAGGGACTCATTTCTGCAACTCAGTCATAAAGAAGATGATGGTAAAGTATGGGGTCACACACAAGGTTACTACTGCATATCACCCCCAGGCAAATGGACAAGCAGAAGTCTCAAATAGGGAGATCAAAAATATTCTGGAGAAAGTTGTTGGACCAAGGCGTAAAGACTGGAGCAATCACTTGGAAGATGCTCTGTGGGCATATCGCACAGCCTACAAGACACCTATTAGGATGTCTCCTTACAGGCTGGTTTTTGGAAAGTATTGCAATTTGCCCGTGGGAATGGAGCATAAAGCATTTTGGGCAATCAAGAAGTTGAATTTCAATAATGAATGCGCTGGAATTGAGAGGAAGCTACAGATCCAAGAATTGGAAGAGTTAAGGTTCGAGGCCTATGATAATGCTGTGATGTATAAGGAAAGGACCAACAGATACCACGATGCACTCGCAAGGGGTAAACAGTTGCTCTATGGGCAAAAGGTACTCGTGTTTAACTCAAAGCTCAAATTACATGCGGGCAAATTGAAGTCAAAATGGATGGGCCCCTATCTGGTGCAACATCAACACCCAAGTGGAGCAATCGATCTGGTGAACCTAAAAGATGGGTCTGAATTTCGAGTCAATGGCCAAATGATGAAACCATATTTCGAGCAAGAGAATGAAACTTGGGCAGAAACCCAAGTTTTGAGCAGTCCTGAGTACTACTGAAGGCACAACACGGTCGAGCTAAAGACCTTAAACAAAGGCGCTGGACGGGAGGCAACCCGGTTTGTTTACTTGCTTTAATTTCAATTATGTTTGTTATATGTATTTTGTTTGTGAATTAACGCTGCAGGAAGGCAAAGACTGGAAACGCATCACTGTGGGCAAAGTAATGTGCAAGGCACATCAAGGTTTAAGTGTGTGGGTCAGTACTGTAGCAGATTTGACTGATTGGACATGGACATCAGCTGCAGAGACGGTTGGTTTTCCCCATACAGTGTTGATAATCGTTGAAAATTGAGGCCGAAAAAAGGGGAGTGATGGAGAGATGATATATCCATATAATTATTTTGAATTATAAACATATCTCCCCCCAATTCAAAAGCCCCCAATTCTCTCAAAATTAGGCACAACCTCTCCCTAAATTCTCGGCCACGATCTCTCTGCACAAACCCACCACCCTCACAACACCCCATGTCCCCAGAAGCATTCAAATACCCCCCACTCTCGATTTCTCACAAATCGAGCAAAGCAAACCCTACCTCCCAAATTCCCCAACCCCTTGTCAAGAAAAAAATGGTGAATGCGAAGAAAACCGGAGACACTACCAAGCGAGGCACACGTTGCAGTGCCCGCAACGCCGGCGAATCATCGCAAGAGACAACTCAGACCACCAAGTCGACCCAGATAAAGCAGCCGACACAAAACACCGAACCCGTTCTAAACTCCTCACCGATCCAGACCATTCTGCCACAACACCCACTGCTCCCGCCGCCACAAGCAGAGAAAAAGAATCGAGCACCGCCGAAGACTAAGGGCAGTGTGTCGAAGAAGAAGAAGGTTGAGGCTGATAAGGGCAAACCTCAGAGCCCGCCACAAGCTGGGCAAAACCCTGACCCAACGCCCACACCTGAGAAGCCACCAACTCCTGAGAAGCCGCCAACACCCCAACCTAGCGAAGAAGTAAACGATTCTGAGCCTGAGAAGGAACCAGAAAAGGACGGGGAGGACGATGGTGGACCAGAGAAAGAAGATGAGGTGCAGGAAGAAAAACAAAATGGCAGCGGCGATGAAGAAGAAGGCGGCGATGAAGAAGAAGGCAATGATGAATCTGAAGGTGAGAGTATGGAAGAAGACGACAAAGAGGAGGAGAAACTAGAGCAAGATCATCAAGAGGAGAAGGAGAAAGAACCAGAACCGGAAAAAGAGAAAGAGGAATCATTGGAGGACGACAAAGTGACCTCAGAGGGATCTACCTCTGAGAATGCCCACAGCCAGTCTGAGCAACCAAAACAGGCACAACCTGAAGCAAGGGTCCCGATGTGCCCGAAAAGTCTAAGAGCAAGTCAAGGAGAACCAAGTCAACCAGCAAAGAGTCAAGGAAGCTAGTCAGCAAGGAGTCGAAGAAATAAGAGAAGCTACCCACCAAGAGAAGGCTAGATGTGGAGCAGTCCAACAATGAAGAGGAAGAGAAGTCGGTACACAGTGAGGAAGTGGAACCAGAAATCCAAATCATCCCAGCTCCTGTTCAATCCTATGTGCCCGCAAAGGTGAAAAAGGGCACAAAAAGCAGAGTGCCATTCAGAACCCTCCTCCACCGCTTGGCGAAGGAGGAGAATGAGGATCCAAGCAGCTCAAGACAAAGAATTGTCGAGAGATTGAACAAGAAGAAGCATCTGCCCTTGTACGTTCTTCATGACAGCACGCTAAATACACTTGGAGTCATGGACCAAGTGTATGAATACTTTGCCAACATGGGTTGGGAGCAAGTACTCGGCTGGAGGAACACGGTACGCCCTTCTTTAACCATTAAATTCCTTTCCTCGTATGAGTTTAAACCAGTGCAGGGATTTGGTCTGGAGACACCCGGAGTTGTGAACTTCTATATAGCTGGAGAAAGCTATAGCATGTCAATCTCAGGATTGAATTTGTTGTTGGACTTCATCCAACCAAAAGATGTGCATGCGAAGTGGTACAAGGAAGCAGCAACCAGTGTCGGTGACGATTGGAGTCCAAACATTCAGCAACGGTGGGAGAAAATTGGAGGCAAAGGCTTCTATCTTTCGGGCTCAAGCAAGGACAAGCACCTCTCTGACCATGCCCTCCAGATTTGCCATAGATGGATGGCATTCAACCTTTATGGGTGCAAGGATGGCACAGGCCAAGTGACACAGCAGGAGGTATTTCTATTATGGAACATGGTGCACAAGCAGAAGGTCAACCTCGGCTACATTCTGGCGGTCCAATTGTAGGCTCAGACCAGCAACACCAGAGCAACTGTTGTAGTTTTGGGCATGTTCGTGGCTAGACTGTTTGAAGGTTTGAAAGGTGGCGACCTCGACGATATCTTTGAGGGGTACCCAGAGCTTGACGAAGCGACAGAGTATCTCGATGCCCAGAGGCTGGAGCGGATGCAGCTAGTTGGGTTCACTGAAGAGAACACCCCATACTTCATCCCTTTTGACGAACCAACATACTTTGACAAGAGAAAGGCCCCCAAGGCACAAGAAGGATCACCCAGGGCACAAGAAGGACCGAGCAGGGCACAGAGCAGTGCAGATTCAAAGAAGCTTGAAAGAGTTGAGAAAGCCCTGCAGAGCATTTGTGTTCATCTCGGGTTAGACTACCCCTCCTCTCCTTAAGTCATGTTTTATCCCTAGTAGTTTAGGATTTGTTTTTATTTTTGTTTGTGTGTTTAGTGTCTATTTTTATTTTTGTATATTTGCGTCTGTATATATATAGTCTGTTTTGGGCATATCTAACCCACATTACTGCTTGTGCCCGTAAGGGTACTTTGCACAGCAAGTGTGTGGGAGGAATATGCCTAGGTCGTGGTGTTTGTATGTTTTGTTTTTATTTTGTGTGTGCATGTTGAGTCTATAGCATATGAGTCATAGATTGACATTGGGCATATATGGACATAAATTTATTGTTAGGCAGATGGAATTAATCAATCGCATGTGAAAACAATATATAACTACCCAGTGAGCTTTGAGCCCAAATTAACATTTGCGACTTCTTTCTGAGTGTATAAATTCCACCACCTCATTTGATGCTTACTTGTTTGTGCCCTGTCAAACTTGATTTCATGCATGCTTAGATGATTAAGGCATTTTCTTTCTTCATTATTTGGCCATATTATTCATTGATAAATGCTTCCCATTGCTGCCATTATTTGAGCCTGCTTATTTGTTCATGACCTGCGTTCTGAAAATCTCTCTTTAAAGAGTATCTTATGACTGGGAATGAAACCTTTATGCTCGTATTGGTAGTATGTTTAAGCCAAATAGTGACAGGATGCCAGAAATGGGCACAAAGAAAGAAAAAAAAAGTGTTTGAATTTTTATTCTCCTAGGTTGTTATGTGGGCATAAAGCTGCCAGTGCTGATTTTGCCCGAATACTATTGAAGGTAGCCAGTTCCTAAATATTTCCAACCTTGATCTGCATGTCCCATTACAACCCTCACAAGACCTTTTGATATGCATGCATGTGAATAACGTACATTGTTTATACAGGGTGTTTGCAAGTTTGTTGATGATAATTTGGTGGAATTTTGAGAGTAAACACTTAACCTAAACACTCGAGAAAAAGGCGAGCTAAGTGTACACTACAATAGTAGCCTAAGTTTGATTGATTCGATTTGCCTGCATCATTATGTTCAACTATTATGCCCTTTATCAACTTATGATTCATATGTTGTATTGTCTTCTTTTGAGTCATTTGAGTCTTCTGTTGGTTGTTGTTTCGAGTTAAAGTTGCATTCATACTTGAGGACAAGTATAGTCCAAGTGTATGGGTGTGATGAAGACTCAAATTCGTGCTTTTTCCTTTATCTTTTTACACCCTTTATAAGTGTTTAGTATAGAGTCTAGTCTAATTTTGGGGGTAAAACTGATTATAGGAGGATGAGGGCACAAAACCACCATAACAGGCACAGACAGGTGCTATTTATGCTGAGGGGACAAAGAACTAATTTGCCTGCCGAGGACCCAGTTAAAGTTGTTGCGAGAATTACGCAACAGAATCGCGGGACAACTCCTATAGGCACGTGGAGGTGATGTGGCGGTCAGTTCCGAGTCTTGGGGAGGTCCAAACACGTTGGGAAGGAAGTGGAGACATCAGGAAGTTACTGGAGGCGCTAGGGTTTGTTGCTAACACTCCTAAAATCAAGGAAGAACATGGAGCATGAAGGTGATGAAGTGGAGGAGTGCAAGAGCCCCTGCGTGGGTGAAATCTGGGCTACTTGAAGCCTTAATTCATTTTGCTATAAATACTTTTATCTGTTTTCATATCGGGGATGACGTTTTTTACAGCACGAAGATACAATTTCCTGTTTTCGCTCTTAGTTTATTTTCTGGGTATTCTGTCTGCCTGAAGCTGGCGGTTTGCCCGCATAAAGGTAGTTCAGTTGTTTTGTTGGCAAAACTGGGGTTGGGCCCAGAAGTTAATCCAGTTATTTCCTTTCCAAGTAAGATGTCTTTTATCATTTCTTTTACTTTCGTTTCTATGTTTAGTGGCTAAGTATCAACTGTTCAAGTCAATGTAATGGTTTAAGGGTAGAATATGTGCATGAGGTAATCGGACTTTAACGCCTTAAGGGTTCACAATCTTAACTTGTTTTTCACTTAGACATAGGTAAAGGGTGATTGGAGATGAAAGCGCGCATTTCTAATTAACTAGTACTAGTGTTAGTTACGTGGGAGTGTATAGGTGATCATGCCTCAATACCCGCATAGTAACAAGTCCGGGGGTGACAGCCTTGGTAGTTAAGATTGAGTAGTATATACAAGCACAAGACCGTGTCAAACCTACTAGAATCGGGTCACTTTTGTCCTCAAAGTTGCTATACTTGCAAAACCTTTGTGTGATTCTCTCCTTAGGTTCCTGTATAGTTAGGTCCCTAGGTGCCGATCGTATCATCTACCCTTATTTGGCCATAGAGATTCGGTTTTTGACCTTTCTGCTAGTGTGGGCACAACGGATAGTATAGGTAATTACATATGTGTTACCCGGGATTGTGCATACCTACCGAATGACTCGATGCTTTGACTTGAACACTTTTATTACTGATATTTTCTCTTTTGATTTCCTTTTCAGCATTTAGTTCGTTTAAGTTTATTAGCAAGGTTTTTAGAGTGAGACTGAAGACCCAAACCAAAACTTAGAAAAGACAGAAGGTTATGAACACTCCTCGTGGGATCGACATCCCTCTTCACCAGCTATACTAGCCGTTGAGGGTAGATTAAGCATTTGTGGACTATTTGCCCGCAAGTGTATTTTGCACACCAAAACGACGGTGTGCCACTTGCTCTACTTGACTGCCAGCAGACCTGATATCATGTTCAGTGTTGGAGTATGTGCTAGATACCAAGCTCAACCCAAAGAGTCTCACCTGAAAGCTGTCAAAAGAATAATTCAGTATGTTGCTGGTACAATTGACTTTGGAATCAGGTATTGTAAAGATACAAACACCAGCCTTATTGGATATAGTGATTTAAACTGGGCAGGGGATGTTGATGATAGGAAGAGCACAAGTGGTGGTTGCTTCTTTTTGGGAAGCAATATGGTTTCTTGGTCAAGTAAGAAACAAAATTGCATCTCCTTGTCAACAGCTGAATTCGAATATGTTGCAGCTGCTAGTTGTTGTGCTCAGTTGGTGTGGTTGAACCAAATGATGAAGGACTATGGCATGACATGCTCATCACTTACCTTGTTGTGTGATAATTCCAGTGCTATTGAAATTTCTAAGAATCATGTTCAACATTCACGCACTAAGCACATCGAGATTCGTCATCACTTTATCAGAGACTTGGTGGAAAAGGAGATCATAAACATCAAGTATATATCCACTGAAAATCAAACAGCATATATTTTTACTAAGCCCCTTGATTTCGAGAGATTTTCTGCTTTGAGAAAGTCTCTTGGAATGTGCTCTGTTTAATCAGATCTTTCTATTTACCGATGTTGAACTCGATCTGAGTATGCTTTTATCAACATTAGTTGTCTATCTTGTTAGCTTTTATTTTTTTTCTTTTTAGTAAAGTTCAAGGTTTATTTAATGAAATTATGGTTGATCTACTCGTAATTTAACAAAATCAGCTACTTGAAATTATGTATCTGTGTTTGTGAATGAAATGCCCTTGACCTTAAAAAGGTAAACTATAAAAATTTTGGGTTTATTTCATTCATTGTGTGTAAATGTTGTAGCTGATGTTTTGTGCAAGATTGCAGAGAAACCATATTTTTTAGAAAATATATGCCTAGAATTATATCTGTTATGCATATGAATTCCGTCTTTTTATTCTTTTATATGAACAAAAAAAAAGGAAAACAGAAACTATTTTGGGACCCATAAAGATTCACTTTTTGAATTCCTGTGATAAATACACGTTTTGATATGGTGTATCCTTATCCACTAATTCTGTTTTATTTAATTATTTTTCTTGATAAGGAAAATCGAAAAAGTAGATGATGTGACAGGTGTCTGTTCCAATTTTTGAGGATGAAGAGATATATCAACTCATTTTTGAAAACTTTTTTATTAATCTCACACTCTCTCTCTCAAAGCCTCTTCGTCTCCCACTCTTGGTTTCTCGCTTCTTCAAGTTTTTTTTAGAATATCAATGGCGGAACCCAAGGACCTCTCTGCCATGTTCGAGATGATGAAATAAATGTTTGAGAAGACTATGGACACTTCATCTTCTGCCTCTGGTCCTACTGGAACATCAACTATCACGCCCTCCGCCACATCAACTCTTGCAGTCACTGCAACAGCCAATCTCACTCCAGAAGGACCCAAATCGGAGTCTGACAAACCCTCATCTCCTCCGGCTGAACATGCAGATGCTTCTATGGAAGACACTGCTGCTCCTGACTCCATATTGGTGCTAAACCCCACTCATCTCCAACACATAAGTCCTGGTGCAGAGGAAAACCCTATCGACCCAGATCTGGAGCTACACACTCAAACTCTTGCCAAGAAAAAGAAGAGTGACCCTACTCACAAGTCAAAACAACTTCATGGCCAACAAGGGTCTATTAAGGAAGAGGCCGGTGAGGGTTCGAGTAAAAAGGCAAGGAAAACACTGAAAATGGAAGAAAACCCAGCAAGATCATTGAAAGATGAGTCTGAGGATGAAGAGAACCCCACTGAAAATTCTCTAGACAAAGCTATTGATGATGTGGAAGTTGATGTTAAACAACAAGAGGAGCCTATTTCTGCGATACCAGAGGACGATGTTCCTGCCAAGCCTGCAACTTCAGGACAAACTTTGAAAGAAAAAGGAAAAAAGGGCGCTACATATGGCCCTAAGAAGAACGAACTCTCCCCCACCTCCTCACAAGAAATGGTCTCCTCCGGCACAGCCAAAGAGATAGTATCTCCATCCCCCATTCATTCAGCCGATGTCGAAGACAATGCTGATTCGGCTGACTCTGAACCCGTCTATCCTCCAGGTTCCCCTTATGATGTTTCTTCTACCTTCAGTAAGACATTCTATCCTCAGCGTGCTAAAACATCTCATAAAACTGTTATTCTTCGCCCCATGAGAGTCGAAAAACAAATTGATGTGCTTAGTTTTAAGAAGTATGGGATTGATGTTTTTTTGAAAGAGAGAGGTCTCTGGAAATCTGTCACTGCATTTTCTTCTTTTGAGCCTAATATTATTGCTGAATTTTATGCAAATGTGTCTCCTGAAATGGGCGATGAGTCTAAGAGCAAATTTGGGAAGGTTTATATGCGAGATAAAATCTATGTCTTTCACCCCATGCTGATCAACAAATTCTTGGGTCTAGGTAATGATTCTGATGTTATTAGCCTAGATTTAATTGATGATGTTGTAGGAACTGTTACTGGTGGTTTGGTGACTAAATGGACTAACAAAATTTCCACTTCTAAGCTCACATTTTTCTAATCTGTTTTACACAAATTGATTGCGTGTAATTGGTTGCCCACCTCCAACACTTCAGTCCTCATTGTTGATCAAGCCATCTTGCTCTTTAAACTTGGCACAAAAATCCCCTTCAATCTTGGAGACCACATTTTTTATTGCATGATGAAGTCGGCTGCGAAGACAAACACCACCAGCATTTTACCATTCCCCTGCCTCATCTATGCCATCCTAGTTGACCAAGGTATGAAGCCAAATAAGAAGAAGATAGTTACTGAAACTGCAACTATCTCTATCATCAAGCCCAAAGGGAATGAAGATCGTGTAATTGATCTCCCTTATACCTTCGGTCGAAGTTCAACAACTGCATCAAGGGATGTTGGGCAGGATGTTGCTGCAGATTGTGTACTCTCTCCTCCTATTTTAGGAAGTGATATAACAAGTGCTTCCTCATACTTGACGATAATTTTTGTGCAGGTTTTAAATTCCTATGTTTCACAGATGGATTCATTGATTCATCAAAGCACAATGCTCACCAATGCAACAGTTGAGCTTCGTCAAGCACTTCGGGGAACTCTTTCTACACAAAAAGGGGAAGTAGATATTGCTGCTGCTGCTGGTGATGATGGTGCTGAAGGGGAGAAGGCTGGAAAGTCCGTGGCTAAGGCAAAGGGGAAGAAGAAAATATGATATTTTCTTTATCAAAAACAATTTTATATCATGTTTATGTATTGTACTGGATACAATCTTGTTTTGGATGTGTTTACATCCTTGTTTATTTCTACTTGTGTGCTGAACACATATTTTTGATATATGATATTTTGGGTATTCACGTGTTGAATATCCTTGGATATTTTGGTATCATTCATCAGTGTTGATCTGATGATTTCGATATATATATATGTTATGTTACATAATCTATATGTGTGATGTTTTTGTTGAGGATGCTCTCAACATTGATATTATGTTTCTCGCATATTTTAATATGTGATGTTGTATGTTGGAAATAATCTCACCATTGAGATTGTGTTCACATATTTTAAAATATGTGATGATTGTTATGTTGAGTATGCTCTCAACATTGAGCTTCTGTATAGGGGATAATTACCCACATATTTTTCTGTACAGGGGTAAATACCCAAGTTTTTGTATACTATTGTATAGGGGCTTATACCCACTAACATTGTTTTCTTTATAGATAATAACTTAAGGAGGAGTAGACCTTAAGGGGGAGATTTTGAACTCTAATATTTTTAATCGTATTCCGTTGCTGCTCTAATCATGTATATATTGAGCTTTATGTTTTGTGCAGAAAGGATAAGCTTAAGGGGGAGATTGTTGAGTATGACGTGTTCCAGATGATGTTATCACTTCATTTGATAACATCGTAATCAATGTCATATCTAATGATGTTCTGTCATTCTCGTCACATTGAGTATAACACTCGGATGTTAATCTTATCATTTCCTAGTATTTTGGATTAATTTATTTTAAATTAATCTGAATAAATTGTGATTTTTGTCACATATCATTTTCCACGTTTTTAGGAATTTATTAGATATTTTATTTTGAATTAAAATGTGGATAATGATTGATTTTGACTTGGTCAAAATCTGTTTCGGATTTCATGGGGACGTGATGTTCCCACTCATTCTTGGACACTAACTATTGCAGGAGATTGTTGATCATTGGAGTAACCGCTACTATTGCACGATGTTGAAAAATGTGTGCCACACAATGCAAAAGACGGTTATCTCAAGTCCACTTCAGCAATGGGTAGTGGAAGGCGGTTGATTCAAGTCCAAGTCATCTAGGATCGTGAGACAACTGTCAATACAAGATGGAAGAAGTATTTAAGGTCTCCTTAGACCTTAAAATCATTTATGCAAGCAGGTTATCACCGTGGTTTGTGAGAAGCTCTGAATCTTGCATCTAGTGTCATCTCTGAAATCCAAGACATCTTTCTCGACATTTACCTAGAGTTTCAATCAGCTGGAGACTTACATTCCAGTTATGTGTGTAGGTTAGATAGTCAACTTTGAGAAGTCTAGGATTTAGAGTCACTGATTATAATCTATCTATGTGTTTAGATAGGTTTGTTTTTTAGTGATTATTCGAGTGAGTGAAGCTAGGATAGTCCTCTGTATGTTTTATGCTGTGTTGTCAAGGGAGTGAACCGACACTACATCAGCATTGTTTTTGTGTTTCACTTGTGATAGTGAATTAAAACTTATTTTGTGCAAAGTTCTGTTTACGTTTCCGCTGCATATTGAATGCAATGTGGTAACACTAGCTTCAACATTACATTTAACTTTGCAATTTACATCTGTAATTAAGATTGTTTCAGGCAACAAATTGTAACACAAAGTATGTGCTCCATGCCAGATTGGAAAGCAGTCGAGAGCTCAACATAAAGAAGTTTAGGACAGAACCTCTAAAAGTATTTTAGATCTAATTCATATGGATCTAATGGGGCCTATGTCTATGGAAAGCTATGGAGGAAAGAATTATGTTCTTGCTGCATAGATGATTTCTTAAGGTTTACATGGGTAGACTTTCTCAGAGACAAGAGTGAAGCTTTCATGGCATTCAAGAAACTTTCTTGTAAGATCATAGTTGAGAAGGATCAATACATTATCAAAATCAGATATGATCATGACAAGGATTTTGAGAATCAGTACTCTGATAATTTATGTAGTGAGAATGAAATTATTTATGAGTACTCAGCCTCTAAGACTCCTTAGCAAAATGGAGTTGTTGAAATGAAGAACAGAACCCTTTAAGAGATGGCAAGAACCATGCTTACTGCCAAAGGAGTTGTTGTTATGTTCTGGGCAGAAGCCATCAAAATTACCTGCCATATCAGCAATAGAGTTCATCTCAGACCAGGTACTTTGACCCCACCATATGAGATTTGGTATGAAAAGAAACTGACTGGAAAGTACTTCTATGTGTTTAGAAGCACCTGTTACATACTCAATGATAGAGGGTACCTCAGCAAGATGAACAACAGAGACATCCAATGCATGTTTATTGGATACTCCAGAAATAGTAAATAATACATGATCTACAATAAAGAGATAAAAATTGTAGTTGAATCAGTCAATGTCAGATTCGATGACCAGAATAATGCTGCCAATTCCACATAAGAAGATGTACTCACAGATGTGTTTGGACATTCTGAAGTACATGATGATACAGATAGAGAATCTGAAGATCAGGGAGTAAAGCAAAGAAAGTCTTCTCGACAGATCATCAAGGATCATCCTACTATAGAAGTTATAGGAGATATCCATGAAGAGAGAATGACTAGAAGCAGACTAAGAAAGAGGCTACATGAGGAAATATCTAATGTCTGTTTCACATCCAAGATTAAGATAAAGAATGTTCAACAAGCTCTCAAAGATGACTACTGGATTGAAGTTATGCAGGAAGAGCTTCTACAGTTCAAGAAAAATGATGTTTGGGATCTTGTGCAGAAACCAGAAGGAGTTAATGTAGTCGGGACTAAATAGATATACAAAAATAAGACTGATGAATCTGGGAATATCACAAGGAATAAAGGCAGACTTGTTGCTCAAGGATATTCATAGATTGAAGGTATAGACTTTGATGAGACATTTGCTCCAGTCACGAGGATCGAATTAGTTAGCCTACTCCTTGCAATGGCCTGCATGATGAAGTTCAAGCTGTACCAGATGGATGTCAAGAGTGCATTCTTGAATGGATTTATGAAGAAGGATGTATTTGTTGCTCAGCCTAAAGGATTTGAAGATCCTCATCATCCAGAGTATGTTTTCAAACTCAAAAAAGCTTTATATGGTTTGAAGCATGCTCCTCGAGCTTGGTATGAAAGATTGGCCACATACCTGGTAAGCAAAGGTTATAATAGAGGAGGACAGGACATAACACTTTTCATCAGAAAGGAGAGGACACAAAGTGATTGTGGTTCAAGTATATGTAGATGACATAATGTTTGGCTCAGTGTCTGATAATATGGTCAAGTACTTTATCAGGGACATGGAAACTGAGTTTGAGATGAGCCTTGTTGGAGATTTAAAATACTTTCTTGCACTTCAGATTAAGCAGTCAGAAGAAGGTATATTTATCTCTTAATCCAAGTATATCAGAAACTTGGTCAAAAAGTTTCAACTGGAGAATTCTTAGCACAAAAGAATTCCTATCAGCACTACGGTCAAGATTAGGAAAGATGATGCAGGAGCTGAAGTTGATCAGACTCTATACAGAAGCATGATTAGAAGTCTTCTATACCTCACAACAAGCAGACCAGATATAGCATACAGTGTGGGGGTGTGTGCTAGATATTAGTCTTGTCCTAAGGAGAGTCACATGAAGGCTGTGAAGAACATCATCAAGTACATCAATGGAACATCAGACTATGGATTATGGTACAGTTAAGATACAAATTCAAGTCTTACTGCCTACTGTGATGCTGATTAGGCAGGGTCTCTAGATGACAGAAAAAGCACATCAGGTGTTTGTTTTATTTTAGGAAACAATGTTGTTTCCTAGTTCAGCAAGAAGCAGAACTGCATATCCTTATCAATGGCAGAAGCTGAATACATTGTAGCTAGAAGTAGCTCTACACAGATTATATGGATGATACAGATGATGAAGGATTGTGAAGTTGCTCATGATACACCTATTTTGTATTGTGACAATATGAGTGCTATCAACATATCCAAGAATCCAGTTCAGCATCCAAGGACAAAGCACATCGACATCAGACATCACTTCATCAGAGAGCTAGTTGAAGAAGAAGTTTTGAAAATTAAACATGTAAAGACAGAAGATCAACTAGCTGATCTATTCACCAAGGGACTGGATGTTGTTCGATTTGAGAAACTTAGAGCATCCCTTGGGGTATTCTTGGTTCAGTAAAATCAAGAGAAGGGGTATGAGTGTGTTTATTTCACACTCAGCAGAAAAGAACCATTCATGCACAAAGGGACTGAGCATTTCCATAAATGTTCATCCGAATGTACATGAACAATTTTCGAAATTCTTATGTACATTTTTGTCAACGGCTAGTTCTGACTCGCAATCGTCATCTCTTGTTTTCCAGGATTTCTCTCCAGTTTTTTAGTCTAACAGATACCTGAGTCTATATATAGAACATAGTTCTATCTTATATATTTGTTTAACCGTTTAGAGAGATCATTCATATGCTCCAGAATTCTGAAACATTGAGCCTTCTCTCTCAAAATTTATGATATCTTTTTTATCATCTCTTCTTTCTGCCATTGTCATTTATCCTTGATCACTCTTAGAAAATTTCTTTTATCTTTCAATGGAACCCAAAAGAAAGCTTGTCTGACCAAAGAAAGTAGTTAAACCAAGAATGAGGTAATGAAAAGGTAACTTATTACAAACCTCAAGATCAGTTCTATGAAGAGGATGATTTTGATAGACAAGTTCATGGAAAATCTTCATTCCAAAATCTTGTTCAGAGGACACTTCGAGATGCATCCTCTAGCAATAACACTGAAGAGTATATCGAGACATTCCATGGAGAAGAAGAAGAAGAAGAAGAAGAAGAAGAAGAAGAAGAAGATTTGAAGAAAGAAGAACCAGAAGTTGCATCTTCTGCAAAGAAATCAAAGACTCAGAGTCTTACTCTCCAAGATCTCCTGAAAGAAGCAGCGCGATCATACAACGTCAACAAGAAAGTGACTGCAAAGAAGACCAGAACAAAGGGCTCTGTAGTCAAGAAATCAAAGAAGACTACTACTCCTTTATCGAACAAAGTCATCACAGCTCCTGTTGTCCTAGCTCTTCAGAAAGAGAAGGGATCTGCTGCTGATGACAAAGTTTTGCCTGAAGATGTTCCTACTCATTCAGAGGAACATGTTTCTGCTGAGAAGAGTACTGCAGAAGTGATGATGCTTCAAGGGAAGATGATATTCCCCTAAGTTTGAAGATGAAGGCCATAGCTGCTGCTATTGCTAAGAGAAAGAAAAAGGTCATCAAGAGACCTTTAGTTGCTAATCCTGCTGAAGAAGAAGATGTTTGTAGTTCATCTTCAGAGTCTGCTGAGAAGTCTCTTGTTCCACAACAAGAAAAGCTACTGGCCTCAGCCTAGTATGATTTGTTTAACAAATCACCTGTCAAGAAGAAGACTCTAAGAAAGAAGACCTCCACTGCCGTTGTTCAGATAGTTCAGAGAACACCAGTGACAAGAAGCAGAGCCTCAGCCACTGACACGCGGTCGTTTCGCGGTCAAAATAATTCTCAAGAAAGAGTTATCCTTATGCCCACAGCAAGGCATAGCAAGCTTATGTGAGTAAGGGTCGATCCCACGAGGAGCTGCGAATTCTATCTTCCAGTGTCACTTTTCTAAAAGGTTGAGATTGTTGTGGTCTCCGTACTTGTATTTAAAGATTGTAAAATAAAATAACAAAACAAAATAAAAAAAAAACAAAGAAAGGAAAATATTAGTAATAACGTATTCCGGATTAGAACTCAGATATCGAACTTAACAAACACTTGATTGATCATGGGCACGCTGATTACTTATGCAAATCTAATTATCTTGTTAAGAAAGAAGACCTCCACTGCCGTTGTTCAGATAGTTCAGAGAACACCAGTGACAAGAAGCAGAGCCTCAGCCACTGACGCGCGGTCGTTTCGCGGTCAGAATAATTCTCAAGAAAGAGTTATCCTTATGCCCACAGCAAGGCATAGCAAGCTTATGTGAGTAAGGGTCGATCCCACGAGGAGCTGCGAATTCTATCTTTCAGTGTCACTTTTCTAAAAGGTTGAGGATTGTTGTGGTCTCCGTACTTGTATTTAAAGATTGTAAAATAAAATAACAAAACAAAATAAAACAAAACAAAGAAAGGAAAATATTAGTAATAACGTATTCCGGATTAGAACTCAGATATCGAACTTAACAAACACTTGATTGATCATGGGCACGCTGATTACTTATGCAAATCCAATTATCTTGTTAAAGATACCGGATCTCTCTCAACGTACCCAATCTATCCTTTCTGTTTAGCTTAGAGGTGATCTCTCTTCCCCTAAACCCTAACTTGTTGCCCAATCCCGATCTCTTACATGATTGTAAACAACAAAGTAGCATTATGATCTAGACAGACCTAGATTTACCTAGACAAAGATCTCTTTTATGCCCTCAGTACCCGTGATGTATCCCATCCCTTTATGACCAACACATAACTATGATTCATTGACCATTTATAGAGTTAGTGAACACAATTTTAATTAACGAGTGATCAGCCATGATTAACTAGCTTAGCCCACTGTATAATGCGACAAAGAAAATGACTACACGACGGAACCAAATTCACACAGTTTATGTTAGTTTTGTATACTGGAAGACTCGTCTTTGTATACTTTTCTGATGATATGATGATATGAAATGAAAGTTATTGCAGTCACTGTTTGCATTTAGATTATGTTCTATAATTGTTTTATGCAATGTTCCATATACTTACATTGTAGATGATATGGTGTGAGAGTCACACGGTAAGATCATATCATTAGAACCTTGTAATGTATTAAACAGCTCATGGCTTAGATGGTCCTGAACATACCATCGGTACACCGTAGAATAATCTGATAAGTTAGTTTATCTTGACTAACTGATTATTCTAGTACACTAGTTAGTGTATTGAGGAGGATCACGATAGGATACTATTCTCTATCTCTGACCCAATTACTGAGAGAATAAAGATCCACAGAGTTCGGGTTCTGAACTCATGTGATATTGGCGAGCATATGTGTGTGTTGTTTATTACTTTGATTTATCAATGGGTGAGATCTTTTCGTAGATCGAATTCGATATCTTGGGTAATAACAATGTACACATGATGTCTCGAGCAGTATGCATGAGCACTGTGTCCTGGTGCGCCAGGTTGATGATGTTCTCTTGAGAAAGCACAAGTTCATGTTGAAACCCAGCAGGTGGAATTTATTTCGTACATGAATAAAGCTTGTGTGGTACTACTCAAGGTTTTAGATGTTGATTAATTATAGCTGTCAGAGGCTTACATAATTAATTAATGAACATTATATCTTAAACACGGGGAATGGCTGTACTAAAGGAGAAAGCATATTCGTAAATATGTATTAAATTGGTAGGTCAGTTTTACTTCTTTAGTGGAATAAAAGTAAAACTTAATTTTTTTAATTATATCCTAAGTTTATTGGATATTGGATATTAAATAAATTAGTGGGCCAATTTAATATTCTTCTAGATCCCTGTTGTAGCCCAATTCACTGATAGTGGACTGGATATTGAACTTGAGATAGAGGCCCAGCCCAATAGGGCTGGAACATGAAATTTCGCCCCTTCCTATATATAAGGGGAGGGGGGGCACGAAATTTGATGATAATATTCATAGGAAATCAGCCCCTCTTAGTCTCTCACAGTTATCCATAGATTTCATATTTCTATCTAGTAGATTTCAGCCCACTCTGAATCTAGATATAGTCCGGGAATACAACAGAAGATCTTGGAGTAGAATCCGTGGTGCTCGATTTTTTGAGCTGTTAGGTGGCACCATACAGTGTTCATTCAACAGCAAGATTAGATCTTTAATCTTGTGCACAGACCGTCTATCGATTTGTAAGTAGATTCGTTTCTATGTCTTCCGTTTTATTAGATTCGAATTTGCTTTGCATGCTTTTTTATTAGACTGTGATAAACATGCATGTTACATAAAATTATGATTTGCATGAACAAGGATTAATGAACATCCAATTAGATCCTGCGGTAGTTCAATTCGAAAAAACCCCAACAACTGGTATCGGAGCGGGTTTTGGCACTGTTCTAGGATTAATCCGGGCATAATTTTGAATTGCATAATTAAATTTGATGATAAATTTATGGTGTTTAAATTTTCAGATTTAATTGGCTATGTATTTCGATTTTATGGTATTCAAAACTTGGAAGAATTTTTGATTGAATTCGAAAATTCTAGTTTTGGAGTCTATGTAATTTTCGGCCATCATGAATATAAATTTTCATGATATTTGATGTTCTTCAAATTTCTAGATTTAATCTTCATGGTGTTCGAAAATTTAGTCTTCAATTTTTCGAAAATTGAAGTGATAAAATTCCCTAATTTGGTGTAGTAATTTTTGGCACTTTTGGAATTAAGTTTGGATGATGTTTTGATCAAAGATCAAATTTTCAGATTTATTTCCTAGTGTGGTTCGAAAATTATGATGATTAGAATTGGATTTGGTGATTTTTGATGTATATCAAAGATTACCAAATTCTAATCTAGATAGGTTTGAAATTAGAATTTTAAATTTGGTAATTTTTGAAGTGGATCAAAATTTCCAGATTTATTATTTGGTAAATTTCAAAACCTATGGTATTTATTTGGAATAGTTTTTGGATTAATGTCAAAATTTCCAAATGTGTTAATTTTATGTAATTTTTCGAAAATTATTAAATTAATTTGGAATAGATTTTGATCAAAATCAAATTTTCAGATTTATTTATTAATGGGGATCGAAAATTATGATATTGGATTAAGATTTGATATTATTTAATCTAGATAGATTTGAAAATAGAATTTTAAATTTGGAAGAATTTGAAGTTGATCAAATTTCCAGATTTATTATTGGTATTATTTTCGAAATCTATGGATTTAAATTGGATAAAGGTGATTTTGGATATATACAAATAATTATCAAAATCCAATTGTGATAAGATTTTAAATTTGGATAAGTTTTGGAATAGTTTGGATTGGAATCAAATCTCCAAATTTTATGCTTGAAGATTTAGATTCTTATGGATAATATTTGGATTAGATTCTTGATTTATATCAAAATATCAAATTATTATTTAATTAGGGTGGCTTGAAAATATTAAATAAATTTGGTGGATAATTATAATTAATTTCCATATTTATTTAAGTGATATTTTCGAAAATATACAAGATTAAAATTGGTGGATAATTATTTTAATTTCCAATTTTTATCTTGTGGATAATATCGAATTAATTAATTTAATTAATTGTAAAATTCGAATATTATTTAATATTCATGCATAGATATCATATGTTATTTTATGTGGATCATATAATACATGATTGTTGGTTTTTGTAGACTGTGTTTGTTTGCAGGTTTACCAACTATCATGACTCCTTTATTTTATGTTATGTATGGTTATGTTGAATGGATGTTGGCCGTATGCCGGTTTGGCTACGTGATTTTAATCCATGAGAAAATCCATGGATTAGGTCTAGGTTTTATTTTACGTTGTTTTAATGTAATAGATATAAAGCTGTTAGGCCGAGTTTTTGAGTTGTAATTTTTATTCTAGCAATATTAGATTTTTCCTTTTGGAATGGATAGTCTGTATTGAATAAAGATCGGAGATCAACTCAAAGAAGGAAAGTGGTTCAGCACCAAAAAGGAAGGTTCACCGGTTCACGTCCCGAAACCCTAAATGGAGCTAGGATTTTCAGCGACGTGCGGTGAAGGGGGCGGCGGTTCCTAGCCTGTTCCGGAGCTGACTTTCCAGTTTTATCTCATCAATCAACATGAGATATAAGCCATGATAGTTAGAATATTACTGTTGCTTATTATGTTGAAGCATGCAATGAATATTTATCATTTTATGTGATGTTTGCATGTTCGATAATGGGATAAAATGAAACCTCAAACATAAATAACTAAGTGGGAGAGATTCATACCAACGTATGTAGAAATCTCATACAGTCTCCATTAATATCTAGTTTAATTGAGAAGTGATAGGCATGCGCGTTGACATCGGTCTTCCTCCATATCGGATGTGTCATATCACAGATTTCTCTAGAAATTAAATCTCCTAAAAGGATAGTTGTAGAACACTATTAGAACTAACTGACTCCTCTATCTGGAGCGGTTAAATTCGAATAGTGATCTTGGTGCGAAGATAATGGTATGCACACTTAGATGTAATTTATTAATAAACGTCCACACGATCGTGGCTTATCAGTTAGATGATTACATGACCGTGTTAATTATCCGGCTATTAATTTGCTTGTTGTAAGGAAACTCAACTGGAGGCAAATTAAAGGTTTAACCTATTTAAAGATGTTTTTTATAAACGTCCACACTATCCTGGCTTATGAAAGACATTTTTAAAGTGTCGGTGGAAAAGTATATAATTTTTATGAGGCTTTAGATTATAAATTGTTTATCCTAAACGTGTTTTGTGACTGTACTGCATGTTTAATTTCAGTTTTTTCATATCATCAATGGCACTCTCCAATCTGTCCTCAATCCTCAAAGAAAACAAACTTGTCGGTGAAAACTACAATGACTGGATTCGTAACCTTAACTTAGTTCTTGTTGCTGAGGGACACAAGTTTGTACTTGAAGAGGTTTGTCCTCAGACGCCAGATGAGGATTCTGACGAAGCCCAAAAGGTTGCATATGATAAGTGGGTTAGGTCTAATGAGATAGCGCGCTGTTACATCTTGGCATCTATGTCAAGTGTGTTGCAACAACAACATGAGCCTATGAAAACCGCTTATGATATCATGTACAACCTCAGGCAGCTATTCGGTCATCAGAACCGCTCGGCAGGCCATTTGGCAATGAAGAAACTAATGGATGCGAGAATGTCTGACTCCACACCTATTAGGGATCACGTTCTCATGATGATGGGGTATTTATCTGAGATCGAGACCTTGGGTGGAGAGCTAGATGGCGATTCTCAAATCGACATTGTTCTTCATAGCTTGTCCTCAAAGTTTGAGCAGTTCAGGCTGAATTTTAACATGATTAAAAGGGATGTCAGCCTGACTGAACTGCTCATAGATCTTCAAGCGGCTGAATTGCTCCAAAAGAGCAATCTTGAGGCCCACATAGCTGAAAAAGGAGCGTCTTCTTCTGGTGGAAAAAGGAAGAAAAGAAACGCACCTAAAAAGGCTGCAGATGAGGTGCCTAAGGTGAAGAAGCCAAAGGCAAAGATTCCTCCTGAGGAGTTCAAGTGGAAGACTAAGTGCTTCAAGTGCCGCCAACCAGGTCACTGGAAGGCGGCGTGTCCTAACAAGAAGAAGAAGAGAGGTACATCTCACACTCTGGTTGTGGAAACATGTTTAGCAACTTGTTCTACCCAGTCGTGGGTAGTAGATATTGGAGCTACTGATCATGTTTGCATGTCTTTACAAGGGTTCATGGTAAAAAGACAGTTGAGTGAGAATGAGATCACCATCTACATGGGCAATGCTACGAGAGTGGCGGCTGTTGCAGTGGGAGATGTTGTTTTACCTTTCAGTAGTGATAGAACTTTGGTTTTGAAAGATTGTCTTTATGTGCCTGGTTTTAGGCGAAACTTGATTTCAGTTTCTAAATTGATTATGGATGGATATTCTGTTTCTTTTGATAACAAAGTAGTTATCTTTAGTGGTAAACATTTTATCTATTCTGGCACATTGGATGAACACTTATACTTTCTTAAACCAACTGAAAACACTACGCATAGACAACTGTTGAATACAACGATCATAAACCCTAACAAGAGAAAAGAACCTTCGAGATTGAATCAAACCTATCTTTGGCATCTAAGGCTAGGTCATATTAACCTTAAGAGGATAAAAAGGCTTGTAAATGATAGATCATTGTCTTCTTTGGTACTGGAATCGTTTCCTTTGTGTGAATCCTATTTGGAAGGTAAAATGACCAAGCGTCCTTTCCAGTCAAAAGGAAATAGATCCGAAGGGCTATTAGATTTGATTTACTCTGACCTATGCGGCCCTATGTCAGTTCAAGCTCGAGGAGGGTTCAAGTATTTCATCACTCTCATTGATGATTACTCTAGATACGGTTATATCTACCTGTTACGTCGCAAGTCTTAATGCTTTGAGAAATTCAAAGAGTTTATGGCGGAAGCGGAGAAACGAACAGACAGAAGTACCAAGTCACTACGTTCTGATCGTGGTGGCGAGTACCTCTCAAGCGAATTTAGGGATTACATGGCAGAGAGTGGGATTACATCCCAGTTGACTGCGCCTGGAATGCCACAGCAGAATGGCGTGGCGGAAAGAATGAATCGTACATTGTTAGAGATGGTTAGATCGATGATGAGTTATTCTGATTTGCCTATTTCGTTCTGGGGATATGCCCTAGAAACAGCAGCCTATATTCTTAACTTGGTTCCATCAAAATCAGTTCTTGCTACACCTACAGAACTATGGACTGGACGAAAGCCCAGTTTGAACCATATTCGGATTTGGGGTAGCCCAGCACACGTGTTGGACAAGGAAGCTGATAAGTTGGCTCCTCGTACTGATGTAAGGCTGTTCGTTGGATATCCTAGAGAAACAAAAGGTGGTTTGTTTTATAGTCCTAAGGATCAGAAGATCATTGTTAGCACCAATGCTCGATTCTTAGAGGAAGACTATGTCATAAACCACAAACCAAGAAGTCACATCATCCTTGAGGAGTTAAGGGGTGGATCGAATCCTACACCGGTTGTACAAGAAGAGGAACCACCAAACACTGCACAACGTGTCACAGAAGTACAGGAACTGCCTCGTCGCAGTGGGAGGGTTGTACGCCAACCTGATAGATTCATTGGTCTGGGAAAGGCTTTAGATTTCCCAGAGGGTCTTAATGAATTGGATCCCAGGACCTATGACGAGGCAATTCGAGATAAAGATGCAGATTCTTGGAAAACTGCAATGGAGTCTGAGATTGGATCTATGGATCACAATCAAGTCTGGGAACTTATAGAACCACTAGATGGGGTAAAACTCATTGGCTGTAAGTGGGTCTACAAGCGCAAGAGAGGATCTGATGGGAAGGTTGAAACCTTCAAAGCTAGATTGGTGGCAAAAGGGTATACTCAGAAAGAAGGGATCGATTATGAGGAAAGCTTTTCACCGGTAGCCATGCTTAAGTCAATCCGGATTCTCTTGTCTATTGCCGCTCATTTGGATTATGAGATCTGGCAGATGGATGTCAAGACGGCTTTCCTAAACGGAAGTCTTGAGGAAAACATTCACATGAAATAACCAGAGGAATTCATTGCTAAGGGCCAAGAGCACTTGGTGTGTAAGCTTAAGAGATCCATTTATGGAATTAAGCAGGCATCGAGGTCTTGGAACATCCGATTTGACGAGGTTATCCAGTCATATGGATTCGTGCAAAGTCCAGATGAGAGCTGTGTGTACAAGAAATGTGACGGAAACGTGGTGACATTCCTCGTACTTTATGTTGATGACATCTTGTTTATTGGAAACAGTAAGAAGGCGTTGTCAAACATTAGGGTGTGGTTATCCAAGCAGTTCGATATGAAGGATCTGGGTGAAGCCGGACATGTCCTTGGCATCAAGATCATTCGTGATCGCCAGAAAAGGATGTTATGTCTGTCCCAGATGACTTATATCGATACAATGCTAGCTAGATTTGGCATGCAAGATTCCAAGAAAGGTTTTATACCTTACAGGCATGGAATTCATCTATCTAAGGAAATGTGTCCCCAAACACAGTCTGAGATAGAGGAAATGAAGAAAGTACCATATGCTTCGGCTGTGGGAAGTTTGATGTATGTTATGCTATGCACTAGGCCTGATATATGCTATGCCGTTCGCATGGTAAGCAGATATCAGTCGAACCCTGGACAAGGTCACTGGACTGCGGTCAAAAACATTCTCAAGTACCTTAAACGGACTCGAGACTACATGTTGGTTTTCCACTCTGATAGTCTAGAACCTTTGGGTTACACGGACTCAGATTTTCAATCCGACAAAGATCAGAGTAAGTCTACCTCGGGCTATGTGTTTACACTAAGAGGTGGAGCCATCGCATAGAGGAGCATTAAGCAGAAATGCATTGCAGATTCCACCATGGAAGCTGAGTATGTAGCTGCCTCTGAGGCTGCAAAAGAGGCTGTCTAGCTCCGCGGGTTCCTAGTGGGCTTGGGTGTGGTTTCTGATTTGCCTAAGACTATCACGATATACTGTGATAACTCTGGTGCAGTGGCAAATTCGAAGGAACCCAGAGCCCACAAGGCAAGTAACCACATAGAGAGAAAGTACCATCTTATACGAGAAATCGTTAAGAGAGGAGACGTGGCAGTGGTCAAGATTGCATCGGAGGACAACCTGGCTGATCCATTCATGAAGAGCCTGCCGGCTAAGACCTTTGATGGTCACGTGGAGAAAATAGGACTGAGATGCAGACCTAGGGATGCAGTTTGAGTTGATAGTTTTGATTGGAGAGTTTGCCAGTTAGTTATTATGCTTGAAAGACATGCTTTAAGTATAAGTGGGAGATTGTTAGTTTTGTATACTGGAAGACTTGTCTTTGTATACTTTTCTGATGATATGATGATATGAAATGAAAGTTATTGCAGTCACTGTTTGCATTTAGATTATGTTCTATAATTGTTTTATGCAATGTTCCATATACTTACATTGTAGATGATATGGTGTGGGGAGTCACACGGTAAGATCATATCATTAGAACCTTGTAATGTATTAAAGAGCTCACGGCTTAGATGGTCCTGAACACACCATCGGTACACCGTAGAATAATCTGATAAGTTAGTTTATCTTGATTAACTGATTATTCTAGTACACTAGTTAGTGTATTGAAGAGGATCACGATAGGATACTATTCTCTGTCTCTGACCCAATTACTGAGAGAATAAAGATCCACAGAGTTCGGGTTCTGAACTCATGTGATATTGGCGAGCATATGTGTGTGTTGTTTATTACTTTGATTTATCAATGGGTGAGATTTTTTCGTAGATCGAATTCGATATCTTGGGTAATAACAATGTATACATGATATCTCGAGCAGTATGCATGAGCACTGTGTCCTGGTGCGCCAGGTTGATGATGTTCTCTTGAGGAAGCACAAGTTCATGTTGAAACCCTGCAGGTGGAATTTATTCCGTACATGAATAAAGCTTGTGTGGTACTACTCAAGGTTTTAGATGTTGATTAATTATAGCTGTCAAAGGCTTACATAATTAATTAATGAACATTATATCTTAAACACGGGGAATGGCTGGACTAAAGGAGAAATCATATTCGTAAATATGTATTAAATTGGTAGGTCAGTTTTACTTCTTTAGTGGAATAAAAGTAAAACTTAATTTATTTAATTATATCCTAAGTTTATTGGATATTGGATATTAAATAAATTAGTGGGCTAATTTAATATTCTTCTAGATCCCTGTTGTAGCCCAATTGACTGATAGTGGATTTGATATTGAACTTGAGATAGAGGCCCAGCCCAATAGGGCTGGAACATGAAATTTCGCCCCTCCCAATATATAAGGGGAGGGGAGGCACGAAATTTGATGATAATATTCATAGGAAATCAGTCCCTCTTAGTCTCTCAAAGTTATCCATAGATTTCACATTTCTATCTAGTAGATTTCAGCCCACTCTGAATCTAGATACAGTCCGGGAATACAACAGAAGATCTTGGAGTAGAATCTGTGGTGCTCGATTTTTTGAGGTGTTAGGTGGCGCCATACAGTGTTCATTCAACAGCAAGATTAGATCTTTAATCTTGTCCATAGACCGTCTATCGATTTGTAAGTAGATTCGTTTCTATGTCTTCCGCTTTATTAGATTTGAATCTGCTTTGCATGCTTTTTTATTAGACTGTGATAAACATGCATGTTGCATAAAATTATGATTTGCATGAACACGGATTAATGAACATCCAATTAGATCATGCGGTGTTTCAATTCGAAAAAACCCCAACATCTTATGTGTTCATTAAGTTTTTATCCTTGTTCAATCTGGAATAACGAGTCTAGCCGCTCATGCTAAACTTAGAACAATAAAAATAAGTAAAATAAATAAAACAAAATATAATATAAATGAAAAACTTACTTATATTAAACTGCAAAATAAATCCAACTCCAACGCTGGATTGAAGAACATAAAACTATAAAATCCTAAGTATCTGCGGGCATAAGGCCCAAGACCTATTGCAGAAAATAAAATAAAACTAAATAAATTGTTTGGTGCGTAAAAATATCCAGAGCTTCGTAAAAAGAGAGTTTATTGTTTGCTGCCATGAGATCTACTTATATAGGAGTACAAAGACACTAAGTAAACTCTCTGACAGGCCGGGGATCTTCAGCCTAATTCGCAGCCGCCATGCCCAAAGCTTTCCATGTCTGGCATATTCTTCCCTTATTTAGAAGATTATGAGTCACAAATTCTGGATCGTCGTGCCCTAGTTGCGCCGACATAGCAACTTTCCTTGTAGAGTCGAGCATCCTTCTGGAAGCGTCAACTTGCCTTCAGCGACTCCTCTTTTCTTCGGTGGCTAGGGTGCATTGCTCCTGCTGTAGCCGGCATTAGTTTCTCTTGTGCCCAATCTCCTCTCATTCTCCTCTTAATCACTCCGGGGTTATTGTGGGCACGATCACAAACTTCTCCTTCAGCTTTTGCTGGAATGGTGGGTGATTTTTGCTAGGCTTGAGAGAGAGTTTTTCGCTGAGAAGTTGTTGCCCATCTTGGTATCATTGGCACCCTTGTGCCCTCCAGAAGTGATTCTCATGCCCCCTGCTGCCATTGTGCCCATTCTAGCTCTTTCTGACTCAAAAATAGAAAAAATAAAGGACAAAAGAACGAGAAAAAAGACACAAAAACATGAGAGAATTTGGACTTG
The DNA here is from genome assembly GCA_026008535.1 of Perilla frutescens. NCBI lineage: Eukaryota > Viridiplantae > Streptophyta > Magnoliopsida > Lamiales > Lamiaceae > Perilla > Perilla frutescens. Next base: position 56,757,242 of record BRKX01000003.1, read on the forward strand.
TCACACCCACCCACTTTAGTCATAATTGCCCTTAAGTATGTGGGTACAACGTGCCCAAAAGAAAAAAACAAAAAACAGAAGGATGAAAAGACAGACTCAAGACAAAGACATGATAAGTCATGCATGTAAAAGCAAATCCCTTGCGGGCACAGAGACCTAGGTACCTGATCACAGTCAACATCATATAAACAGTAAAAACATATATAATGCCAACTGCAAATCAAAATGACTAAGTTATTGGTTCGCTCATGCTTTCCTCACACAAGTGTTTTGGCTAAGTGTTTACGCTCAAGGAAAGACATAATTGAACCGAGGGTCACCATAGACTTGCAAGTGCTCTTGTTCCTCCACCATTGTTGTAATAATGAGCATACCTATACTAAGGGCTTTAAAGCTTGTAATGGGGCTTCGGGTTTAAAGTAGGAAATATTTGGATCTGGCTCAGTTTTTTTATTGAATTTTCCCTTTGGGAGACTTCCGTTGACTCTTACTGGCCTTTACCACCGTGCCCATTTTATTTAAGCATATGTCCTAGATTTTTTATCTTGTGGGCATTTTGTACTTTTATTTTCTTGGGGTTTCTTTTTCATTTTTTTTTCTTTTTTATTTCGACCCCCTTTTTTTTCTTCTTTTTCTTTTTCTTTCTTTCTCTTGGCATTTTATGCCTTGTAATACACCAGATTTATCCTTCCCTCATGCCCATGGTCTTTTTTGTGGTTTTCAAGAAAGAATATGACCAGGGCTTTATTCATTTTTGGCTCAAAAAGGGTGCAAGGGATAATATCAGAGTAGTTTTATTTGGCTTTGTGGGCTCAGAAAGAAAATTTGCCTAAGCATTTCAGTAGCATACCCAAAATTCCTTGTGACCTCAGAATAGAGCAAAAGCAAGTTCTAGTTTACCTAAATTCAAAAATGCAGAAATCACACAAGAAAGAAGTAGCACATCCATTGTGAATTCAGGCTCAATTCCTCACAAGATACTTAATTCATTTATCATATAAGCAGTAGCATGGGCATCCTGAAATGACAATACAGTAAAATATGCTTCCTTATGGTCACAAGACCCTATACTCCATGCTTTAAAGTTCAAATATTTACACATGCTTGACACTTAAAAAAATGCAAAGAAGGCAGAGTAACCCCCATCCACACACTTTGCCTTCGGTAAAGTGGGAACAAGAAGGTTATCCTACTAACCACAAACTCAATAAAACATTAGAGGGCCCCCCTACCCACACACTTTGCCTTAAGCAAAGTGGGTTAGTACGGAGGTCATCTAAATAATAAAAACATCAAAAACAAAGACACAAAAAACAAAAGGACTCCTAATGCCCACACCCACACACTTTGCCTTAAGCAAAGTGTGGGAAATGGCGACACCTAAATAGACACAACAAAAAACAAAATCCTAATCTATGGGAAAGTGTACCAGTTTAGGCATCAGAGGGGGTCGGGTAATTAAATTCGACGTGTTTGAAGTAGGCGAACATGGTGGTCTCCAATCGGTCTAGTCTGGCTATGATGGTGGTGGCTACTGGCTCTTGCTGTTGTGCCCTCGAGGGCCTCTTACTTGGTCCTGCATTCAAAGAAAAACTAAGGCTACTCGAAGTCTCGAGCTTCGGTATGCCAAACACGGGTTTCTCCTCCTCATCGTCAAAAACATCCAACATGCGTTTCAAGCAATTTAAATCAAACAAGTCAACATGCTTGTAATAAAGATTAGTGGATGAAGGATCAAATAGATGCAGTTTTTCAGCAAGATGGGTAATCAGTTGGGCACATGAGATGCGATTTTTAGAATGAGCCACGGTGTCCTTAAAGTGGGCGATGGCCACAGCTCCAAAGTTTATCCTCTTCTTGTGCACCATGCACTAGAGGATAAACAAATCATGATTGGTAATGGAGAAGAGCTATCTTTCCAGCCAAAGAAGTTGTAGGCGAGCACTCGGTGACAAAAGTGAAGGGCATTGCTTTTCAGCATGTATCCCTTGCTTGTTCCAGACTTGAATTTGGAACCGTTACCTAACTCGGCCCACTTCTCCTCCACATTCTCATCTGTGGGTACCATAACAACAGCAGACTTATATTCATCATCATTCAGGTCCAAAAAAAAACAATTCCCAGACCCATGTTCAATTCGTCAGCAGAAAGATTGAAATTTTTACCAAAAATTTTAAACCTGAAAATTTTTGCAGAAGTGCCTACCTTCCTCATACTTTTCACAGACAGGTCATGGAAAAACTCATAGATCAACATAGAAAAAATTAGACAATCCCATTCAATGAAAAAAGACCAACTAATGTTGGAGAGGAGTTCTCTTACCTCTCGCTCGATGCTCAAGACAGCAAGCGAGGTGAAATGGATGGTCTTGCTATGCACGATCTCCCTTGTGGGTAAGACGTCTTCTCCTTTCGGCATGACTTTTCCAGAAGTTAGGCTAACCACAGTTTTGCCCTTCTTTGCAGATGGCTTGGCAGAAGCTTTCCCTTTCCCTTTGGCAGACACAGAGGGCGCATCCGTTGTGCCCTCAGTGGTTTTCTTCAGAGACAAAGACAGGTCATCCTGACTCTTGTGGGCTCGCGACTCCCCATTATTTTCGGCTTTTTCTTCCTCAGCTTCCTCATTAGCTTTCTCGTCCTCCGACAGTGTCGGCGACAGCTGTTTCTTCCTCTTCAAGGTCTGTGACTTAGCTTTCACGACGGAGACCTTCTCCTTCTTTACCTTATTCAACTTTTCAGTTGCAGAGGGCTCAGGGGTGTGCTCCAGCATCGGCTTGGGAGTCACATCTTGCTGCATGCTGGCCTCCTCTTAGTCATCGATCTCGTCGGTGGTTTCTTCCATAATTTTTAGAGAAGGCTCGTCAACCATCTCAGATTGTCGGGTGGAAATAGGTGAAGATGGTGGCTCAACGGTGGAGAGAGGCTGGATGTTCATGGCGGCAGTGTTCGGCGGTTTGGTTGGTGCAGCAGCGTCAGTGGTGGTATCCCTGGAATTTTCTGGTAAAGTGGAGGGGGTAAACTCCACCTTCTTCTTTGTGGACTTGGCAGCGCGAGTTTTGGGGGCCATAGTGATCGTGGTTATAGCGGTTTTGAGAGAGGGAGTTTTTAGAGAGAGGGGGGGTCTGTAATTTTTTGAAATTTTGGAGTGAAAATAAGCAAGTGAATTTGGGGAGGAAGAGATGAGGGTTAAATACTTGGATTCACCCTAGCCACTCAATTTGAATTGATGTGACAGGCCCATCAGATGACTTTTAGGCTTCTAGGGTTTCCTTGTACGGAATCTTGTGTTGTGCCCACGGCGGCAGAGAGATCCTGAATTTTCCGGAATTACCTTTGTTGGTGCCCTCCATGCTGGAAGCATCCACTTTGGCTAGATTATTTCCTTCCATCAAAAATTCACCTGAATTTGTTTCCTGGGTTGCCTTCCAGTCAGTGCCCCAATTATTATCATGGGCACGACCTTCTTCAGCTTCACATGTATATAGGCTCAACGAGCTGGAGCCCGAGAGCCTCTATAGCTGAAACCATTGGTTCCTTGAGATGCTTTAGCCGCTGGCCATTGACTTTGAACGTCTCTCCAGTACTTGAATCGAATAATTCCACTGCTCCATTTGGACATACAGTCTGGATCTCATAAGGTCCTGACAATTTGGACTTGAGTCCTCCTCCTAATAGCTTCAGTCTGGAATTATATAGTAGAACATTTTGCCCACGCTCAAACGGCTTGTGGCGAATGAGTTGGTCATGGGTTCTTTTCATTCTTTCCTTGTAAAGAACAACATTGTCATAGGCTTCCAGCCTCATCTCTTCCAATTCTTGAAGTTGGAGCTTCCTTTTGATCCCAGCTCTATCAAGCTTCATGTTCAGCTTCTAAATTGCCCAAAAGGCCTTGTGCTCAATCTCAACTGGAAGATGACAATTCTTCCCATAGACTAAGCAGAACGGAGACATCCCAATGGGTGTTTTATAGGATGTGCGATATGCCCACAAGGCATCATCCAGCTTGAAACTCCAATTCTTGCTATTGGGGTTCACGACCTTTTGAAGTATGGACTTGACTTCTCGGTTAGAAACCTCAGCTTGTCCATTCGCTTGTGGGTGATATGCAGTAGTCACCTTATGTCTCACTCCATACTCCTTGACCAAATTATTGATGATCATATTGCAGAAGTGAGATCCTTGATCACTTATCAGTGCCTTGGGCACACCGAACCTGCTGAACACATTAGACTTCAGGAACTTCTTGACCACACGGGCATCATTTATGGTAGTTGCTTTTGCCTCCACCCACTTAGATACATACTCCACAGCTAAAACTATGTATTGATGTCCATTGGATTTGGTTAGGGGTCCCATAAAATCGATTCCCCAAACGTCAAAGACTTCTACTAGCATGATGGGCACCATGGGCATTTCATTGCGTTTGGTAATGTTTCCAGTCATCTGGCAGCGTGGGCATCGTCGACATACTTCATAAGAATCTTTGTGAAGTGATGGCCAAAAGAACCCGCAATCAATGATCTTTTTTGCAGTTCTTTTTGCACTGAAGTGCCCTCCACATGCTTCGGAGTGACGGTGATCTAGAATGCTCTTTGTTTCTTCAGTGGGCACGCAGCGTATGATGATTTGGTCTGCGCACCTTCTCCATAGTATGGGTTCATCCCATACATAATATCAACTCTCGCTTCTAATTTTGTTCTTTTGATAGGTCGAGAGTCTGGTAGGTAGTTCTCCGGAGATCATGAAATTAACCAAGTCAGCATACCAAGGTGTTGTGCCCTTGAGATTGAATAGGTACTCATCCGGGAAGGACTCCTTGATGGGCACCATGTCTTCTTCCTCATTGAGTACTCTACTCAAATGATTGGCCACCTGGTTCTGAGCTCCACTCTTATCTTTGATCTCTCAATCAAATTCTTGCACTAGCAGTATCCACCGGATGAGCCTTGGTTTCGATTCCTTTTTTGCAAGTAAATGCTTCAATGCAGAGTGGTCGGTGTAGACCACACTTTTAGCTCCAAACAAATAGGATCGAAATTTTTCAAAGACAAAGATTACTGCCAACAATTCTTTTTCAGTCGTGGTGTAGTTAGCTCGGGCATGATTCAATGTCTTGGAAGCATAGTAAATCACATGGCATTCTTTACCTCACTTTTGTCCAAACACTGCGCCCACACAGTATCCACTGGCATCACATATTATTTCAAATTGTATGCCCCAGTCTGGAGATTGAATGATGGGTGCCGTGACCAGTCTCTTCTTCAGAGTATTGAAGGCTTCCTTGCATGCATCATCAAAGATAAAAGGCACATCATTCTGCAAGAGATGCATAATTGGTTGAGCAATCTTTGCAAAATCTTTGATGAATCACCGGTAGAACCCGACGTGCCCAAGAAAATCTCGAACTTGCTTCACCGTAGTAGGGTATGGTAGCTTTTCGATGATGTCCACCTTAGCCTTATCCACCTCAATTCCTCTTTCTGAGACAACATGCCCAAGAACGATCCCTTCTCGAACCATGAAATGACATTTTTCATAGTTCAGCACCAAGCATTTATGTACAAATCTTTTTAGCACCTTTTTAAGGTTATCGAGGCATACATCGAATGAATTTCCTATAGACTGTGAAGTCATCCATGAATACTTAGATGCAATTCTCCAAAAGATCTGAGAAAATACTCATCATGCAGCATTGAAAGATTCTGGGGGCATTGCAGAGCCCAAAAGGCATTCTCCGATAAGCAAATGTGTCGAATGGGCACGTGAAGGTAGTCTTCTCCTGGTCTTCTTGATCCACTACAATTTGCATGTAGCCTGAATATCCATCAAGGAAACAAAAGAATTTGTTTCCAGCTAATCTCTCCAGCATTTGATCTATGAATGGCAAAGGAAAGTGATCCTTCATTTGTGACGGTGTTGAGCTTCCAGTAGTCTATGCAGACTCTCCATCCAGTTTGTAGCCTTATTGGCACAAGCTCATTTTTCTCATTTTTCACCACCTAGATCCCTGATTTCTTGGGCACGACATGAATTGGGCTCGCCCACTTGCTGTCTGAAATGGGGTAGATGATTCCCATATTCAGCAATTTGAGTATTTCCTTCAGCATGACCTCCTTCATTATGGGGTTCAGTTTGCGTTGGGCATCCCGTACAGGTTTGGCATCATCATCCAGGAGAATTTTGTGCATGCACACTGCAGAGCTTATGCCCTTGATGTCGGCCAGAGTCCGTCCCATTGCTTCTTTGTATATACGTAACAATCTCAATAGTCGGTTTTTTCAACAAGATTCAGTCCTTTGCTTATAATAACCGGCAGTGTCTTATTCTCCCCAAGATAGGCATACTTTAAGTGGTTAGGGAGATTTTTCAGTTCTAGTTTTGGTGCCCTCTGCACCGATGGAAGCATTTGGTCTGTCTGCGTCATTGTGGGTAAATTGAAATTCACCACTTCATACGGTAATTCTTCGAGATAGTATAACATCATGATGGCGTCTCTGGCATCCTTATCTTCATCGAGGGCATCGTAGTCAGTCAACCCAGTTTGTAATGCCCATTCCAGGGGTTCTTGGTTGTTCATGCGACCTAGAATGGCTTGAGATTGGGTATAGCAATGGTTCACAAAGTGGACTGACTCCGGATCTCGTGGGTACTTCATGGCTTCATAAATGTTGCACACAACTACCTGGCCATCGAACTCACATGTCAGCGTTCTCTCATCGACATTGATTTTGGTGCGAGCAGTTTTCATGAAAGGCCTCTCTAACAGTAGAACGGATATAGACGGTGTCGTGCTGCCCATGTCCAAGACATAGAAATCTGCTGGAAAAATCAATTCTCCCACTTTCACCAAGACATCTTCTATTAGACCTTCGGGGTAGACATTTGATCTATCTGCCAACTGGATGATCACCTTTGTTTTCTTGAGTGGTCCTAGATTCAATTCTTCATAAATCGTCATGGGCATGACATTTATGGATGCACCTAGATCAAACATCGCTTTTTCAATCTTTTTGCTCCCAGTTATGCATGGTATGACAAACATACCAAGATCTTCACACTTCTTTAGCATCTTCTGTAGCACTGCAGAGATATTTTATCCCATAAAAAGTCTCGCATCTTCTTCAAATCGCACCTTCTTGGTGCACAGCTCTTTCAGGAAACGGGCATAACGAGGAACTTGCCTTGGTGCACAGCTCTTCAAATCGCACCTTCTCGGTGCACCGCCGTTGCGACACGACGAGACGCCAAGCTAGCCACCTTCCTTCGACGCACCCGACTCCATCCATTCTTCTTCGTCGGCCTCGAATCTATTTCTTTCTTATCTTTAATTCCGCATTTCTTTCCGTCTTTCATTATCGTATTTCTGTTATAGTATTTCCGTTATTATTTCTCATTGATATTCTCGATTTATTTCGTTTAAGTTCCACTTAAGTTCCGTATTTAAATTCCGTCATTATTTCGTTAAATTCCGTCTAAGTTTAGTATTTCGATTCTTATCGTTATTTTCCAAGTCTGTTTCTTCTCTGTTTAAGCTGAAATTTTAGTATGTTGTGCATCTTGACGTTCTCTACGTTTCGTATGTTGAGTCCGTCGTCATCCGGTGACCGGAAACCGGTCAGATCGCCAGAAAATAGACACTGCTACCGGCGCCGATCAGTTCGGTTTTTGGCTGTTTTCACCTATTTCGAGTCATCAAATCGAAAACGTTTCTTCTACAAAGTTGCTCAAAAAATTATTCTCTATAAATCTGCCAAGTTTCGTAATTTTTGGATGAGTTTTGATGAATCTCGATTTTTAAAAGTAGACATTTATTTTTATTCTAGAAGCATGTGTTATCAAAAAATTCTCAAAGTCTCAGTATTGAGTCCTCGTATATATAAGAGTATGCCATATTATTTTCATAATTTTCGGGCAAGTAAAAAATGTATTCGAGGTCTGCTGAATAAAATTAAATAATAGCTTTATTTATAATAGATTAAATCCCGAAAAATTAGTGGTTCTTTCGGATGTTTTCAAAGGGTTTTTTTTTAGGATTTAATCTTCGCGTTTTGCTAAAGTCATGCAATATATGTTTAAGTCCTAGTTAAAGGTAGTTTAGTTAGATATTGTTTAATCTCGTGTTAGACATTAGAAATCTTCAAAGGAGGCCACTAAGTCGATGATTCGACTTTTATAGGAGGAAGTGAGCCTCGTGAAAATCCGGAGAAGGATCGTCAGCTCATTGCTTTCCCTTCTGTCCAGTAGTCGAGGTGGGTAAATCTATACTCATCTAAAGTTTGAGCTAATAAACTCTAGAAGCATGATAGGGCAAATGAGATATCCAATGAAACACTTTTGCTCTGTCTGATTGATCTTTGTACAAGGAAGGAAGGAAAGAAAGTTATTATATGTTAAGTGAGCTCTCAAGCATGTTTATATATGCTATAAATGATTAAATATTGTTTATGCTAGCATAAGATAATTAGAATTGCTTTAATTACAATTTATGTTTATGCACATTCATTTTCTCGTATCTGAATGTTGGATTTTGCTAAAGTTTATTTAGCTAATTAAGCATTGCCTTTTTAGGGTAGTGATAAATCCTTTATAGGCCGAAGTCATGCTTAAGTAAAGGATTAGCCTTAGACGTTGCTCTAAGCTCGATAATTCTAGTAAGGTTAAGGAAGCTAAGGAATTAAGGATTAAGGTTGAGAAAGGAAGGCCAAGTTAAGAAATGAAGAATATAGCTTTTATAACCAGGATTGAGCTCAAAATTCATGATCTTTGATCATTAAAGTAAGTCACTGCTGGGTTAATTCCCTCGCAAACTCGTTTGGATATTTGAGGTAACCCCTCTTCTATCCTATGGCATGCCTAAGGGTGCAGTTGACATTAGGTTTGAGCCAAGATTGAGCCCAAAAGTAAAGAAAAGGTTTTACGGATATGGAGAGGGATTTTGCATTTTGCTCTCCATATACCGTCAGTTTATTATTGGATATTTCTCGAGTTATTAAAGAAGCTTTTATTAAAACCCACTGAGTACATTAGTGCTCACGCCCTCTTTTTCAAATATTTTCAGGTTGAGATGCTGAGGATGATGGTGGCTGTGGATGTGGGTTGGCTGCCAAGATTGTTTTGCTATTATATAAGTTCTTTTGAAATCCCATGATGTTTCTGCTACTCTGATACACTTTTTTCTAATTTCATTCAAGTTCAATTATGTTTATCGAGATTCTAAGAATATTTCCCAAGACATGATTATCTATATATATAAGTGATGCATATTCAGTTTTATTCCTGCTTCTCGAGTATATTTTCCTTTCACCTATGAAGAGGCTTGTTCACATTGATTATTGTTTATTCGCTTTGACCTATGAATGGGTCTATGCTTATTGGTATCTGATTAGTTAGCCATTTCATTCCGCTAAAGCATGTTTCCTTCTTAATCAAGTAAACCCAAGTATCATCGCCTATCTTTCAAAAGTACATCTTAATTCTTAAAACTTCTTCGTTAGTCTTTCATCTTTATTCATTAATCCCTTAATAACACCCCGTCCCCATTTGTTAATCCCTATCTCGGGACCAGGCTCTTACAGATGGTATCAGAGCAGGCTTGCAACTCTGCAGACCTGTCTCTTTATTTAAGTTAAGCTAAGTGTTTATGTGCATATTAATTGCTTCGTGATAAGTTACAGCAGCAACCTACAACTCACCATCACCCTCGTATCCTCAACTAAAAATCAAGGTATGATAGTATAAAGATTTTAGATTTTAGATTCACGGATTTTGTGATTCAGGAAAGGAAAAGATTTTAGCAGGCATACCTCTTTTAAGGATAAAGGGAAAACCTTGAGAATAAAATTTCGAGTAAAAACTACTCAAGTAAGATGATTTACTGAGGTAAAAAGTTTTTTGAAAAGAATCCTCGATCAGAAAGAAAATGTTTAGTTCATTCTCAAAGTTTTGTTTTAAAGGAAAAAGTAAAATTTCTGCTTAAAGATTTTAGGCACCAAAATTTTTGTAAAAATCAACTACTAAAAAGAGCTATGCATGCAAGATAAATAGCCTGAATCTAGATGATAGCATGATCTTAGGAGAACCTAGGTCTCCCTTTTATGAGCTAGACTGATTAAGCTTCATGTTTCTAGATGGTTAAGTGTCGTTCGACTGCTAGGAATAATGTGCCACTTTTCCACCCTGTTCAAGAAATGAACGACTTTGGAGGAACGCCAGAAAATATATCCGACTTGGAAACATGCATTCGCATGTGTGAGCAAGCACCTCCCGCTGAGAGGCCAGCAATGTATCACATCCTACAGAGCACAATCACCCGTGATCCCAAGACGTATGCTGTAATCGGGAATCTGACGGAATTCTCCTCAGCCTTGATGGCTCTTTGGGAGTCAAAGTATGGCCACATGAATGCTCTAGCTGAGCAAAATCTCTTCTTCTTGGTGGAACCAAAACTGCTAAGGGTAACTCTAAACAGTCCCCCTGGATTTCAAGCACCGTGCCCTCGTGCTGAAGGAACCTTAGAAGCGAGATCCTTGATAATCCGGGTCGTGAATTACACCGAGTCTTTGTCCTCCAGAATGCACCAGTGGGCCCTTGCCTATCAAACGTTTGCCCCTCAAAGTCTGGGATAGTGTATGCCCTATCAGTTCCCTGAAGGAAGCATGAGAAAATTCAAGTTTGAGGTACCAGAGACAGATGAAGATGAGGAAGAAGAGGACCCAGAGAAGGAAAGTGAAAAAGAGGTGGAATCATCATGCAAAAGGAAAGGAAAGCGCCCAACATATAGTTAAGCTTTAGAAGTAGGTAAAGGAGGTGTTGTTATTAGAACACCTTGCTGATCTGTCTATCTGCTTTAATCCAGATCTTATTCTATAAATATGTTAATCAACCCTTCAGATTTTAATAACGGCAGTAATTCTCCAAAAAGGCTGCTCTATTTTCGGATGTAACCAAGACCCTCTTTCTTATTAATGCCAAAAGTCCTCTTAATGAGGCAATTTTCCCGCTTTGTTTGATCTATCCTGCATAATCTAAAGACCTTATCGATAGGCATTTCATTTGCTTTGTGAAAATTCGAGCAAGCATAGCCAATGTTTAGGATTCTTTAGAATGCTGTCAAGAAGACATCAAGCCAAGAGAATGAGGCTGCAAGCAAGCAAGTCTCGAACAATGGCTCGAGAGCCGAGAATATGTTTCCTAAACATAATCCTCTGTCATCTAACAGTTTAAGAGACCTGATGAGAGTCTGCTCGAAGGATGATAAATTTAAGGCAATGAATGGAGTATGGTTGGGAAGGTTTCAAGTACGAGTTATATCAGAAGTATATCCCGGATTGTTATCATAAGACAAAGGAGATGGAGATCCAGAACTTGAGATAAGGAAAGAAGACGTTGTCAAAGTTCGATCCAGAGTCCAATCGGTTATCAAGGCATGCTCTATATTTGTGGTTTCAGACGAGAAAAAAAAGCACGTATAGATCAGGTCGCTGTTATGTTTTCTGTAATGCCACGAAGGTTTTTACTCTTTTTTCTACCAATTTTGTATTTGAACAAATTGTAATAAAAGAACGATCAAATGGAATGAATTGGGGAAGAAGAAAGAGGAAAAGGTAGAGTAGAGAGTAGCAGCGAGAATGGAGAAAAATTGATACTTTTTACTTGCCTTGCATGGGAATTACATAGTACAATTTATACTATCACCAAAGTGACATTAACCCTAGAATTAAACTGATTGGGCCTCACTAATCATGTTATTGGGCCTCTTAAGGAAAACAAACAACAAAATAAACTAAAAAGCAAGCCCAAGCTCGCGGTCCAACTCCTCGACCCGGTTCTGAGCTGCAATCCACGATTTAGGGAAATTCGGGAGAAAGAACCCTAAAAATACAATCTTTGACTCCCTCTCCCGTTCCCCTTCCTTCCTCGCCTCCGGCAGCCCGTTCTCCGGCCAATAACTCACTTGCTCCAGTCTCCTCATGTCCCCCTCCGTTAAGTGACTCTCTGCACACAACATTCGCCCCTCCTTCGAAAGATCCTTGTCCGCAAAGATCAAAAGACAGGAACTTCTTGCGAATGAGTTTAGCGTCCTCCCAAGAAAGAAGATCCGAGTCGGCAGAAGCTTCCCACCTTATAAGTAATTGAGGCACGGTGGTATTTCCCCTGGTGATGGAACGAGAGCCCAGTGTCGCACAGGGAGAGATGTGAAAGATACCATTGTCGCCGGTTTCAGGTAATTCTGCAGTTACTTTGCTTTCTTCCCCGATTTTCTTTTTAAGTAGGGATACATGGAATACCGGGTGTACCCTAGAGCCCGCGGGTATGTCTAGCTTGTAGGCAACGGGTCCAACCTTTTGTAGAACCTGATAGGGACCAAAGTAGCGAGAAGCTAATTTTAAGTTCTTCCGTAGGGATATGGAATTTTGTCTGTAGGGCTGTAGCTTCAAATATACCCAATCTCCCACCTTGAATGACTTGTCGGTCCGAGTCTTGTCAGCGTAGAGCTTCATACGCTGTTAAGCCGACTGTAAGTTGGTTTTGAGTTGTTGTAGCATCAACTTACGCTCCAAAATGGTGGCTTTCACTTCCTGTTGGGTGGTGTCTAGATAGGGACCAATGGCTAGATGTGGTGGGGGTATCCATATAATGCCTAGAATGGTGTGGTCTTAATGGCAGTTTGGTGATTGGTATTGCACTAATGCTCTGCCAAGGCCAACCATTTGGCCCATTGCTTTGGGTAATCAGAGGTCATGCATCTAAGATAAGTCTCTAGACATTGATTAAGCCTCTCTGTCTGCCCATCAGTTTGGGGGTGATAGGAGGAGGAGAAATTTAAGGTAACTCCTAATACCCTGAATAACTCTTTCCAGAAGCTGCTGGTGAACACCTTGTCTCTATCTGAGACAATGCTGACTGGCAAGCCATGTAGTCTGTACACATGCTATATGAACAGTTTAGCCACACTCTGAGATGTATAGGGGTGAGATAGGGCAATGAAATGGACAAATTTAGTTAGCCTGTCAACAATGACCATGATTACATCCTTCCCTGCAGATTTTAGTAAGCCTTCAACAAAATCCATGGATATGTGACTCCATGGTTGTTCAGGAATAGGTAGAGGTTGTAGCAAGACAGGAGTACCTCTTTGGTTAGGCTTGTTCAGAGAGCAAGTATCACAGTGTTTGACCAAGTTAACAACATCTTGTTTCATGTGTGGCCAGTAGAAAGCCTTCTTCAGCCTCATGTAGGTACCATTCATCCCAGAATGCCCACCATAGGCTGACCCATGCATAACCTGCAATAATTTGAGCCTTAGGTCTTCCTTGCTACCCACAGCTATTCTGCCCTTATATTGAATTAGATCACCAGCTAGGGAATAATGGGGATGGGTAGAAGAATTCTGGAGCAAGGAATCCTTAAGTTTGGAGAAGTGGGCATCCTCTGAGTAGCTGCCTATAACTTTCTGGATCCAGCTAGGAGAGATGGTGGTGAGAGCTAGGCATGTAGGCTGATCTTCTTGTCTTCTTGACAGAGCATCAGCTGCTCTGTTCTCCTTCCCCTTCTTGTAGCAGATTTCATAGTTTAACCCCAATAGCTTAGTTATCCACTTTTGTTGTAAGGGAGTTACCACCTTTTAGTCCAAGAGGTGTTTCAAAGCCTGTTGGTCTGTCCTGATGATGAACTTACTCCCAAACAAGTAATGCCTCCACCTTTGTACAGCCATGAGCACAGCTAGGAACTCTTTTTCATAGACTGATAGTAGTTGATTCTTTGGGCATAGGGCTCTGCTTAGGTAAGCAATAGGCATGTTATCTTGCATTAATACTGTACCTATTCCCACTCCACTAGCATCAGTTTCCAACACAAAGGGCTTAGAGAAGTCAGGCAAGGCTAGGACTGGAGCCTGAGTCATAGCTGTTTTGAGGTTGTTAAATGCTTGCTCTGCCTCTGAGTTCCACTTAAACCCATTCTTCTTCAGCAAGGTAGTAAGAGGCTTGCTGATAATCCCATAGCCTTTTATGAATTTTCTGTAGTAGCCTGTGAGGCCTAGGAAACCCCTAAGCTGTTTCACAGTCTTGGGTTTTGGCCAAGATAGCATACACTCAACCTTGTTGGGGTCTGTAGCCACCCCAGCTTGACTGATAATGTGCCCCAGGTATTCTATGCTAGTTTGACCAAACTGGCATTTGGATTTTTTGGCATACAAGTTGTTATCCCTAAGTAGGGAAAATACCACCCTAAGGTGTTGTAGATGCTCTTCCCAACTCTTGTTGTAGATTAGTATATCATCAAAGAAAACCAAAGCAAATTTCCTCAAATAATCACCAAATACCTTGTTCATAAGAGATTGGAAGGTAACTGGTGCATTACAAAGCCCAAATGGCATAACTAGGAACTCAAAATGACCATGATGAGTACTGAAAGCAGTCATGTACCTATGCTCTGGCTGCATTAATATCTGAAAGTACCCTGATCTCAGATCCACTTTAGAAAAGAAACAGGAGCCATGTAATTCATCTAGGATCTCATCTATTACAGGTATTGGGAACTCATGTTTGATAGTGAGTGAGTTCAAGTACCTGTAATCCACACACATCCTCCATGTTCCATCTTTTTTTTTACTAGAAGCACTGGAGAGGCAAAGGGGCTTCTACTGTGTTTAATAACCCCAGTAGCTAGTAATTCCTTGACTATCTTCTCTATTTCATCCTTGTCTCTGTAGGAGGACCTATAAGGCTGTTGATGCTTTGGCTCATAACCTGGCTTGAGGTGGATTTAGTGCTCAACCCCTCTGCTAGGGGGTAGTCCTTGAGGTTCCTGGAAAATTCCCTCAAACTCCCTCAATAGTTGTTGAAGTTTGGGGTTCTCAAATGGGGTGAGGATCTGTTGGGTAATTACATACACCTCTTTAATTGCATGAGCAGCTTTGGTATGCATCATTTTATATAATGTGTGCTGTGAAATCATCTGGCATTCTGGCTGGGATTTGTGAGCTAACAGTTTAATTTTCCTACCCTTGCAGTGGATGGCTACAGACATCTTTTCATAATCCAGCTCAATGGGTGAGCATGCCTTGAGCCAGTCCCCACCCAAGATGATATCACATCCTTCCAGCTACAGCAGCCTGAGGGAGTGCTGAAGGGTCTGACCCTAGAGTTCCCATTCAAATTTACCAGCCTAAGCAGAACTGGTAAGCCTCTGACCATTTGCCACTTTAATGCATAATGGTGTTGCTTCTTCAATCTCATAACCTAGCCTGTGAGCAGTAGAATCCTTTATAAAGCTTAGTGTACTCCCAGTATCCACCAAGATGTGTAGTTGATGCCCTTGACAAGAGCCAGTGAACCTGAGAGTAGTGATACTAGTGTCACCTTTGAGAGCATTTAGGGAGACAGATATCTCTTCATTAGGTGCTGCTAGGTCAGAGTCAGTCTTTGTTGAGTCCATAGGGTTCAGAAAGCTCAACTCTTCCTCCTCTTCAGTCATTATCATATAATTGACTCTACTTTTGCACCTATGACCTGGGGTATATTTCTCATCACAGTTATAGCATAGGCCCTGTGATCTTCTTTCTGACATTTGGCTTGAGGTGAGGAATTTGACTGGAGTTTTTAGATTTTGAGGTGGAGTGGCAGTTGTTGTTGAGATTGGATATGGTGTTGTTTGAGCTGGAACCTTAGCCATAGAAGTAGACCAAGCAGGATTGTAAGACCTCGTACTCCCTTTGATCTTCTTAGTTAGAGCCTCAATAGTGGTTAACTGGTGTCTACCCAGCTCAATAGCTTGTTCTAGAGTAGATGGGTTGAACATCTTGACAGCAGACTTAAGTTCTTCACTCAGCCCACTTAAGAAGCTAGCAATGAAGTATGTCTCAGAATAAGTTCTGCTATCAAAAAGCCTTATACATTCTCTGAGTTCCTCGAATTTTTCCACATAATCATTGTAGCTCCCTGTATGCCTTAGCTTGTTAAATTCTGCTACAATGTTGTCCTCCTTCAGATCTTCAAATCTAGCCGAAATAAGATCCAAAAATTTGGGCCAATTAAGGTCAGCATGTTTAGAGCTGTTAGATTGGAAACACACCGCTGCCTTCCCTTCTAAATTCATAGATGCTAAAGCAATTTTCTGATCATCAGGTATATTGGGTACCATTTTAAAATACCCTTTGCATTTTAGGATCCAAACCCTAGGATATGATCCATCAAATTTGGGAAATTCAACCTTAGGTGTTGGAGTATAAGCAGAACCCTCTTGATGATGAGACAGCTGCCTTTCTTTGGCCGAATAACTAACCCTACTTTGAGAATTCCCTTCAATTAGGCCTGTGGGGGGAGTCCCCAGAATAGAGTTCCCCTCAGCCTTATCTTTCCCCCTGTCTTCCTTGCATAGCTGAATATTCATAGATGTTAAGAGACCCAAGAGGTGTTCTAACTTACCCATCATGCCCTCCTGCATAGTCACTAATGAGGTCATCTGGGCTTTAAATTTCTCCTCAGCTGAGTCACGTTTAATGCTCTCAGCTTCTCTTCTTCGCACCTCTTCCTGCCATAGCTGATCTAACCACTTTTGCCCTTCTTACAGGTCTTTCATCCTGGTGTTTTCTGCCATTTCCGAGGAAAGATGGCTCTGAATACCAGATGTTATGTTTTCTGTAATGCCACGAAGGTTTTTACTCTTTTTTCTACCAATTTTGTATTTGAACAAATTGTAATAAAAGAACGATCAAATGGAATGAATTGGGGAAAAAGAAAGAGGAAAAGGTAGAGTAGAGAGTAGCAGCGAGAATGGAGAGAAATTGATACTTTTTACTTGCCTTGCATGGGAATTACATAGTACAATTTATACCATCACCAAAGTGACATTAACCCTAGAATTAAACTGATTGGGCCTCACTAATCATGTTATTGGGCCTCTTAAGAAAAACAAACAACAAAATAAACTAAAAAGCAAGCCCAAGCTCGCGGTCCAACTCCTCGACCCGGTTCTGAGCTGCAATCCACGATTTAGGGAAATTTGGGAGAAAGAACCCTAAAAATGCAATCTTTGACTCCCTCTCCCGTTCCCCTTCCTTCCTCACCTCCGGTAGCCCGTTCTCCGGCTAATAACTCACTTGCTCCAGTCTCCTCATGTCCCCCTCCGCTAAGTGACTCTCTGCACACAACAGTCGCTTTGTCGTATCCCCTTCAATAGGTGAAAGTGATCCCCGAATGTCACTTTTTCCGGCCAAGTATAGCTAATTGAAGTCCAACCGACTTATGCTATTTCGTAGCAACCTAGTAAAGAAGAAGATGCGTAATGCTCAAAGAAAGAAAGAGAGAGAACCCAAAGAAGATCGTTAAGCAGATAAACCTAGAATTGGTAGATTAAAAGTTTTAGTAAGATAGGAAGTTTTGATGAGTATATTCATTCATTCTCGTGTCAATTAAATCAATCACCCTTTATCAACTTAATACCAATTAAAAATTCTTCATATCATTTGAAATTCTTCAATTATATCCTCTTGGACAAATTATAATCTTTTGATGATACTTCTTTGATCATCCAGAATTAATGGTAGCATTCCCTTGTTAAAGCTATGCTGACGCTTTTGCAAATATTCAGTACGGTTCTCAGTTGCTAATCGTTGATTATTTTCCATACATTTGCTTCATGCAAGAACCCCTTTCGAGTTATAAGTCCTTTGAAAAGGAAATGTTTTTAGTATAGATAACCCAGTGTTATATCTCTTCCAGCTTTTGGAACTTGTTAAAGAATTATTGATCAAGATAAAGTCCTCACTCAAAGGCATTCGTTTTGTTTTGCTCCCACTCATAGAGCTCGAGTGTGGACCCTTGAATAGAGCAGAGAATATAAAGTAATATTCATTTTAGTCATTATTGGAAGAATAAGAGGAAGTAGTCCCAATAGGAAGAAAAATCCAAGTAATGCTAGTTAGTGCCCTTCTAGTAGGACGCGCATCTCTAAAGTAATTTTTCAGCTCGTTAAGTTAAAGAGGCAATCTAAGGAATGACGTCAGATAAATTCTGAGCTTACGTTCAAGGTCCAGTTATGCAATCTTTACGCCTGCAAGTGATTGTGATCTCTAGCAGAAGCTATAAAGTCAGAATACAGTCGAAAAGAGGTTGCGACGAAGAAAGAGGAAGGAGAGTTTGCAATAGAAGATGTTTCAAGCACAAGAAAATTTCCAAGACGTATTTCCAACGGAGCTATCAGAACTACCATCATATAGGCAAGTGGAATTTGCTATTGGTTTAGAACCAGGAGATGCGCCAGTTCAAAAGCCCCTTACAGAATGGCGTCTAAGGAGTTGCAAGAACTCAAGGTTTAACTGCAAGAGTTATTAGACCTAGGTTTTATCCAACCTAGTGTGTCGCCTTGGGGAGCTCCAATCTTGCTCGTAAAGAATAAGGATGGCACATTGAGAATGTGCATCAACTATAGAGAGCTTAATAAGTTGACCATCAAGAATCGATACCCTCTCCTAAGAATAGATGATCTCTTTGATCAAGCTTAAAGGAGCAAGTATCTTCTCAAATATAGACTCCAGACCTGGGTATCATCAACTGAAGATCCAAAAGGAGGATATTCCTAATACTGTTTTTAGAACTCGCTATGGACATTACGAGTTTGTAGTAATGCCATTTGGATTAACCAATGCCCCAGCAGTGTTCATGGATTTAATAAAACGGGTTCTTTATCCATATCTAGATAAGTTTGTGCTAGTTTTCATATATGATATCCTCATCTATTCGAAGGATGAAGATGAGCATCAAGAACACCTAAGAGTGGTGCCGGAGATGTTAAGAAGAGAAAGGATTTTTGCTAAGTTTAGTAAGTGTGAGTTTTGGCTCAAGGAAGTTATGTTTTTAGGTCATATAGTTTCAGTAGAAGGAATCAAAGTGGATCCAGCCAAGATTGAAGCTGCAAGCAACTCAAAGTCTCCAAGGAACGTGAATGAGAATAAAAAGTTTTCTAGGACTCGCGGGGTACTATCGTAGATTCATCAAAGGATTCTCGTCATTATCAAAGGTTATGATGTGATTATTGAAGAAAGACTCCAAGTTTAGAGGGACGCCCGAGTGCAAGGAAAGTTTCCAGAAGGAAGATGCTAACCACAACCCCAGTGTTGGCTATTTCGGAAGGGAATGAATATTTCGTAGTTTACACTAATGCGTCGAAGAAAGGATTAGGATGTGTGCTGATGCAGAGAGGAAAGGTGATTGCTTATGCTTCGAGGCAGCTTAAGAATCACGAGCAGAACAATCACACGCGTGACTTAGAGCTAGCAGCAGTCATTTATATGCTGAAGATCTAGAGGCACTATCTCTATGGAGCTAAGTGTGAGGTTTTCTTGGATCATAAGAGCTTGAAGTATTTCTTCGAGCAGAAGGATCTGAACATGAGGCAAAGAAGATGGTTAGAACTTGTAAAAGATTACGACTGCACCATTCACTACCACCCAGGCAAGGCGAATGTGGTAGCTGATGCCCTAAGTAGGAAAGAGAAGGCAGAGTGAGGACTCGTTCAAGTCAAGAAGAAGCTTCGAAAGGAATTCGAGAAGTTAAGATTCTATGTGCTAATACCATCTAAGACCATTCAAACCCAAATCACCACGATAGTTGCTCATCCCAGCCTGAGGAAAGAATAGTTAAGGCTTAGAAAGGAGACAAGTTTCTCGAGAAAAAGAATGGAAGCAAGGTCGAATAGCTTGTAAGATTTCATAGAAGCCGTCAATAACGCGCTCTTATTTAAAGGAAGGCCTTGTGTGCCAAGCAAGGAAGAACTAAAGGAGAAAATCTTGTGCGAAGCACATGACACGCCATACACAACACATCTCGGAAGCACCAAGATGTATCAAGACCTCAAGAGGAACTTCTGGTGAATAACATGAAGAGAGAGATAGCCGCCTTCGTGTAGAGGTGTTTGATCTGTCAGCAAGTGAGAGCTTTGTATCAAAAACCTTCTAGTTTTCTCCAACCCTTAGAAATTCTCGAATGGAAGTAGGATCTTTTTAGTATAGACTTTGTGATAGGTTTACCAAAGTCTAAGCGGTGGAATACCACTATTTGGGTAATCGTAAATCGATTATCAAAAGCAGCACATTTCATTGTTGTTAATATGACAGAATGGCTAGATCAACTAGCCCAGATGTATGTTAGAGAATTTGTATGATTGCACGAAGTACCGGTCTCGATTATATTGGATCATGATGCGAGATTTACGTTAAGATTTTGGAGGTGGAGGAGCCTACAAGAACTAATGGGATCAAAGCTCAATTTCAGCATTGCCTTTCATCCTCAAACGGATGGCCAGTCCGAAAGGACTATCCAGATTCTAGAAGACATGCTTAGAGAAGTAGTCATCGATCAAGGAAGCAGTTGGGAATGGTTAGTGCCATTGGTAGAGTTTGCGTACAACAACAGCTACCAATCATCGATCAGCATGGCCCCTTATGAAGCCCTGTATGGAAGGAAGTGTAGATCACCCTTGTATTGGGACGAAGTTGGAGAAAGAAGGATACTTGGGCCTGAAATGGTCCAGGAAGCCGTCCAAAAGATCGAGCTTATTCATCAGCAAATCAAGGAGGCTCAAGATAGACAGAAGGCTTACGCAGACAAAAGAAGAACGGAACTCAGTTTCAACATTGGAGATAAGGTGTTCTTGAAGATGTCTCCATCCAGATGAGTGGTTCGTTTGGTAAACAAAACAAGTTAAGGCCCAGACTTATTGGACCTTTTGAGATTCTAGAGAAGGTAAATGAAGTAGCCTACGGGCTGGCCTTACCACCCAACCTGAGTGACGTTCATGACGTCTTTCATGGCTCGATATTGAGAAAGTACATGTTTGATCCAAAGCACGTGATTAGCAAGGAAGAGATAGTCCTGAATGAGGACTTAGCATATGAAGAGAAGCCCCAGGCCATTGTGGATCGAAAGATCCAGAAGTTGAGGAAGAAGGAGATCAATCTTGTAAGAGTAATCCGGAACCACCATGGTTCAGAAGAGACAACCTGGGAGCTTGAATCCGAGCTGCTCAAGAAGTACCCTGATATCGCTTATCATGGTTAGTAAATTTTGGGGCGAAATTTCTTTAAAGGGGATAGGATGTAACACCCCAAATTTTTGAATAAGGTTTAGAGGATTGTTAATGTTAATTAATTAGTTAAGGAAGAAATTTAATTAAGGTCAGATGTCAGTCACGACTTTAGGGGTCAATTTTTGTGAAATCTTCTTTTTGAAAATTTTGATCTTAACTCTGTTTTGGCCATTTGTGGTCTCGTTGGAAAGGTTTTAACTCAAGGAGTGTGCCGGTGTTCTCAAAATTTTATTCTAAAGTCATTTGAGTTCCCAGTGATGAAAAATGTATTTAAATGATGAATGAATAGTAACTTTTACGTGCGTTCGTGTTTTGAGAAATTTACGAAATCCTCCTTGTTGATCTGAGTCTAGATCTATCAAGCCCTTCTTATGGGAAATGACTCAAGAATTCCGTTGACGTTCACAGATTTCCATTCTGAGATCAATCGAACGCTCGGGAGCAAAATCTGTCAGTCTGAGTGAATAGTAAAAAGTATTTCTAAAAAGGGAATCTTTGCTCATCTTTCTTCTAACGACCCCGTCTTCATCACGAATCAAGTTGGTTCACTAGTATTCGAGTCAACGAGTTCTCTGGTATTTTTAGATTTTATGTCTGAGGTCAGTTGGACCTCGACATCGAATAAAGCAGCTTTTAACCGAACCCGGGGTAACTTTTACAGTATCCTTGCACTGTAATGGCTTCTTCTAGAAGCCAAAGCTTTTCTTATAAATAGGGCACCTCCCCTTCACTCTTTTTGCACCATTCACTCTTCATTTCTCAAATTCTAGTGAGTGGGAAAAGCTTGAGAGTTGAGAGAAAAGCTCTTGTCAAGTGAGAAGTCTCTTCGTGAGTTCTCCTCCGAGACGACGAGCAGAGTGGCGTGGAAGAGATGCGGTGAGGGAAGGTGCTAGGGGTGCCGTTGGTTTGTAGCAGGCGGCTCTGCCGCCGTTGTGACTCTACGAGATGCCAAGCTAGCCACCTTCCTTCGACGCACCAGATTCCGTCCATTCTTGTTTGTCGGCCTCGAATCTATTTCTTTCTTATCTTTAATTCCGTATTTCTTTCCATCTTTCATTATCGTATTTCTGTCATACTGTTTCCGTTATTATTTCTCGTTGATATTCTCAATTTATTTTGTTTAAGTTCTACTTAAGTTCCGTCGTTATTTCGTTAAATTCCTTCTAAGTTTAGTATTTCGATTCTTATTGTTATTTTCCAAGTTCGTTTCTTCTCTGTTTAAGCTGAAATTTTAGTATGTTGTGCATCTTGACGTTCTCTACATTTCGTATGTTGAGTTCGTCGTCATCCGATGACCGGAAACCGGTCAAATCATCGGAAAATAGAAACTGCTACCGGCGCCAATCAGTACGGTTCTATCTATTTTCACCTATTTCGAGTCATCAAAGATGGTTTAGTTGGATATTGTTTAATCTCGTGTTAGACATTAGAAATCTTCAAAGGAGGCCACTAAGTCGATGATTCGACTTTTGTAGGAGGTAGTGAGCCCCGTGAAAATCTGGAGAAGGATCGTCAGCTCATTGCTTTACCTTCTGTCCAGTAGTCGAGGTGGGTAAATCTATACTTATCTAAAGTTTGAGCTAATAAGCCCTAGAAGCATGATAGGGCAAATGAGATATCCAATAAAACATTTTTGCTCTGTCTGATTGATCTCTGTACAAGGAAGGAAGGAAAGGAAGTTATTATATTTTAAGTGAGCTCTCAAGCATGTTTATATATGTTATAAATGATTAAGTATTGTTTATGCTAGCATAAGATAATTAGAATTGCTTTAATTGTAATTTATGTTTATGCACGTTCATTTCCTCGTATCTGAATGTTGGATTTTGCTAAAGTTTATTTAGCTAATTAAGCACTGCCTTTTAGGGTAGTGATAAATCCCTTATAGGCCGAAGTCATGCTTAAGTAAAGGATTAGCCTTAGACGTTGCTCTAAGCTCGATAATTATAGTAAGGTTAAGGAAGCTAAGGAACTAAGGATTAAAGTAAGTCACTGCTGGGTTAATTCCCTCGCAAACTCGTTTGGATATTTGAGGTAACCCCTCTTCTATCCTATGGCATGTCTAAGGGTGCAGTTGACATCAGGTTTGAGCCAAGGTTGGGCCCAAAAGTAAAGAAAAGGTTTTGCAGATATGGAGAGGGCTTTTGCATTTTGCTCTCCATATACTGTCAGTTTATTATTGAATTTTTCTCGAGTTATTAAAGAAGCTTTTATTAAAACCCACTAAGTACATTAGTGCTCACACCCTCTTTTTTAAATATTTTCAGGTTGAGATGCTGAGGATGATGGTGGCTGTGGATGTGGGTTGGCTGCCAAGATTGTTTTGCTATTATATAACTTCTTTTGAAATCCCATGATTTTTCTGCTACTCTGATACAGTCTTTCTAATTTCATTCAAGTTCAATTATGTTTATCGAGATTCTAAGAATATTCCCCAAGACATGATTATCTATATATATAAGTGATGCATATTCAGTTTTATTCCTGCTTCTCGAGTATATTTTCCGTTCGCCTATGAAGAGGCTTGTTTACATTGATATCTATTTATTCACTTTGACCTATGAATGGGTCTATGCTTATTGGTATCTGATTAGTTAGCCATTTCATTGCGCTAAAGCATGTTTTCTTCTTAATCATATAAACCCAAGTATCGTCGTCTATCTTTCAAAAGTACATCTTAATTCTTAAAACGTCTTCGTTAATCTTCCGTCTTTATTCATTAATCCCTTAATAACACCCCGTCCCCATTCATTAATCCCTATCTCGGGATCGGGCTGTTACAGTCCTGCTCCTGCAGTGTTGGGCATTCATCAATGAAATGGGCTACGCTCTTGCATACTCCACACACTCTTTTCTTTGGTGCCCCAGTATTTCATTACTTTCTCCATCTGGTCTAAAATCCTTTCCATTTTGACCTCAAGGTGCGTTGATTTCCCAGCATCTGGAACTGTCCTTGTGCCCTCGGCACTCTCATCTCTATTTTCATCAGCCATTCCTGCCAGAATTCGGAAGGCTTCTGTTGGTAGCTTGTTCAGGATAGATCCTCCACACGAGGCATTGACAATGATCTTGTCCTGTGGTCTCAACCCAGACACAAAGTATTAGATCAGATCGTGGTCTGTGATCTGGTGTTATAGGCATTTCGTCAACATGCTCTGGAATCGACACCAGTAGTCATAGAAACTCTCATTTATACCCATCTTCAGACTTCCAATTCTTCACCTCATCTCCTGGACTCGGGATGCAAGAAAATATTTCTCCAAAAATTGCTACTGCAGTTGTGCCCATGTGGTTATACTGCCGGTTGGCAGAGTGTATAACCAGTCTCGTGCCCGTCATGAAGAGTAAACGGGAATGAGACAAGCCGCACATATTGTTCTTTTCCCCCATCCATAGGTTGAGTTTGACACACCATCTCAAAATCTTGAATATGCCTCTGAGGTTCTTCTCCAGTCATCCCATGGTATTTGGGCAAGATCTGGATAAAACTTGCCTTCAACTACCAGCTTCCAGTGATTGCTGGGAGTGTTATGCCCATGGGATGTAAATTCATGTTAGTCAGAAAGACTAACTACCTCAACTTTCTTCCTTCTTCTTCAGCCATCATTACTATCCTTAGTTGTTCGTTCATTTCCAGTTGTGCTCTTTCTTGCTCCAGTTCTCTTTCACGAGCAAGTCTCTCTGCTTGTTGTGCCCTCTGTGCTTCTGCTCTCCTCCTCTTCAGAGTTTTCTCAGGTTCTGGATCGTACGAGCAATCTCAGATGTATTGGGCATTCACTAGCTAGGTTAACAAGTTGGGAAAATATAATTTCAAGAACCAGCTCCCCGGCAACGGCGCCAATTCTGACGCACTGTTGTTTCGCGGTCAGAATAATTCTCAAGAGAGGGTTATCCTTATACCCATAGCAAGGCGTAGCAAGCTTATGTAAGTAAGGGTCGATCCCACAAGGAGCTGCGAATTCTATCTTCTAGTGTCACTTTTCTAAAAGGTTGAGGATTGTTGTGGTCTCCGTACTTGTATTTAAAGACTGTAAAATAAAATAACAAAAAAAATAAAGAAAGGAAAATATTAGTAGTAACGTATTCTGGATTAGAACTCAACTATCGAACTTAACAAACACTGGACTGATCATGGGCACGCTGATTACTTATGCAAGTCCAATTATCTGGTTAAAGGTACTGGATCTCTCTTAACGTACCCAATCTATCCTTTCTGCTCAGCTTAGAGGTGATCTCTCGTCCCCTAAACCCCAACTTGTTGTCCAACCCCGATCTCTCATATGATTGTAAACAACAAAGCAGCATTATGATCTAGACAGACCCAGATTTACCTAGATAAAGATCTCTCTTATGCCCTTAGTACCCGTGATGTATCACATCCCTTTATGACCAACACACAGCTACGATTCATTGACCATTTATAGAGGTAGTGAACACAATTCTAATTAATGAGTGATCAGCCACGATTAAGTAGCTTAGCCCACTGTATAATGCAACAAAGAAAATAACTACACGACATAACCAAATTCACACAGTTTATGCCCATAAGCCCCACGGTTCTTACGTGTTCATTAAGTTCTTATCCTTGTTCAATCCGTAATAACAAGTCTAGCCGCTCATGCTAGACTTAGAACAATAAAAATAAGTAAAAGAAATAAAACAAAACATAATATAATCGAAAAACTTACTTATATAAAATTGCAAAATAAATCCAACTCTAACGTTGGATTGAAGAACATAAAACTATAAAATCCTAAGTATCTGCGGGCATAAGGCCTGAGACCTATTGCAGAAAACAAAATAAAACTAAATAAATTATTTGGTGCGTAAAAATATCCAGAGCTTCGTAAAAAAAAAAGAGTTTTTTGTTTGCTGCCATGAGATCTACTTACACTAGGTAAAATCCCCGACAAGCCGGGGATCTTCAGCCTAATTCGCAGCCGCCATGCCCAAAGCTTTCCATATCTGGCAGATTCTTCTCTTATTTAGATGATTCTGAGTCGCAGATTCTGGATCGCTATGCCCTAGTTGCGCCGACCTAGCAACTTTCCTTGTAGAGCCGAGCATCCTTCTGGAAGCGTCAATTTGCCTTCTACGGCTCCTCTTTCCTTCGACGGCTAGGGTGCATTGCTCTTGGTGTAGCTGGCATTAGTTTCCCTTATGCCCAGTCTCCTCTCCTTATTCTCTTAATCACTCTGGGGTTGTTGTGGGCACGATCACAAACTTCTCCTTCAGCTTTTGTTGGAATGGTGGGCAATTTCCACCAGGCTCGAGAAAGAGCTTTCTGCTGAGAAGTTGTTGCCCATCTTGGTATCATTGGCACCCTTGTACCCTCCAGAAGTGATTTTCCTGCCTCCTGCTGCCCATTGTGACCATTCTGGCTCTTTCCGACTCAAAAACAGAAAAAACAAAGGACAAAAGAATGAGAAAAAAACACAAAAATATGAGAGAATTTGGACTTGTCACCACTCCACCATCTATTGCACCATCAACTAAAAAGAGGAAAGCTGTTTCAACAGCTGAGCCATCCAAGAAGGCCAAGAAGTCTGCTCAACTCATAGATGTATCTTAAGATGTTCACTCATATTCAAGTGAACATGATACTGAAATTCACAACCAGATTATCCATCTGTCAAGTATCTCTAAACATGCTTTATTCTGATCTACAAAGCATGTTGATCTGTGGGAGAAAGTGAAGCAGAGGTCTATGATCTCTGAGAAGAAGGTGGACAAAGATACACTTCTAACTACTAGAGTGTATACATTGCTGGAGGATACAGGATTGTTAGGAATTATACAGAGGGTACACGAGTATGTTCCGCTGATAGTATCAGAATTTTACTGCAACCTGACCAAGGAGATTGATGATCCGGAATCAGAAGACTTTCATAAAGTCTTTATCAGAGGAAAAATACTGAACTTTTCACTAGAACTCATCAATGAGTTTCTGGGGTGCAATATTGAGAGGGGGTATGAAGAGATAGATAACTGGGGCTGGTTGCTGGAGAACTGGCCCAAGGTATCTACATAAAATGGCCATCTAATCCTAAGAAAATTCTATCTTCAAAGTTGTCACAGAAGTGTGGAGCCATGTTCAGGATTCTGATCCACAACTGGATGCCAACAAAGCACAGAGCTGCAGTCACACAAGCACAAGGCAGATTCCTATATCACCTAGGAATTGGCAGAAAGTTCAACTATGGTGAGTTCATTTTTGGGAAGCTTGTGAGCAGTGCAGAGTCTACAGTGGTAAAAGGACCACTGTGCTACCCTTCTTTGATCTATGGCATCATAAAGCAACAGAAGAAGAATGTCTCAACAAAGAATGACAGAGTCATTCTACCCAAGAAGCCTCTAGTAATCAAGTTGCTACTGAGATTGGTGATCATCACATACGTCTTCAGTTGAAAAGGTTCATTGCCTCACAGAAAGAAGGGGATGCATCTGCTGGAGAATCTTCACCAAAGGATCTTGTTCTGAAGTTTCTAAAAAGAAGTCTGGATTTCTATGCTCGCTTGATCTCTGAGCATACTTCTGAGAAGATGAAGATTCAGGCCATGATAGCTAAACTTTCATCTGGAGAAAAGTTTGCCTCTCCTGCAGTAGATGTTCTTGAATATGTTCATAACTTGCACAAGCTTGCAAGTACTACCGTAGCTGCTACTCAGAAGGGATCTCCATCGACTCCAAAGTAAGGTGAAGAACAGGATGATCATTCTGCAGAGAAAGAAGAAGAGGAAGGTGAAGCTGAAGAGAAAGAGTCTGCAGAGGAGGAGCAAGAAGCTAATGAAGAAGAAAAGGCTAATGAGGATGCTGAGACAGATTATGATGATGCTCAAGAAGAGACAATCGATGAAGAAGGAGAGCAAGCATCTGACAAATCCGAGTAGTTTCTTTTTTACTCCTTTGCCTTTCTCGGTGGTAAATAGAGGAAGTAAAGTAATGTATTTTTTAAATTTCTCATGTTCTATTAATTATCTTGCATCTATGTTTTTGCAAGATATATTTTTGTTCTGATTTGCTGTAATATCAAATCTTTGATATTATATTTTGAACAGTTATTTTTATCTGTCTTTATATGATCCTAGTCTGCTAAAAAATTGAAACTTCTGATTATGAAAAAGAACATAACAGAAAAAAATGTAATACAGCATAGCAGATACAAGCTGATAAAAGAGTGAAAAATAGCTGGATCATATAATGTTCACAGGGATATTCAAGAATGTTTTAAGTTATATTATTCTTCAGTTTAAAGGATTGTGTTCTTTAAAAATATGGAGCTAGTTTACCAACAGATAAAGACAAAGGGGAAGATTCTTAGTGCCATCTGCACTAAAGTGTTCGAGATTTTCATGATCTTTATGGAAATTTCAAAAGAACACAAAGGTTTTGGTTGTTCGAGATTGAAGACCATGTTCTGGACATTACAATGAACATTCCACTGCCAATCTGATTGAAGAACAAGACATATAATAGATCATGTTCATGAACATGATCATGTATATGGTTGTCTAGAGAGTTTCCAAGAGAGGTGCCATGCTAGAGTCAAGGAGTTGAAGCTGCCGATTCAAGATGGACATTTCAGAATAGAAGCTGCCTTGTTCGTGATGAAGATCAAAGAAGGAAAGTAAGAGTTCTATTCAAGGAAGATGTCTAAACTAGAAGAGTCCAAATCAATTAAGAAAATTTTTCTTATTGAATCCAAGTCAGATTAGGACTTTTGATTTCCATGTTAAGGCTATGTCTCTCATCTATAAATAGCCTGGAATCAGATTAGTTTTAGAGATGACCGAGTGGCACATACACGAATACACATAACTAATTAGAGAGTCCAAAATATTTCACATCTGAAGCATTAGGTATTCGGTATTGTTAGACTAGAGTTGATCTTTTGATCGTTATTCTTCTAGTCTGTGTTTGAATCTGTTTCATACACACTTAGAGGATTCTTGAGAGAGATTTCCTATGAGAACTAGAGAGAGTCTAGGTTATAAGGGGAGCTCGCAATTCCTCCAGTTTTTAGTTGACTTCAGTACACCTCCATGAGCCACAAGGTGGAGATTGTTATATTATTGTGGCCCATCTCTGGTGTGGCCCAATAATTACATTTTGGGCTCCTTAGCCAGGCCCACTCTCCTCTACCCTAATGTGCCTTCTTATATCCTAATCTGTAGCAGCTCTTATCAATACATAATCGATACTCCTACAATGTAAGCCTTCCTTCTCCATTCTCTCTGTTCTAAGTGATCTGCCGTTGATAGAGCTTTATGCTCTCATTTTCTCCATGTGTACTCCAATAGTCTCTCTGTGAGACTGCCTCCTTTGTGGTTGGTAGGTAGCCGGAGCCTTGGCCGGAGAGTTATTTGAGGTCGTGCCTAGGGTGGAGGTGAGTGGCCCATTGGCTTTTTGAGCAACCTCCGTGGTCTTCTTTGCTACTGTCACTGCTCGTGTGGTGTTGTTGTGCGTGTCACTACAACTGGGCTCAAGGATAATCTGAGCCGCTGCCTTTCTACCTTATTATCTTTGCTAGAGCAACATCCGACAAAGACCGCAACAACAACGGTAAGCAAGAGGTGAAACCCCAGTCAGAAAGATACCCAACATCAACCATCCGATTCATATGAAGAACCTATCAAAGAAAGTGACTAGATTCTTGTTCGAATCGTTTGAGCTAGGAAGATTGTGAATCTTCAAAAATTTATTCAATTTGTGTGTGTGTTTTGGTCAGGATTTGGAGCAGTTGGCGGCAGAGCTGAGAGCAGAGATTGTGTATTCCGTTGTGAAAATCGGCGGATATCTAAGTTCGAGCTTAGGTATGGTGGAACTGACAATTTCTCTACACCATGTTTTGAACACCCCTGATGACAAGCTCATCTGGGATGTAGGCCATCAGGTGATGGAAAAATCGAGTCGAGTAGTTTGATATTTTGAC
Organism: Perilla frutescens; assembly: GCA_026008535.1. NCBI lineage: Eukaryota > Viridiplantae > Streptophyta > Magnoliopsida > Lamiales > Lamiaceae > Perilla > Perilla frutescens. The sequence continues at coordinate 56,787,260 of BRKX01000003.1, forward strand.
ATATTTTTTCTAATATGTGTCGTGTTTCTGTGAATAGGCTTACGGGCACAAGATTATGACAGGGAGACGGTCGAAGATGCACATGATTAGGCAGACATCGGGTTTGGCGATTTTCTGAAGAGGGACAAGAGTGTTCATAATGCCTTTGGTGTTGGCCATAGCTCAACAAGCATTTCTGCTAGACTTGGTATGGTTAGAAATGTGTAGATGCATTTGTACTTTAACAGAAAAATCTCGATCGTGTCAGACTAGGGGTGTGTAAAACCGAGCTAAAATCAAAATAACGAACCAAAGCGAGCTATTGGGTTTGGCTGATTTGGTCATTTTTTTCTTAATTTTGGTTTGGTTCTGAATATTAAAACCAAAATATTATTTAGTTCGGTTTCAGTTTAAGTGAAAAATATTTTTGTTGAAATCGAACCAATCAATATATATACATAATATTTATAATTCTAATATTAATTATACCTAAATTAATAAATTTAAAAGGTATTATATACCTAAATAATATTAGTGCTTCTAATATTTACTTTCAATATTCTAATTTTAGAACTTTTAAAATATTTACTTATTTACTCCATCCATCCTAATTATATAGTCATATTTCTCTTCGCACGTAGATTAAAAATATTTATGAGACAAGATATTAAAGCTAAATTTTGAATAACACCCTCATTGAATATCTATGACTTTCAACTTTTAAGATGTTATTTTTTTAATTTCCAAGATTCAATGAGGATTTATTTGTACATTACTATGAAAACTAATAATACTTATAGTAATGGGACTATATAATTGGGACACTTCAAAATAGTAAAAATAGACTATATAATCGAGACGGAGGGAGTAATTTATTGTTTATTATATATTGAGTACATATTATTTTCTTTAAATGTAATTGTTTCGAAAAGAATAAAAATAATTATAGAAAATTCGGTTAAACTGATAACCAAGTCAAACTAATCAAAAAATTATGGTTTGGTTTGGTTCGGTTATATATATTATTTTGGCTAGTTCAGTTTGATTTTTTTTCAAAAAATTTTGCCTGGTTTTGATAGTTTGGCTTGATTTCGCACCGAACAAGCCATTTACACACCCCTGTGTCAAACCGTGTGATGGGTCAAGATTCGTATTTGGTGTTTATATAGGTATGGTTGTGGCAAGAGATATATTAGAGAAAGACAACAGTGTTGTGTCTGTGATTGGAGATGGAGCAATGACTGCTGGACAGGCCTATGAGGCAATGAACAATACAGGTTTCCTCGATTCCAACCTCATCGTCGTGTTGAACGACTACAAGCAAGTATCGTTGCCCACAACAATGCTAGATGGCCCGGCTACGCCCGTTGGTGCTCTCTACAGCGCCCTCACCAAGCTCCAAGGAAGCTCCAAGTTCAGGTAGCTAAGAGAAGCTGCAAAAGTAGGTCACTCGTTCTTGAAGCATAATGTGTGTATATTGAAGAGTTTGACACAAGATAGACACATGTGGCATTATTTTTCTTGCACTTTTCGACAGACCATCACGAAGCAAATTGGGTCGCAGGCACATGAGGTCGCGGCCAAGATTGATGAGTACGCGAGGGGGATGCTCAGTGCATCGGGCTCCACCTTCTTCAAAGAGCTCAAGCTGTACTACATTGGCCCTGTGGATGGACACAGCATTGAAGATTTGGTCACTATTTTTGAAAAAGTTAAATCTATGCCTGCACCAGGGCCAGTTCTGATTCATATCATAACAGAAAAGGGAAAGGGCTATCCACCAATAGAAGCAGCAGCTGATAAAATGCATGGTATTGATAACATCATACAAAAATCATGAAAGAAATGAGAACTTTTTGAGTTTAAATTCTTATCTTTTTTTTTGGGTGTTTGTTTCAGGTGTTGTGAAGTTCAATCCAGCTACAGGAAAGCAGAACAAGGCCAAATCATCTACACTTTCATTCACACAATATTTTGCAGAATCACTAATAAAAGAAGCAGAAATAGACAACAAGATTGTGGCCATCCATGCTGCAATGGGAGGTGGAACTGGCCTAAACTACTTCCAGAAATTATTTCCAGACCGATGTTTTGATATTGGTATTGTTGAGCAGCACGCTGTTACATTTGTAGTCGGCTTAGCTACTGAGGGGCCTTAAGCCCTTCTGTGCTATCTACTCGTCTTTTCTATAATGAGGATACGACCAAGTGATCATGAGCAAGAAATCAGACACTATGAGACCCTTTTTTTCTCTTTATTGATCATGGGATTCTGACAGTTTCTTTGTAATGTATGTGAAGGTGGTGCATGATGTGGATCTGCAGAAACTTCATGTTCGATTTGCTATAGATCGAGCTGGTCTGGTAGGTGCGGATAGCTTGACTCATTGTAGAGCGCTTGATTTCACCTACATGGCTTGCTTGCCTAATAGGGTGGTGATGGCTCCATCAGATGAAGCAGAGCTAATGCACATGGTTGCAACTACTGCAGCCATTGATGATAGGCCTAGCTGCTTCAGATTTCCAAGAGGAAACAGCGTAGGAGTTGTTCTTCCTCACAATAGCAAAGGAATACCAATAGAAGTAAGCACTAGCACTACTACTACACCTCCTAAGATTTCCAGAAACAACACAATTTTGTATTTGTTGTTCTAACCTTAATCTCCACGAACTCGTTGTCTCAAACAGATTGGCAAAAGGAGGATACTGATGGAAGGCAGCAGAGTGGCAATTCTGGGATACGGTGCAATGGTCCAACAATCACTAGGGGCTGCAGAGATGATCAATCATACAATGTATCAACAATAGTGGTTGATGCAAGATTATGCAAGCCCTTGGATACTGATCTCATCTGAAGGCTTGCAAAAGAGCACGAGATAATCATCACCGTTGAAGAGGGTTCGATTGGAGGCTTTGGATCACATTTTGCACATTTCCTAAGTCTAAATGGATATCTAGATGGACCCCTTAAGGTATGGATCATACAAAAACAAGCCCTTCTTACAATTTATAAATAGAGGTTCTTCATTTCTTGACTGTTCCTAGGTTTGATTATGTCTTGTTTTCAACTGAAATACAGTTGAGATCGATGATGCTTCTAGATAGATACATAGACCATAGAGCTCCACAAGATCAGATTGAAGAAGCAGGTCTTTCTTCCAAACATATTTGTGGGACAGTTTTATCACTCATGGGAAGGCCCATGGAAGCCCTCAAACTTCAATGAAACATTGTATGAACATTAGATTAAGAATATCTATTATGTTAGAAAACCATGCTTACAACAATATGCAAGATTATGATGCAATTCATCTTTGATCCTAGGTGTTGATCTTATGTAAATAAATAAGCCCCTCTTCTTTCATTGCATTTTTCATAATTTGAAGATGTGGATTTGCATTGACCAAAAGTATTTTTAAATGCGAACACAAAATGTAAAAACTAATATTAATATTACAAGTCACAAATCGATACCTATACATTAATAAGCTTCATGGGGTGGTCTAGTTGACGGAGTAGTAATCTCATGATTGGAATGTTACTACTGTAGTTTGAATCTTACCTACCATAGGCTCCTTCAATTCTATTTGATGAAAAACACATTGCATATTCTCAACTGCATACCATTGAATCTCTCTCTCTCTCTCTCTCTCTCCATATCTAATCATGGAGTAACGGTGTTAGAGATAATTGATATATATATATATATATATATATATATATACATATCCATTAAGGAGAGAAGCTCGACTGCCTTCATCTCTGATTCTTCTGGCGATGAGTATCTTTGCTTACATGTATTTTTGAACTCTTTTTCATCGATTTCACCCATTCTTTTGATCCAAATGTTAACACGGCTACTGTTGTTAAACCCTGAAAATCAATAAGAGATAATTAAGTCATTGAAATTACTGAATTAAATATGCATGAGAATATATATATGTATATATTAAAACCTCTATACAATAATATCATGCGGACCAAAGAAAAAATATTATAATAGGGAGGTTAATTTTAAATAAAGATTTACTTATAAAAATTATGTCAAAAACTTAGCTAAACTAGTTGTATGGAAAAATAATAATGGCGACACAGGTGATATTTTTTAAGAATGCAATACTTTTTAAATTTTGAATGATACTTTTTAGAGTTATGATTGATGCTGATTTTGACGGATTTTTTTTTTCTGGTCTATACTTTTTAAGGATACATGTGATACATTTGGATTTTTAAGTTATATTTTTTAGTGTTATGAGTGATAACGATTTTGACGTTGATTGATTAACGTGCAATTTTCCTATATTGACCGGTCAATACATTGACCTGATTAACGCGTATGATGGTGAACCTACTGCGCACGAGTTCATCTAAAAATTATATATTTTTTTAAAAAAACTAATATGCATTATACACCAACTAAAAATGTGTCCCTTCATATTTTAAAACACTTGAATTTAAAAGATAAACAAGATTCATGAAATTTTTTCCCTAAAAAAAGATTTATGAATTTTAAAAAATCAAATGTGCTAAATCATTTATGTGCATTGTCTATACATATTAGATTTAGAATGTAACTAACAAATGTTAAAAAATATTCTTGCATACAAGAAACCAGTAATATGATGAAATGATGATCGATATGATAATATATTAATCATACAAAAATTAATGAATATCAATTTATAACTTTTCTGTTTTTAACCTATAATATTTGAATACAACTTTTGGACATATACACGCTACAATTTTCTGTATAATCTATTATTTTCATTAAATATTTGCAGAAATAACAACAATTATATATAAAAACATGCATCATATCCTCACACATATATATATATATACACACAATATAATAGTGTTTGATTTAATTCAATGAAAAGTACTTTACCAACTATTTTGTTTGGATTTTCAACAAAAAAAAAAGAAAAAAAAAACTATTTTGTTGGGGCAAAAGCTCTCCCTACGAAATAGTCGAGGGAGTAATGTACCTATCCCTTAATATTTATATGTAAGAAATAAAGTAAAAGAAAAATTTAGAGTGCACGATTTCGAATAGAAAATAGAAATATAGTTGCTACGTAAACAATAGAATCATTAATCAAATCCACTTTAATTTGCTCTTTCAAGAATTGGTTTGAGTAAGAACCAAAAGAGTCAGAGTCACAAAAACTTCTAGATCTTCAAATTGTTAACCATCAATATTAAAAAATCAGAGCGAAGTGTCATTAGCTGCACCTTCACTTCCATCTTTCTTGGCAGCATTTTGATCTGCACACATAATTTATGATATTGGTTAAGCCATCCAACTAATAATAATAAAGCTAAGAATCACGGAGATTATTTGCGATGAAATACAATCAAAATTATTATAGTGTACATTTATATACCTCTAGGAACGACATCGTCGTCATCCATATTTGAAATAACAGCGTTCGGCTGAAACTCTACTGTACTAGCCTCACATGATGCAATACGATGACTGAAGCATCCCGCTGAATACACGTCCAACTTTACAACTGAAAATTTAAAACACATTCACATAAACACATTAAAATTCTAAAGCACAATAAATGGTTGTAAGGCAAACTCTATTACCTGAACCTTTCCATTTAGATATCTTTTCTTTAAGTTCTAGCAGAATCTTGTTGCTCTTTGCAAGTGCTTCCCCATTCAAAGAGGATAGGCCTGCACCCGTGGCTCTATCATATGCTCTTTGAACAATTTCACATCCTCTATAGAAAGTAGAAATAAATTAAAAATTTATAAACTATAAGCCACAAATTTAATTAAACTATTAGAGATCAATATACTTTGAGAGATCGTAGGGAAGTTCACGATGCACTACTAAATGTTTTTAAGACAAAGCCAATTGAATGGGATCAACCATGTATAGCTCATTCTTATCAGCAAGCTGTGTCGCCATCTACAATGAAGAAAAGAATTATAATTATAATTGAAGCTGCTAATCTCAAATAACATGAGTAACCCTCTTTTTTTATACAAAATCCAACACATTGTTTAAGCAATAAAACTATGTACGGATCATGATATTTCTAAACACATCGATCATACATACCTCATATATCTTTAATGATACAACACCAAGTTTCTTCCTCATATCAGATTTTGTTTTGATCTAATCAGCACATAACCATAAATGATCCCCAACCCTGCAAAAGTGAAAGAGTTAATCAAATTGAAATTAAACCATATTCAAATTACAATTTATAAATAAAGTTCTCACATGTTGCGGTAGAATAGTTGGTCCTCTATTTATGTTGCCAATGGAATGACATGTTCAAAAATGACAGTCTTGACGTCATTACAAATAGCGATCACCCACCTTTTCAATGTAACGATCATTCTGGGCAACCTTAAATTGACCCCATTTGGATCTCTGCTGAATTGATGTCAAAATTCTCAGAGCGGCACCTTTTGATTTAATCAGATTACCGTACCCTTTCCAACAGGTTCCTCTCCTCTGCTGTCAGCTCCAAATCGAGTTTGGCCACGCGTTTCATCGCGTCTACCGCATCAGCCAAAAATTAGTCAAAAAATATGAATTAATCAATAATATTTTCATGTTTGTTTCCTCAACAGGTAACAACATATATGATAGGAATGATTCATTGCCATGAAACTTTTCCAATCTTCATACTTGTTCCTAGCTCTACTCTGTTTACACTTCCATATTCATATGAAATGAAGTAATCCCAGTAAATCTTACTGAAAATAAAAATATGGAAACTATACATTACATACATGCAACCGATCTTAAGAGAAATTATCAAACGCATATGAAAATTAAACCAATGACGAACTAATCATTCTTTCTATAAATAATATTCTCTCCCTTTCATTTTTTTGCCAACATCTGCAACTAATGACGATCTATACAACCACAATAAATAATTATTTGTTCCCGTTCACAGTTACGCAATAAGAAATGCGATTGAAGTGCGCAACATGACTTCTCATAATACAATTAAGATTCATCTATAATTGATTTTATTAGACTAGTAAGAGATGGTGCTTCAAACCTTCCAATTAATAATTAAGAAAGATCTAAATCTGCTACATACATGAATCAGGTAAATCATAATAAGAAACAAAACTGATCACAAATAAACTGAATTGGAAATACACAAAACATCATGCATCAACAACAAGATTCAAATTACTTCAGATTTCACAATGTCACTAAGACGCATAGCAGAAAATCTAAATTCAACTCCTAAATTCTAACTCATTAATTAAAGAAGCAAGTAAATGATCAAAATCAACATCTCATCTTAGTGATGATTTCTGTCAATATTTCAAGATCAACACATGATCCACACATTGAACGAGTAAATAAGAAACAAAATTGATCACAAATAAATTGAATCGAAAATAAGCAAAACATCAAGCATCAACAACAAGATTCAAATTACTTCAGATTTCACAATGTTACTAAAACGCATAGCAGAAAATCCAAATTCAACTCCTAAATTCTAACTCATTAATTAAAGAAGCAAGTAACTGATCAAAAACCAGCATCTTAGTGATGATTTCTATCAATATTCCAAGATCAACGCACGATCCACACATTGAATGAGTAAATAAGAAACAAAACTGATCACAAATAAACCGAATTGAAAATAAACAAAACATCATGCATCAACAACAAGATTCAAATTACTTCAGATTTCACAATGTCACTAAGACGCATAGCAGAAAATTCAAATTCAACTCCTAAATTCTAACTCATTAATTAAAGAAGCAAGTAACTGATCAAAACGAGCATCTTATCTTAGTGATGGTTTCTCTCAACATTCCAAGATAACGCACGATTCACACATTGAAAGAGTAAATAAGGTTCATGCGATTTAAACCCTACATAATCGATATGCATACACGTATTTGCATAATTGCATGAACAAGAGTTTCAGCACGAGGTCTTACCATCGTAGCGTCCTATTTCCATCGCCAGCTTAGCCTTATAAATGGCAATCTTACGGTCTGAATAGACAGCCATTTCTGATCGGAGAACTTATCGAGCTACTTTCTCTCTCTAGATTCTGACACAAGGCTTTTCTCTCTCACTTCGACGGTTTTGCATGGAGAAAGGCAGTTGAAAAATGAAAAATATTCCGAGAAAATGATTGGGAAATATAAGGACAATTTACTCCCTACTTTAGTAAGTGTGTGTAGGGGTATAAGTGAAATTTCGAAAAGAAAAAAGTTCCCCAAAGCAAAAGAATTTATATATACTCTGTAATACTTTTTGGGGGGAAAAAGTAAGAGTTTGAACTAACAGAAATAATCTTGACGGAACTCACGAAAAAATGTTTAAATATTGGAGCTAATTATTTTAAATAGTTGTACACATTTTCTTTATTTATTTTATTTTTTAATATAGATGGGTTGGGTTAGGGCCTAGCATTTCATTATCAACTCGGGCTCTAATTTAGGCCCGTTGTTCAACTTTTGCTATGGTGTCTGACTTTCTGCCTCAATTAAATCTATTCTCCCTCATAAATCGATGCAAAAATTATGAAGTGTATATTAGATTAACTATGACTAGTTTTTGGTATTTTATTTTATTATTCATTCTTTTTTGAAAGAAGTTGACGCTATATGCATGAGATTTTGAAATTTTGTAGAATCATTATAGAAAAAACTTCTTGAATTAAAATATAAAAATTGAATAGTGCTCCCTCCCTACCAAAAATGTAATCTCCCTCCACTTTTTACACATTTTTTTAGTGAACTTTTAATTAAGTTTGAGACTCACATATATGTTTTTCCGAGTTGTTTTGCAATACATATATTAATTGTGGGTGTATCACAAACTAATCAAGATAGTGTGTTCATGCTTCATGGTTACTAATATTTTTTTTGTTTCTTCTTGCAGTCATTTAGAGTGCATATTTCACAGTCGTCACGTTAGTTATTACTTGTGTTAATTCTTTTTTTTTAACTCGGTATTTATTATTTATATTGCTATGTATGTATCAAATTAATCAATTACCTATGTTTCTCTATTTTAGTAGAACACAATAACCTTTCATTTAAAGAATATATATGCTTTTCTGTATGTTCATGCATGTTTTATTAATATTATTATTTGATATTTATACTCATCTAATAGTTTTTCACATATATTGTGTTGATGCAGCATCAATCGAGTACCGAATGAATGGATTCTAGACATTCAAAGTGTTTTTTAGTGTAATGTTGTTACTTAAAATTTTAGTACATAGTATATTATCGAATGAATGTATAAATAGGTTTTTGTATTTTAGTAGATCTGTTCAATTTTTTTTTTTATTTCACTTGCTTAATCTTTTATTGTATCTTAAAATATAGTATTGTACATGCATGTTTAATGTAATAATGTTCAGTGTTCACCTTATATTAATCATAATAGTTTTTGAAAGACTGGTAATCAAATGGTTATGCTCAGAAAAGTTATAAATTTTTAAGTTTTTTTTATATTATATGTACTGTATTGTGGAACTCAGTAGATAGTCACTATTTATCATTCACCGTACACATGAACAAAAAAATTTAGTTTCACCCAATTGTTTCGAAATGATATAACCACAATAATTCATATTTACTATTTATTAAAAAAATCATTGTCATCTCAAGCGAGATTCGATAATTAAAAAATAATAACAATGTGCTCCAATGAACAACCTTCATTTTTTTCTGCCTAATTGCATCTACCCAAATTAGTAAATTCAGTAAATATATTGATTTCATTATATATCAATATAATTTCTTATAAATACTGATCTTAATTCACAATATATTTAATTATGACAATCACTATCTAATTGGGTTTATAATTTTTTAACTAATTATAAACTATCTATTTCTACTTGCCAAATATATGTTGATTAGATTATGGTGGTATAATTATTTAATTATGGCTATTATATTAAATAATGGCAGTCTCCATTTTAAAACTATAATATAGATTAGATATGCTTTGTAAATTTTGGTGTTTAATTAATTTGAATTTGAATTTGTTATCATTCTTCTATAAATGTGTGAGTGAAAAAAATTGCATCAGTTTTTTCAATTTAAGATTCAAAAGATTGGCTAGCTATTGATTTGAAGCTTGAAAGATGGATTCTATTGATTCAATCTTGAATGATTTACCACCAATTTAAAGCTTACAGGTTTAACAGTGTTAAAATTTCATTCAACAAAAACTAATGTATTGACTGTTAAATGTCCACATCATCTTCGTACACTATTTCTGTAAAATTAATTAAAGTAAGAAAAGGGCAAATTTTATTCACATTAAATAAATTAAAAAAAAAAAAAAGAAAGGGTTCATATTTCATGTCTCATTACGTCATATATTTTCTTACTTACACAACAAAGCAACATGCCAAATTGAAGATGCACAATTAATCTGCTCATGGATGTTATTCCTTCATACAGTAATAACTAGCCAATATCATAATTAATCTATGAATGTGTTTTTCATAACCATGGGATTTTAAATATCTTAAATATTAATTTTTTTTTATTTTTAAAGTTAATTAAATATATTAAAAAATCATGATCCACATAAAAAAAAAAATTAATTAAATATATTTCTATTTTTGAATTAAATGTATTGATTGATTTATCAATTTAATATTAAATATTTTTAAAATTTTAAACCTAAAATATTTAAATTATCATTTTTAATATATTTCAAATAGTTAAAACTTATACAAAAAGCAAAATTTATCCCAAATCGAAGACCTAACAAATATTGTTGTGTATGAACAAACTATGAATTGTGAAGCCCAACAATGATCTTTCTACTTTCTCAAGCTTTTAGTTGAGATCAAGTGAAATATTTTGATATTTTATTTTATAACTTTAATATTAAATATTAAATACATTTTAAATTTATAGATTTGGAATATTTTAAATTTAAAATTTTGAATCAAATATATTAAAAAGTTCAAATAAATTTTTTTCAATATTTTAATTTTAAATTTTACCTTTTATATCAAATATATATTTTTTATATATCACTTCTCATTCCCATTTTTTTGTAAATTTGTGAAACTCTAAACATGTATATATGTGTAATCCATAATGCCATGATATTTTGTTCCTCAAAAGGTTCCATGTAATAATAACACCCACCCACCCACACACACACACATAACAATCCATTTACAAAGAAAGAAATATCAAAACAATCCATCGTTCCAAGTTAATGGTCTTTTCTCTTATAAATTAAAAAGATGTTATTGACACACATTTTATCGAAAAATACACAAGTAATTCACGATTCAATTTATATAATTCATATATTTATATACTAATTAAATTCATGATTGAATATATTTTTATTATTATATGTAATTTTTTTAATAATATACACTGTGCGATGCACAGTGTGATATACTAGTAATTCATTATAACAAAATCATTACAATTTTCCAAAAACCAACACATCTTGTAAATTGAATTGAAAATATTAAAATTTAAAAATTGAAGTTGGAAATAAAACCAAACATCCTTTTACTTTTCTGTCATATTACTCATTTTATTTAGTGAACATATCATATATAGAAAATAGTATCATGCTTGTATACTTTTGTTATGAAAATATAACTGAACTCAATTCTCAAATATGGCTCTCATTTAATTTGCTTGGTTCATATATTTGAGCCATGTTTTGTTCTTGAACTAATTCTTTCCTCGAGTTGATAAAGGTATAATTGACATTATTTTTGTTTTAATTATACATTATATGTATACATAAGTACGTTTTTAGCAATTTCGTCCAAAAATATATATATTTTTTACATGATCATCAAAATACCTGTTAGTTGGGTGTAACTGTTCAAGTTCCATCCCACCACTTGAAGGACAATTTGATTATGACTATAACAATATAACATGATGTCAACTCTCAAATCACAACTATTACTAAGTACGATTATAATTAGGGCTGTAAACGAGCCGAGTCGAGTCGAGTATCACTGAGCTCGAGCTCGACTCGTTTAACTGCTCGTGAGCTCGAGCTCGACTCGAGCTTTATACTCGAACTCGAGCTCAGCTCGAGAATAAAATTATGTACTCGAGCTCGACTCATTTATTTGTTATTCGAACCTAACTCGAGCTCGATACTCGACTCGAGTTTGAGCTCGAACATCGACTCGAGCTCGAGCTCGATACTCGACTCGAGTTTGAGCTCGAACATTGACTCGAACTCGATTACTCGACTCGAGTTTGAGCTCGAACTTGATTACTCGACTCGTTTATTTATATTCGAGTCCCAAACAAATTGCACAAATTTAACTCAAAAATCCCAATCAATTTGCACAGATTTTCTCAAAAGCCAACCCATATAGTAAACGGCTACCCATAGTTAATGGATAAAGATTGAAACAAAAACATAACTTGCAAAGGACGTTTAATTAAACTTAATAATTAATCTCGCGAAAACATAACTTAATTATTAAACATAACTTAATAATTTATACCCATAGTTTACTCTCGCGAAAAAACAGCAGAGTAAAGTTCACTACTGGCTTACCTACGCAACGCAACGCGACGATGGGAGAAAGAGAGACGTCTGCTTGTTGCTGCGACCGGAGAAGGAAGGGAGACACAATGGCAGTGGAGAGGTGGGTGGGACTCGAGAAGCAGAAGTTGCGTCTGTGTGTGTCTGTGTGCGTGAATCGGTGAATTGGGGATTTGGGGTGAATGGTGATTGAATAGTATTATTATGTAATTATAATATATAATTTATATTATGTGTTAATGTGTGTGTTACGTGTGTACAGTGTATTTCGATTTTCGATACATTAGTTATTATACTTATTAGTTATTATTTAATATTTTTGTTTTCTTTTATACATTAGTTATTACTTATTACTTAATATTTATTATATATCTTATATTATATTATTATGTAATTATATTATGTGTGTGTATATCGAACTTTTTAGATATAATGTTAATGCTACTAGTACTATTTCATTTTATATTTTAATATTTATAATTTTTTATTATAATATTTATAATAATTTGATTTTTTAATTTTGAAAATATTAGTTGACAATTATTGATTTCATAATATTTCAAGTAAAATATATATTTTTTTTGTTAATATTAGTCATTATTTTGATTATATAATTTATATGAGACAAAATTATCATTTTGGTTTATTTATATTTCTAACTAATGTATTTCGATACATTAGTATTGTTAGTTGTTACTAACTTATATTGACTTTGATCAACTAATTGATTTTGTTAATATAGGATAGAATAATATTACTAATTACTATGTATATATAATATTGATATATGATATAACTTTGAAAATATTAGTTAAGAAATAACAATTATTGATTTCAATTAATATTTCAGTTAAGTATAATTTTTTGTTAATATTAGTCATTGTTTCCATTATATTAGTTAAAAATATAATTTTATTTTATATTTATTTCTTAATGGATTGAAGAATGAAGAATATTAATTTGTGAATATTATTCTTGATTTTTATCATTTTTTTTTCATTATTACTTAAGAAGATATAATAATTTAAAATCTAGTTAAGAAATATTATATATATATATAAATATTTTGAGTATATAGTATCTCGATTCTCGGATATATAAAATAGAGTAATATAATTATATAAATTACTACATATTTACAAATTATATGATATATTACTATTGATTTCGATACATTAGTATTGTTAGTTGTTGTTACTAACTTATATTGACTTTGATCAACTAATTGATTTTGTTAATATAGGATAGAATAATATTACTAATTACTATGTATATATAATATTGATATATGATATAACTTTGAAAATATTAGTTAAGAAATAACAATTATTGATTTCAATTAATATTTCAGTTCAGTATAATTTAGAAGTTAATATTAGTCATTGTTTCCATTATATTAGTTAAAAATATAATTTTATTTTATATTTATTTCTTAATGGATTGAAGAATGAAGAATATTAATTTGTGAATATTAGTCTTGATTTTTGTCATTTAATATTTCATGTAAAGTATTATTTTTCATAATATTTGGTTAATGTTAATATTTATTTTGATAATATAGTATTAATTAAAACTATTATTTTATTTTATATTTATTATTTAATCCACCTTGATCGATGCACACATATCAAATTTTCAATGAATTGAAATATTATTTCATTTCATAGTTTTTATTTAATTAATTAAGAAGTTTTAAATCTAATACCAGTAATGTATATTAATTACCATTGATTCCATTTTATTATTAATTAGAAATTTTAACAAAAATAAATTTTATTTTAAAAACATTGGAAAAAGCTCGATTAACTACTCGTGAGACAGCTCGATTAACTACTCGTGAGACAGCTCGTTTAACTACTCGCGAGACAGCTCGTTTAACTACTCGCGAGACAGCTCGATTAACTATTCGTGAGACAGCTCGTTTAACTACTCGCGAGACAGCTCGATTAACTACTCGTGAGATAGCTCGTTTAACTACTCACGAGACAGCTCGATTAACTACTCGTGAGACAGCTCGATTAACTACTCGCGAGACAGCTCGTTTAACTACTCGTGAGACAGCTCGATTAACTACTCGCGGACTTTACGAGCCGAGTAAGCTCGCGAGCTTCTCGAGCCGAGCACCCCCAAGCTCGAGCTCGGCTCGGCGAGCTCGAGCTCGACTCGTTTACGAGCCGAGTCACGTTCGAGTGAGTTTTTTTCGAGTCGATCTCCGAGTATCTCACGAGTAGCTTGGCTCTTTTAGAGCCCTAATTATAATACGAATCATGATTAATGCTTATAAAACAATTGGCCTAATTATAGGAAAGAGGCCTATGGAGCTTAAAGTTTATGAGTTTAATTTTCACTAATTAATAGCTCGCATTTTTATATTTTTTTAAATTTCAAATTTTATGGTAGATAGATTTATCCACCAAATGATCATGGTTTTTCTTCTAATTTTGTTTGAGCTAGCTGTTGCTTAGTTTATTAGTCTATATTTGACAACTATTTGCACATTAATATCCACCTTACCATCGTTGGGGGGCATAAAGTGTCGACTAATTAATTTGTTAAAGGATGAACTTCATCCCCCTTCTGTGTCGAGACCGAAGATAAAAATCGGGAGTTGCCATCTGAGATAGGGTTAGCTTTGTTTACAATGCTGGGACATGGTTAATTTATAAAAATTAATTTATACTTACTATATATTAATTCAAAGTAGTGCACAATTTTTGAGAAGAAATTTTCCCGCTCAAAAATGTCAAATCAGAATTTTTTTTTTTAATTCTTTTCAATTGATTAAAATATTAATTTGAGCATAACATAAAACAGGACTTGGGTGCAACAATGGTTATTTCCGTCTATTTCAGGCGGCCACGTGGCCCCACGCGGGCGTGTCACGTGGCACATAGTACTTTTTATTGTAGTTGGAATGATGATAGTATTAATCTCAGGTTGATACCTTTCTTTATCGTACTTGATACTTTTCTGCTTACCATATGGTACTTTTTATTTTACCGAACTCGTGTTTTACTTTCCTTTGCAAATTCTTGGAATGATGATTGTTTTAGATTAATCTCAACACATACAATATAAAAATTGAAAAAAAAAATCAGAATTTGAACTAAATAAACTTATATAAAATAATTAGCAGACCCCTTACTTTTTAATGATACAGATAATACTTTTCGAATGTTTTGTGATACTTTTTAATAGGAAAGTTGGTACTCACTTTGGACAGATTTTTTTTTATGGGTTGACCCACTCAAAGCCGGTTGACCCGCGTTGACCGGGTCAAAGCGCGGGTTGACCCGCGTTGACTGGGTCAAAAGCGGGTTTGACTGACCCGTCTCATATAGTGTTATTTGCATCATGATGCATGCAAGTGTTTGCCTTATTTTTATGCAGTATTGGAAAGCTTAAATAGCTCACACATGATCATTCACAATTAATCAAATCAAATTTCAGAGACTAAACCATAATGCTATCGTCTTATATATCATCACGCAACATGTGGGTGTTAAACTAGTTGTAGACAAAATTGAAGTGAAAAAACCTAGATATGTTAACTTATTTCTTAATAAAATCTTACTACAATATCAAATAAAATTAAAGCATCCATGTTATTTTTACACGCTCACATGTCTAAACTCTAAAGTAATACTTTGTATAACAAAGAGAAATAACGGCTCACTTAATAAGAATCCATAAAAATACAGATTAAAGTAAGATTAACCTTCAATTTCATCACTTTGCTTGAGGGAAACCGAAAAAAAAATGTAGTAAAAACTTGTTTGCAAATCAAATTTTTAACAAAAATAAGTTAAAAAGCCTAGAAAAGCTACATAATCATCGACTTGTATTGTGGTTGTCATAATGGATTTTCCAATCAAATGTTTGATTAATCTGTTTCTAAAGAAAATAAAATAATCAATAACTCTTTAATTTCCAGTCGTATATAATTCTTGAAAAAAGTGTTCCAAAAACCCTCAAGTCTTGGAAGCAACTCGTGAACTATTCAGATCTAGATTAGATAAAAGCTCCTTTGAGCCTATTTAGTAAAGCTTGTTAATTAAATAAGTCAAGCTTGAGTTTGACACTACTCAACTCGTTAGCTCATAAACAAGCTCATTAAATGAAATAGCTTAAAAATATGAAATTATTAGCTTGATAAAATTTATAATTTATTCTTTAATTTGTAATAAGTATATTCAATTCCTAATAAATTTTATTTGTTGTAAAAAAAGAATCAATTTTAGTGAATATAGTATATTCTGTGAGTAAAATAATTTTTTTAAAAAAAATAATGAATATTTAAATTGAAATACATCTAAATTTAGAAAGTACATTTAGATTTAAATAAATTCGTGAAGTCTTGAAACATTAAATAAATAAGGCTACAAGCTTGCTCGATAAACAAAATGAGCCAAACTTAAGTCAAGCTAAAAAAAAAAAGAAACTGCCGGACAACACCTTGTGCTAAACTATGAGGCCCAATTTGCCATTACTTTGTCTTAAACTTTGTTGTGGTTATTTCACTTTTATAGACATTTTGTGATCCTCTAAAGATCAAGAAAATATCTTCTGGTGGGACATCAATTTAGATGTAATACAAGCATAGTCTTTAGCTCTAGTAATGTATTTTTTTGAGCAAGATCAACTTTCTGTGCATGTATGAGATCTAATCATTTGTATTTTCAATTAATCAAAGCTAACATGCATAATGTCTTGAACAATTCCAATTACTTCGATTTGAACCCAGATATTTTCAAACTTCCTCCCCCAATTAAATAAATCAATTCTCGAGCTGAACTCGACTTCATAATAAAGGAAAGTTGAACTTGAGCTTGACAATAGATTATATGGCCCAATGACCAAAGTAAAAGCCCTAAATATAGTCAACTGGGCTGTAAGATGTAAAACCCAATTAAGTGAATACCAACAAAACCAATCACAAAAATCAAATATTCCAAACGAATCAACTTCACACCCCTAATTCTCATCGGCATTTTGTACTCCATTTCAGTAAAGTGCGGCGTGCGGCGGTGGGCTTCCGGCGAGTTTTGATTAATCTGGTTGGATTTCTCATCTCTTCCACCATATTCCTGGGGAAATTGTAAATTAGTTTTGTTTGATTGGAGAAAAGGGTTGATGAGTAATCCAAGGTGGGGCTATTTTAGGATTATTGCAGGCACTTTAGTTGGTGGGATGGCCGGATTCTACTTTATGCACCGAGCCGAGCTCAAGTACAAGGTATGTTTCTCTCTTCCATCTCTATCTATCTCTCTTCTCCGGAATTCTGGTGTATTTGAGAAAAACAAATTGAATTTTTGTGATGGGTAGGAGATGTGGGAGGAGAGATTGAGGAAGTATGAGGAAGAACTGAATAGGAGGAAGGAGATTGAAGAGTCAAATTCATCCCATGAGTTTCCGGAATCTCTGTAATTTTTATCAATTTCTGGATTTTTCTTCTTTGATTGTAGTTTATTATATTATATCATGAAATTTGGAATGAAATGATTAGAAGAGTGGTGTTTATAGTCTTGGAGTTGTTCTTGTCGATCTCTTAACTGTGATGAGCTCTCATTTTCCGACGAACTTGTCGGGCAGATGCATATCCTATCATGTTCGACACAATCTGAGGAGGAGCTTTTGCAAGAATCTTGGAGCTAATTGATGTGACAGCATTTTGGAGATCAGGTTGATGAGATGAAATTTACCAACAAGATTCATTCTAATACATGCATGTTTTAAGCTAGAGTTATATTGTTTGCTTTCACTATAATTTTAAAAACTGCATGTTTTCATGTTTGGTCGTTTCAACTTTCTCTCGCCTTCTCTTTTCATTTCATATATAGTTGCTTTTTTTTTTTTTTTCTCACTTTATGATAGAAAACTGGTCATCTGATTCTAATCCTAATTTAATGTTTGATGGGGAACTTCGGTATTAATCCGGCTGCTAATCAGTGCTTTATTTCTTTCTTCATCTTTTTTCCTATTTCAAAGTTAAATTAGATTATTGTTTGATATGTTATTTTAGTAAAATTCTCGTAAGTACAGGAGGTGGATTATAGCAAAACTATGGAGAACAAGTCATATCCACATAGATTGACTAAATAATTTGACTAAGTTCCTATTTATATTGTTCTACTTTATTTAAAGATCCGAATTAAGATTTTGATTTCAATGATTAACTAAATACTGCAAAGTAAACGAATAAAATAAACCAAACAAGCACAAAGAACTGAATAAACAGATAAAAAGACGAATCTCTGGGTGTTATTGTTAAATGTATTTGACAATTTTTAAACAACATATTCAATTAATTCAATTTTAAATCTTGTAATAGAATACTCAAATAATCATAGTCTCTCTATTAAGTAAGTTATGAAAGTAGATTACTCTAATTCATATATCTCAATCTAGAATTATTATCTAACTCCAATTAGAACATCAAATTTATTCTCCTCACGAAACCTACCAATCTCTTGATTTAGTAGACTCGTGTTATGCAACCATAATCCGTTAATCTACTAACATCTCTCGAGTGATAATAAATTAATTACACAAACTCGAGATAATAAATTAACTACATAAGTGTGAAAACTAATCAATTCATTCACACAAGACAACAATAATCAAGAAATTCAATAAATTAACTAGACAAGTGCGAAATTTGATCAATTCATTCACATAAGACAACAATAATTAAGGATGCACAAACAAGAAATAGAAAGAAACAATAATTTACTTCAAATCATAAATCCATAACATTCACAACCCTATGATCTCTAAGAATTTAGCTACTCATGTCATATTTAAAATCCAAATAAAATAAATATAAATAATTAGTCAACATGCTAGTATCAATCAAATAAAGTATAAACTAAACTTAGGCATAGATCGTGCTTTTTCGATCATATTTTGTAAGAAACTATTCACACTTTTATATTGGTGTATATATAGATAAAATTAGAATACAAAACAGTACTACGAATGAAATGATCGCAACAAATGATGGCGAAACCGTTGGTTTAAGCTTTCTAAATTCTTATCGCTAGAGTACACGAATTCAATATTTTGTGGTGAATTTGTTCATTAATATATTATGAAGACGTGTGTGATTGTGAGAGAGAGAGAGAGAGAGAGAGATGGCATTTGTTTACCTTATAAATTCGGAAATGGCCGGCCCGCATCTATTGAAAATTTCTGGGCTAGTCTTGTGGTTTTCGTTCTCGCCTGAATTTGTGTAAATATAATGTTTTTCCCTTTTAATGCAAAAATGTAATAATGTTATTTGCACCAATTTGATATACTTATTTTTTTTATTTGTTTTTTAATCAATTTGATTAAAGAAAACGCCTTAGCGTGTGTTGTAAGAGATTCAAACATCGATATCGATATGATGATTAATTAACGCGAAAAAAAGTTATTGGAGAGTATGATCGCATTGACCAACAGAATTAATATCCATTAAATATTCCCATCTACTACTACAGAATTAATTTAGATATGCACCTCCCCAAAAACTCTACTAATCACTAAAGAAAAAAAAAAATGCCTACACTCCTGCATTATTCTCTAATCCATCTCTTCGTTTACTGTCTTCTCTCAGCTCAACCATCTCTGCAACAAAACATAAACATCCCAACTCTATCCAACTCCACCTTCATCAGCAGAAACGACGACGACATCATCGTAACCAAACCAGGTTGTCCAAGAAAATGCGGAAACCTCACAGTTCCATACCCTTTCGGCATCGGCATCGCCTCAAACTGCTCCATGAATCCATGGTTCGACGTCTACTGCGACTCCTCCGTTGATCCTCCATACATGCTGCTCTCCACCCGAGACGATTACCGTCTCGTCGACATCTCCGACTCCCAGATACGGATCAAGAACCCCTTCTTCGCCAGCCGATGCTACAGCAGCAACATTAGCAGCTTAAACTTAACTCTGAACTTCTCAGCAACTCCATACACATTGTCCGATTCCAACACGCTCACGCAGGTAGGCTGCTCCGACCTAGCGGTGTTCGAAGGCTTTTCAATGCAGTATGCAGCTCCAAACATGACTGGTCAGAACAACTTTGCCACTGGCTGTGTTTCCTTCTGCTCCAATGGAGATCTCTCCCTCAACGGTTCTTGCCCCGGGAACGGGTGCTGCCAGATTCCGGTGCCTAAAGGGACTGTTTTTGTTAACTCTTCCATCACTGGCTTGGAAGATAGGTGGAGGGATCAACTAGCCAAGCCTTGCAGCTATTCTTTCATAGGGGAGAGAGAGAGCTTCTCTTTCAAGGCTGTTTCTGATCTCTATCAGCCACCTATGACTATAGTGGATTGGCTGCAAGGCGTGACAGTGGCTTTGGATTGGAGGATTGGGGCAGAGAATTGTAGCCGGGTGAGGAGTTCGCCTGATTTTTCTTGCCAGAAGAATAGTGATTGCATTGATGCTGATGCCGGAGTTGGCGGATACCGGTGTGCCTGCTTGAAAGGGTATCAGGGAAATCCTTATCTCCCGCCTGGTTGTTTAGGTTAGTTTTAATTTGATATTTACTAGTTTTGCTTTGATCAATTTTTTTTTTTTAATGTTTAAACTGTTTTGTTTGAATTTGCATATGTTTTTGTGGGATAGATATTGATGAGTGCAAGAGTAATCCGTGCCACACAACGGGGATTTGCATCAATTCTCCTGGAGATTATGCCTGTGGATGTCCGGAAGGCTATGATGGTGATTGCCGGAGAAACAGCTCTGGCTGTTTTCTGGTTCCCATGCCATCTTCCAAGCTCAGCAAATTATCAATAGGTACGACTTTTCCAAAGTTGAATTCAAAATTTTCTTGCAAGTTGATTGATTGATTGACTTAGATTCTTGATTTTTCAACTTTGCAAACTTGCAAGAAAAATTTTCAACTTCTGTTTTTATGTGTTGGTAATAACTTCGTATGTAATATCATAGACTAGAAATTAGGCAGTTAATATTTGACAAAACCATGGCCATGAGAATTCTTAGTGGCTGGCCTGTTTAATTTATTACAGGTTTAATATCTGGGATGGGATTTGTGACATTGTTTTGCATATCCATTTTATTGGCCAAGTTTGTGAGGAAGAGAGAGAATAACAAGCAGAAGCATAAGTTCTTCAAGCAAAATGGGGGACTCTTATTACAGCGGCAAAATTCAGTAAAGGAAGGCATCCTGGGGAAAACACGAATTTTCACTGCAAAAGAGTTGGATAAAGCCACTGATAAGTTCAACGAGAGTCGGATACTTGGTCAGGGAGGGCAAGGGACTGTTTACAAGGGCATGTTGTCTGATGGCCAAATAGTGGCAATCAAGAAATCCCAATTAGTGGTGGATGAACACAAAACCAAGCACATAGTGGAACAGTTCATTAACGAGGTTGTGATACTGTCGCAGATCAATCATAGGAATGTGGTCAAGCTATTAGGATGTTGTCTGGAGACGAAAGTTCCTCTTCTTGTCTATGAATTCGTGCCTAATGGCACTCTTTTTCATCACATCCATGAAGACAAGAATACTGAGTTTCCGTTTTCATGGAACATGCGTTTGAAGATAGCAGCAGATGTAGCAGGAGCATTCGCCTATCTACACTCTGCCACTTCACTTCCTATCTTTCACAGAGACATCAAGTCAAGCAATATCCTTCTGGATGAAAAATATGTTGCTAAAGTGTCGGATTTTGGGACTTCAAAGTCGGTTGCAGTGGATAAAACTCACCTAACTACCAATGTGAATGGAACTTTTGGATACATAGATCCAGAGTATTTCCGGTCAAGCCAATTCACAGAGAAGAGCGATGTTTATAGTTTTGGAGTCGTTCTTGTTGAGCTCTTTACTGGGTTGAAGCCAATATTACCTTCCACTCAGTCAGAAGATGACAGCAGGAGCTTAGTATCGCGGTTTCTATCATCAATGGATGAAAACAATCTCGACTCGATTCTAGACAATCAAGTGTCAGCACGAGATGAAAAGGAGGGGGTGGTTGCAGTTGCAAGGCTTGCACAAAGGTGCTTGGATTTGAATGGTAAGAATAGGCCATATATGAAGGAAGTGGCCATGGAATTGGAGAGTGTAAGAATAGCTCAAATGGGATCAGCTGCTCACACAAAACTTCCAGAAGATTCCTCATTTCCTAAACTAGGATCCATGATTCTTTCAACAGATGATAACAACTATAGTTGGACAACTACATCTGATTTTCCGACTCACTCTTCGTCTGATGCATTTCCTATCATGTTTGACACAGCCTAAGGAGAAGCTTTTAATTTGCAAGAATCCTGGATCTTATTAATCGATCAGTGAGAAAATTGTATTTTTGGTCTCGAAGGACACAGTCCCATTGGAAAATAGTCCCAATACTTTCACTTTTGGTCCGAAAAGAAAAAAATCAAGCACAAATGATCCCGTAAGATTATATTAAAGCACTTTTAGTTCCATGTTTTTCAAATTCTGTCAAAATTGGGAATACTTAAATCACGTGAGATACATATGATTGTTTAATGCAAATAAAAAAGAAGTTAAATAAAAAATACAAAAGATAAAAGACAAAAGACAAGACAAATTTAAAATTATTTGACTTACGAAGGGATACAAACACAAATTACTTGAAAGTTTCATCCCCAATTATGCCCTAATTTATTCCCTAAAAAATCGCAAGGCTTCAACCTTTATCTCTCCCAAAATTCATCTTTGCACTGGACTCTACATCATGATGTTGCGGAGAAAGCACTTGGTGCAGTCACCATATCCAGATTATTGTAAGTTTTCCCCATCTCTGCTTCTAGTTTTCATGTAAATGAGTTGGATTGGAAAAAATTATTTGTTGTGGTTAAGTTGTGTTGGTTTAATTTTAACTATTTCAATGGAGATTTTTTGTGTATGTGTATATAATTCAGGTCAACCAGAAGATGTATGTTTTCCTTAAACTGTGATAACATTGTGGAGACGGATCCTCTGCAGTCGGTATAAACACAGCATGGGTGATGTGCTCGAAAAAGCGTCGTTTAGACGAAATTGTTGATAATTGTTTCCCTTACATTAGAGGCCTACTAATAACTAGCGATTGAATATTGTTATCTATCTCTTTGTACTTTTAGGTTCTTTAACATAAGTTTTTTTTTTCTCTTTTACTTCACCTTATTCCACATCATGAGTTAATTTTTGAAGATTTTTAACAGAATATTTCACTTGTAGAAGCAAGACTTCTTTGGATTCCGGCCGGAATAGAAAAATTCTTGTATCGATCCCTTCTTGTAAAAAATCATCCACCCCAATGTCACAGAGAGTTCTTGTGATTGGATATGGAAGAAAATTAAATAATTTATCTTTTTTTTTCCTAAAAAAATGGATCATTTGTTGTTCATGCTTGCAATGAGATTGTGAGTTGGCATACTGTGGGCATCTTTAACTACTGCCCTGTTAAATTTTCATATGTCTCTTTGTATTGTCTGTTTGAACTTTGATGATGAAGCAAGCATATTTGATGATGAAGCAAGCATATTTTTTTGCAGATGAAGCATGCAATTTTTTTTATGTTTTCTCTGCTTGAACTTTGAAGATAATGCAGCCATATTTTATTTTTTATGTTTTTGAAGATATGTAACCATATTTTCTTTTATGTAAACAGTGCAAATTAATGGGGACTGGAAGTAAATATTTGTTTGGGGTCAAAAATACATTTTTTATGGGACTAAAAGTGAATATCATTTTAACGAAAAAAGTTAGAGTAGGACCATTTGTGCTTGATTTTTTTGTTTTAGGACCATAAGTTAAAGTATTGGGACTATTTCCCAATGGAACCATGTCCTACGGGACCAAAAAAGCAATTTTCTCATACTGTGGGCATCTTTAACTACTGCCCTGTTAAATTTTCATATGTCTCTTTGTATTGTCTGTTTGAACTTTGATGATGAAGCAAATATATTTGATGATGAAGCAAGCATATTTTTTTGCAGATGAAGCATGTAATTTTTTTTTATGTTTTCTCTGCTTGAACTTTGAAGATAATGCAGCCAAATTTTATTTTTTATGTTTTTGAAGATATGTAACCATATTTTTTTTTATGTAAGCAGTGCAAATTAATGGGGACTAGAAGTAAATATTTGTTTGGGGTCAAAAATACATTTTTTATGGGACTAAAAGTGAATATCATTTTATATGAAAAAAGTTAGAGTAGGACCATTTGTGCTTGATTTTTTTTGTTTTGGGACCATAAGTTAAAGTATTGGGACTATTTCCCAATGGAACCATGTCCTACGGGACCAAAAATGCAATTTTCTCATCGATCAGTATGTAATTTTTACTTTTTGACAACATTTTGTGATATATTGGAGAGGTTAATGACATTAAATTTACCAACAAGATCGTCCATTCTAATACATTATACATGCATGTTTCATGAGTTGTATTTTTTTTTTTTGCTTTCACTATAATTTTGTGAAAGTTGAGTTTACAATAAGGTAATGGACAATTATTTATTTATTTTATTAAATACACACGATATATATATATATATATATATGTAATGATTGGAATATTATATATTGTTAGAATTTGTTGCTTGAAATAATGTGAATTACGGATGTAAATTGCAAAGTTAAATGAAATGTTGAAGCTAGTGTTACCACATTGCCTTCAACATGCAGCGGAAACGTAAACAGAACTTTGCACAAAATAAATTTTAATTCACACTCCTTATGGTATGTGATTGCCTCAAGGCGAAATTCACTATCATAAGTGATAAACAAAAACAATGCAGATGTTGTCTTGGTTCACTCCCTTAACAACATAGCATAAAACATACAGAGGATTATCCTAGCTTCACTCACTCAAATAATCACTCAAAAACAAACCTATCTAAACACATAGATTACAATCAGTCACTCTAAATCCTAGACTTCTCAAAGTTGACTATCTAACCTACACACACAATGAGAATGAAAGTCTCCAGCTGATTGGGACGCTAGGCCGATGTTTGGGAAGATGTCTTGGATTTCAAAGATGACACTAGATGCAAGATTCAGAGCTTCTCACAAACCACGGTGACAACCTGCTTGCATAAATGATTTTAAGGTCTAAAGAGACCTTAAATACTTCATCCATCTTGTCTTGGCAGTTGCCTCACGATCCTAGATGACTTGGACTTGAATCAACCGTCTTTCACTACCCATTGCTGAAGTGGACTTGAGATAACCGTCTTCTGCATTGCGTGACACACGTTCTTCAACATCGTGCAATAGTAGCGGTTACTCTAGTGACCCACGATCTCCTGCAACAGTTAGTGTCCAAGAAGGAGTGGGAACATCACGTCCCCAGGAAATCCGGAACAGATTTTGAACAAGTCAAAATCAAACATTATCCACGTTTTAAATCAAAATAAAATATATAATAAATCCCTAAAAATGTGGAAAATCAAATGTGACAAAAATCACAATTTATTCATATTAATTTAAAATAAATTAATCCAAAATACTAGGAAAGGATAAGGTTAATGTTCCGAGTGTTATACTCGATGTGACGAGAATGACGGAACAACATTAGATACGACATTGATTGCGATGTTATCAAATGAAGTGATAACATCATCTAGAACACGTCATACTCAACAATCTCCCCCTTAAGCTTATCCTTTCTGCACAAAACATAAAGCTCAATATATACATGATTAGAGCCGCAGCGGAATATGATCAAAAATTTTGGAGTTTCAAAAACTCCCCCTTAAGGTCTGCTCCCCCCTTAAGTTATTATCTATAAAATAATATACAAAGTTAGTGGGTATAATTCCCTATACATGATATACAAGGTTAATGGGTATTTACCCCTGTACAGACACTCGATGTTGAGAGCATACTCAACATAACGATCATCACATATTAAAAACATGTGAACACCATCACAATGTTGAATACATTTTCAACACATACCATCACAAACCATAAATTATGTGATAAACAAAATATCAATATTGAAATCATTCCCAACAAAAATATCACACATATAAAATATGTAACACAACATATATATATCAAAATCATCAGATCAACACTGATGATTAATACCAAAATATCTAAGGATATTCAACACTTGAATACCCAAAACATCATAAAATAAACATATGTGTCCAGCACACAAACAAAAATAAACAATGATGTAAACACATCCAAAATAAGATTGTGTAACAGCCCGGTCCCGAGGATAGGGACGGGGTTGTTGTAAAATAGCACGAAAAATTAGAAATCCAGGGGGATATTTTTAGAATTAAACTAAGTTAGCGCCTCAAGAACTTAGGAAACTTAACTTTATGACTTGGAAGAACTATCGTTTTCAACGAATCAAAGGGGTCAAAGGGTTCAAACGAGTCGAAGAAATGCCTAATCAAAGACCAATCGAAATTTAAACAGAATCCAATGACAAACAGATAGAAACAAACTATTTAAGATAAACAAGACCTCTTCATAGGTCATAGTAGGTAAGACTCATTAATAAGTTAGAGTCAAATAAATCATAATGTCTCATTCATAGGATGAAACAAGAAAACAACTTAAGATTTTCTGGAAACGGGGAACTTAGGATTTACTAGAAATGAGCAGAATCATGCTTGAAAGAAAACCCTTCATAGGCGAACAACAACAACAAGCATGCAAGACCTATTTATAGTTCGACTGAAACTGAATAGATACCAATATGCTTAACAAGTGTGACTCTTCAATTAACTTGGAATTAATGAAGGAATAACTGGGATGTCAAAAGAACATGCTTCTAATTCTTAAAACTTTATTGATACTTAGGAATCATAGCATTTAAGACATGATAATATCAAGAATCAAGTTACATATATCAAGACTAAATACTAACATCAGAGTACTTAGTAGAAACATAGCGGAAGAAAATTATGTAACCATATAGAGCAACAAACTTGAAACCTCATATAACCCCACCAGCAGCACATCACCGGCCTCAGCATCTCAACCTGAAAAACATTTGAAAAAGAGGGTGTGAGCACTAATGTACTCAGTGGAATTTTATGAGAAAACTCTTGATAAACTTTAGAAATATCAAATTAATAACTGGCTGTATATGGAGAGCAAAACGCAAAAGCCCTCTCTATATCCGCAAAAATCTTTTACTTCCTTTTCAGGCGCCTTCCTTGGCTCAAACGTGTTGTCTACTGCACCCTTAGGACTGCTTTGGGATAAGAGAGGGGTTACCTCAAGTATCCTCTGAGTATGCGAGGGGATTACCCAGCAGTGACTCCCTTTACTTTCAAATGTTCAACTTGGTGACTCGAAGATCACGACATGATAATGCAAATAAACTATTCTTTGAGCTCGATAACCTGCTTACAATAGAAGCTATATCCTTCCGTAACTTCCTTCCTTACTTAACCTCAACATTCCTTACTTAACCTTAACCCTTAACCTTCCTTACCTAGCCTTAACCTTACATACTTGACTTAGCTAGCAATACAAAGCCTAGAGCAATCGTCTAAGATTAATTCTTTAATTGAGCATGATCTCGGCCTATGAGGGATTTATAACTTACCCTACGAGGCAATACTTAGCTAAATAAGCTTTAGCAAAATCCAACATTCCAATACGAGAAAATGAACGCGGATAATTATCGATTGCAATTAAAGCAATTCTAAACATCTCATGCTAGCATAAATTGTATATAAACAATTCTAGCATATCCTTAGCTAATTAAGCTTAGCAAAACCCAATAACCAAATACTAGGAAATGAATGGGCATAAATATAGATTGCAACTAAAAACAATTGTAGATCTCATGCTAGCGTTAATTGTATTTAAACAATTCTATCACATCTAAACATGCTTGAGAGCTCACTTAACTTATAATAACTTCCTTTATTTTATCAAACTCAAATAACTATTCAACAATATCATGCATATAACTTCCTTACTTCCTTTTCTTGTACAGAGACTAAACAGGCAGAGCATAAAATACTTTTATTGGATATTTCTCTTTTCTTAACATGCTTCTAGAGCTTACTAGCTCAATCCATATATTTGGTTTAGAATCACCCACCTCGATGATGAGAACCTTGATAACGAGCACGTGGACAAAGCAACGAGCCGAAAATCCTTCCTCAGGCCTCCTCGGGGTTCATCTCTTCTTTACGAAAGTCGATTAACAATTTGAAACCTTATTCGAGATCCTAATAAGACATCGAAACGATATCTAAGCCCTTGACCCTTAACTATAACTTAAAACACGAGAATTGAAAAGGATTAAGACATCCGAAATTACCGTAAAAGGGGATGAAAATCCGACCCGAATGATCGATATTATGGACAATCGGGCATTGCTATATCGTAGATCTTCGAATGAGCTTCGATTTCAGTACTTATGGGCCTCGTGGTTCTAACTGAGGCGAAAGTTATGGCCTCCGCACGAAATTGTGCCGGAGCTGCCTCG
The DNA here is from genome assembly GCA_026008535.1 of Perilla frutescens. Classification (NCBI taxonomy): domain Eukaryota; kingdom Viridiplantae; phylum Streptophyta; class Magnoliopsida; order Lamiales; family Lamiaceae; genus Perilla; species Perilla frutescens. The sequence continues at coordinate 56,816,212 of BRKX01000003.1, forward strand.
ACACCATGCGCCGAGGCGGCAAGGTGCGCGCCGGCGGCCCCATGTGCCGCGGAAGGGGGGGGTGCACGCTGGCGGCCCCTTGCGCCGAGGCGGCCTCCCTGCGCCACGGCGGCCCCTTGTGCCAAGGGGGCTCCTGCGCCGCCGCGGGGACCTGCGCCGCCGCGCTCCCTGCTCCGCTCCTCTTTCTCAACTGGGGGTGCGCTCACGAAGAGCGCTCCCCCCTCTCTCTCTCTATACTATACAGAAATGGGATAAAGAAGTGAAAATGAGCGAGGAAAAAGAAAAGGGGAGGGGCTCTATTTATAGGAAAAATAGCGGCTTCCTCGAGAAGCTATTGCACTGTAACAACACTGCTTTAAAAATATCGGATTCGGTTAAAAGGCTCTTTATTCGATGGAGAGGTTCGTTGGCTCAAGTACTATTGAACCAACTTGACTCGGGGTAAAGAACGAGTCATCTTGAAGGAAAACGAGAAAATATTCTCTTTTCAAAAATAAAGTTACTATTCCACACAAGGGACAAATAAAATTCCCGAGCGTTCAATTGACCTCAGAATGAAAATCTGGGAATGCCAACGGATTCCTTGAGAAATTTCCTATAGGGTAGGCTTGAAGAAACAAGGTTCGGGTCAACACATGAGATTTTGCAAATTTCTAACGATCGCGCTCCTACGGAAAAACACTATTTATAACTTCTTTAAACGTGTTTTAAATCACCGGAAACTCAAACGACTTCAGATTTTAAAATCCAAAATCACGGGCATGCTCCTTGGGTCAACGCCTTTCAAACATGACCAAAATCGACTATAACTGAGCTCAGATCAAAATTCTCGAAAAGACGATTACCCTAAAAATAACTCCTAAAATCGCGGTTTAGAACCGAAACATCCTTATCAAGGCTCTAATTAATTTCTTTAATTTTCTAAATAAACTCTGAAAATCTGGGATGTTACGAATTGTGTCCAGCACAATACATAAACATGAAATAAAATTGTTTTTGATAAAGAAAATATCATATTTTCTTCTTCCCCTTTGCCTTAGCCACGGACTTTCCAGTCTTTTCCCCTTCAGCACCATCATCACCAGCAACATCACCAGTAGCAGCAGTGACATCTACTCCCTCTTTTTGTGTATAAAGAGTTCCCCGAAGTGCTTGACGAAGCTCAACCATTGCATTGGTGAGCACTGTGCTTTGATGAATCAATGAATCCATCTGTGATATATAGGAATTTAACACCTGCACAGAAATTGTCGTCAAGTGCGAGGAAGCATTTGCTATATCACTTCCTGAAATAGGAGGAGAGAGTGCACAATCTGCGGCAACATCCTGCCCAACATCTCTTGATGTAGCTGTTGAACTTCGACCGAAGGTATAAGGGAGATCGATCACACAATCTTCATTTCCTTTAGGCTTGATGATAGAGATAGTTGCAGTTTTAGTAACTATCTTCTTCTTAATTTGCTTCACACCTTAGTCAACTAGGATGACATAGATTAGGCAGGGAAATGGTAAAATGCTGGTGGTATTTGTCTTTGCAACCAACTTCATAATGCAATAAAAAATGTAGTCTCCGAGATTGAAGGGGATTTTTGTGCCAAGTTTAAAGAGCAAGATAGCTTGATCAACAGTGAGGACTGTGTTGGGGTTTTTTTTGAATTAAACCACCGCATGATCATTTGGTTGTTTATTAATCCATGTTCATGCAAATCATAATTTCATGTAACATGCATGTTTATCACAGTCTAATAAAAAGCATGCAAAGCAGATTCGAAACTAATAAAGCGGAAGACATAGAAACGAATCTACTTACAAATCGATAGACGGTCTGTGGACAAGATTAAAGATCTAATCTTGCTGTTGAATGAGCACAGTAATAGCACCACCTATGACCTCAAAATCGTGCACCACAGTATTCCACTCCAAGATCTTCTGTAGTATTCCCGGACTGTATCTAGATTCAGAGTGGGCTAAAATCTACTAGATAGAATTGTGAAATCTATGGATAACTTTGAGAGACAAAAAGGGGTTGAATTCTTATGATTATTATTCTTCAAATTTCGTGCCCCCCTCCCCTTATATATAGGGAGGGGCGAAATTTCATGTTCCCGCCCTATTGGGCTGGGCCTCTATCTCAAGTTCAATATCCAGTCCACTATCAGTCAATTGGGCTACAACAGGGATTTAGAAGAATATTAAATTGGCCCACTAATATATTTAATATCCAATATCTAATAAACCTAGGATATAATTAAATAAATTAAGTTTTACTTTTATTCCACTAAAGAAGTAAAACTGACCTACCAATTTAATACATATTTACGAATATGCTTTCTCCTTTTAGTCCAGCCATTCCTCGTGTTTAAGATATAATGTTCATTAATTAATTATGTCAGCCTCTGACAACTATAATTAATTAACCTCTAAAACCTTGAGTAGTACCACACAAGCTTTATTCATGTACGGAATAAATTCCACCTGCAGGGTTTCAATATGAACTTGTGCTTCCTCAAGAGAACATCATCAACCTGGCGCACCAGGACACGGTGCTCATGCATACTGCTCGAGACATCATGTATACATTGTTATTACCCAAGATATCGAATTCAATCTACGAAAAGATCTCACTCATTGATAAATCAAAGTAATAAACAACGTACACATATGCTCGCCAATATCACATGAGTTCAGAACCCGAACTCTATGGATCTTTATTCTCTCGGTAACTGGGTCAGAGACAGAGAATAGTATCCTATCGTGATCCTCCTCAATACACTAACGAGTGTACTAGAATAATCAGTTAGTCCAGATAAACTAACTTATCAGATTATTCTACGGTGTACCGATGGTGTGTTCAGGACCATCTAAGCCGTGAGCTCTTTAATACATTACAAGGTTCTAATGATATGATCTTACCGTGTGACTCCCCACACCATATCGTCTACAATGTAAGTATATGGAACATTGCATAAAACAATTATAGAACATAATCTAAATGCAAACAGTGACTGCAATAACTTTCATTTCATATCATCATATCATCAGAAAAGTATACAAAGACAAGTCTTCCAGTATACAAAACTAACAATCTCCCACTTATACTTGAAGCATGTCTTTCAAGCATAATAACTAACTGGCTAACTCTCCAATCAAAACTATCAACTCAAAGTGCGCTACTAGGTCTGTATCTCACTCCCATTTTCTCCACGTGACCATCAAAGGTATTAGCCGCCAGGCTCTTCGTGAATGGATCAGCCAGGTTGTCCTCCGATGCAATCTTGACCACCGCCACGTCTCCTCTCTTAACGATTTCTCGTACAAGATGGTACTTTCTCTCTATGTGTTTACTTGCCTTGTGGGCTCTGGGTTCCTTCGAATTTGTCACTGCACCAGAGTTATCACAGTGTATCGTGATAGTTTTAGGCAAATCAGAAACCACGCCTAAGCCCACTAGGAACCCGCAGAGCCAGACAACCTCTTTTGTAGCCTTAGAAGCAGCTACATACTCAGCTTCCATGGTGGAATCCGCAATGCATTTCTGCTTAATGCTCTTCCATGCGATGGCTCCACGTCCTAAAGTAAACACATAGCCCGAGGTAGACTTACTCTGATCTTTGTCAGATTGAAAATCTGAGTCCGTGTAACCCAAAGGTACTAGACTATCAGAGCGGAAAACCAACATATAATCTTGAATCCGTTTAAGGTACTTGAGAATGTTTTTGACCGCAGTTCAGTAACCTTGTCCAGGGTTAGACTGATATCTGCTTACCATGCCAACGGCATAGCATATATCAGGCCTAGTGCATAGCATAGCATAAATCAAACTTCCCACAGCTGAAGCATATGGTACTTTCTTCATTTCTTCTATCTCAGACTGTGTTTGGGGACACATTTCCTTGGATAGATGAATTCCATGCCTGTAAGGTATAAAACCTTTCTTGGAATCTTGCATGCCAAATCTAGCTAGCACTATATCGATATAAGTCATCTTGGACAGACATAACATCATTTTCTGGCGATCTCGAATGATCTTGATGCCAAGGACATGCCCGGCTTCACCCAGATCCTTCATATCGAACTGCTTGGACAGCCACACCCTAATGTTCGACAACGCCTTCTTATTGTTTCCAATAAGCAAGATGTCATCAACATAAAGTACGAGGAATGTCACCACGTTTCCATCACATTTCTTGTACACACAACTCTCATTTGGACTTTGCACGAATCCATATGACTGGATAACCTCGTAAAATCAGATGTTCCAAGATCTCGATGCTTGCTTAAGTCCATAAATGGATCTCTTAAAGCTTACACACCAAGTGCTCTTGGCCCTTAGCAATGAATCCCTCTGGTTGTTTCATGTGGATGTTTTCCTCAAGACTTCCATTTAGGAAAGCTGTCTTGACATCCATCTGCTAGATCTCATAATCCAAATGAGCGGCAATAGATAAGAGAATCCGGATTGACTTAAGCATGGCTACCGGCGAAAAGGTTTCCTCATAATCGATCCTTTCTTTATGAGTATACCCTTTTGCCACCAATCTTGCCTTGAAGGTTTCAACCTTCCCGTCAGATCCTCTCTTGCGCTTGTAGACCCACTTACAGCCAATGGGTTTTAACCCATCTTGTGTTTCTACAAGATCCCAGACTTGATTGTGATCCATAGATCCAATCTCAGATTCCATTGCAGTTTTCCAAGAATCCGCATCTTTATCTCGAATTGCCTCGTCATAGGTCCTGGGATCCAATTCATTGAGACCCTCTAGGAAATCTGAAGCCTCTCCCAGACCAATGAATCTATCAGGTTGGCGTACAACCCTCTCACTGTGATGAGGCAGTTCTTGTACTTCTGTGACACATTATGCAGTGTTTGGTGGTTCCTCTTCTTGTACAACCGGTGTAGGATTCGATCCTCCCCTTAACTCCTCAAGGATGATGTGACTCCTTGGTTTGTGGTTTATGAAATAGTCTTCCTCTAAGAATCGAGCATTGGTGCTAACAATGATCTTCTGATCATTAGGACTATAAAATAAACCACCTTTCGTTCCTCTTGGATATCCAACGAACAGCCTTACATCAGTACGGGGCACCAGCTTATCAGCTTCCTTGTCCAACACTTGTGCTGGGCTACCCCAAATTCGAATATGGTTCAAACTGGGCTTTCGTCCAGTCCATAATTCTGTGGGTGTAGCAGAAACTGATTTCGATGGAACCAAGTTAAGAATATAGGCTGCCATTTCTAGGGCATATCCCCAGAACGAAATGGGCAACTCAGAATAACTCATCATCGATCTAACCATCTCTAACAATGTACGATTCCTTCTTTCTACCACGCCATTCTGCTGTGGCGTTCCAGGCGCAGTCAACTGGGATATAATCCCACTCTCTGTCATGTAATCCCTCAATTCGCTTGAGAGGTACTCGTCACCATGATCAGAACGTAGTGACTTGATACTTCTGTCTATTCATTTCTCCGCTTCCATCTTAAACTCTTTGAAGTTCTCAATGCATTCAGACTTGCGACGTAACAGGTAAATATAACCGTATCTAGAGTAATCATCAATGAGAGTGATGAAATACTCGAACCCTCCTCGAGCTTGAACTGACATAGGGCCGTATAGGTCAGAGTGAATCAAATCTAATAGCCCTTCAGATCTATTTCCTTTTGACTGGAAATGACGCTTGGTCATTTTACCTTCCAAACAGGATTCACACAAAGAAAATGATTCTAGTACCAAAGAAGACAATGATCCATCGTTTATAAGCCTTTGTATCCTCTTAAGGTTAATATGACCTAGCCTTAGATGCCAAAGATAGGTTTGATTCAATTCCGAAGGTTCTTTTCTCTTGTTAGGGTTTATGATCGATGTATTCAACAATTGTCTTTGCGTAGTGTTTTCAATTGGTTTAAGAAAGTATAAGTATCCATCCAATGTGCCAGAACAAATAAAATGTTTACCACTGTTCGGTATTTATTTTCACCTAAACTGCAAGTGTACAGCGAGGCTTATAGGATAGCAGTGAACAAGGTCGTATCCACATAGATTTAATATTTAACTAACTAAGTACTAGAACTTAACTCCTAAATGCTATCTAGACAACCGATTAAAGTGCTTGAACTAAATTAAAGTACTTAAACATATAATATAAATGGAAACACAGAGAAGAAAGAGTAAAGAAGAAATAATGGAGAAAGACGAATTCTAGAGTTGGAGAATCCTTATCTAATCCATTTATTTACTTGTTTTATCACACACTTATGTAGGGACTTAAATCTAGCTAGAACAACCACAATTATACCTTAAACCTTCTCTCGAAGTGCCTAAAGCGTGGATCACACAACTAGTATTAACGTCTCCGTTCAATGCCTAGCATGCAACTCCTAATGGCTCCCAGGGTCTATTGTTCTCTCAATTAACCTCAACCCTCTCGAGTGTTATTGATTAATGAGTTCATTACTCTAGATCACGTGTTAAAACTCCTCTCGCGATTTATGAATTAACACATCAAATTGTATCATTTAGTGATCAGTTAAACAATACAGATAAAAACAAGAGTAATCAAAGATCAAGATAAAGTCATAGGAAATATGATAAAACCAATAAATTAAACTTCATAAACAATTCATCATCCAACCCTAGAAAACTAGGGTTTAGCTATCCATATAAATATAGAAAATTAAAATCCAACAAGAAATCATGTCTAACAGAAATAAAGATAAATAAAACCCGGAAGTAATTATTATGTCTCTATTCTTGCTTGGCTTGAATCTCTTGGTCTTGCTCTCCGTGTTCTTCTCTGCAACTCTCTATCTCTGTGTTTAGGAGAGGAATATGGTGTGTGTTGTTGTGGTTTTTGGTATTATGATAGGGTTTTGATCTCCCAATTTTCGTGTTTGAGGAGGTATATATAGTGTTGGAAGTATCCCAGTCGAAAAAGGAAAGAAAACGGGCCAAAATAGGCCAAAAATCGGACTCCCAAGGCTTCGCTCGCAACCGGGTCGGTCGCGGGTGAGGTCGCGAGTCCATGTGGCATTTCGCTGTATACTCGCGACTGAGAGGGGGGTCCGAAGAGCAAAATTCGCGACCCCGGTCGCAACTAATCTCCCTGGTCGCGGGTCCACGTGGCAGTCCAGCAGCCTTTCACTGTTTTGCTTCGTTCTCACTCGTTTCTCGTCCGATTGACCCGATTCTTTTTGCAACGCGTTCCTAACTTGATTTCCCATATTTCTAGGGTGTTCCCACACTCATTTGAGGTCCAAACAAAAAATGGCATTAATTCCCTTCACAATGAACAAACACGTGACATTGCACAAAATATAGAAAACTATGCAAAACTCAACACTTCATGCATGCAATGCCCATCAAATACCACTCAAATGTACCTCAAAATACATGTAAAATATGATATTATCAACTCCCCCAAACTTAAAACATTGTTTGTCCCCAAACAAAGAACAAAACCAAACATGGAATTCAAACAATACATAACTCCACAATTTATAATCTAGCATCTACAACCTCGAAAATCTAATCGGGAAAAAAACACGAACAAGCACAACACTCAAATCATGAACACATGCAATAGATTTCAACGAACAAGTATCAGGCTAATGATCCTCACCGGTATGTGTTTCGCTCAAACACTCAATGTGTGATAAAATAAGGGTAAGCACTCATCGAAACATTGAACTATACACTTGATCTACCATAAGCTTGCATGAAATCTCAACTCTCCACTGACAAACAAATGTGCTCAAAATTAAGATCAAATAGGGCTTTATTAAGGTTGTAATGTAGGCTCGGGTTAAGGTTAGGAATATTTGGCTCAAGTGACTCAACAATTGCAACACAATCCACCACTTTTACTTTCTACTCCCACTACTTATCACATTCAAACACTAGTTGGAATTTTTCCAACTTTCTCCTACACCACCTTAAGTCATCCATATTTTTTTCTTTCTTTCAACTCATGGACCTTTGGTCTCTTTTCTTTATTTCTTTTCATTGACACTTTTCACATTTTTTTTTCTTTTTGTGCTCTTTTCATTTTTTTTTTCTTCTTTTCAACACTCACAAAGCATTTTTTTTGTGCACCAACAAAAATTCACCAATTATCACCATTTTTTCCATCCCAACTCCATAATTCCTTACCCTTCTTCCTATTTTTCCACAAGAATCAACAAATGACATCCCAAATAGGCTTCCAAAGAAAAGGCAACTAGGCACAAGAGGGCTCGCAAGGGAATATAATGAATCTAGGACAGTGTATGGGATAAATGGCTAAAGAAAAGTGGCCTACTATCATCTCCTATTTTCAAGCACAGAAACTCAATCTCAAGCAAGACAACATGCAAGTTCTAGAGAAACAAGTGCATAGACAACCAACACACGAGAACAAAAATTAAGACAATAGTCTTATAGGCTCAAAATCTCACAGCTCAACATGGCCAAAATAAAGCTCGAAAATCTCCAAAATACATGTTCATTCAAATCATGCTATACATGCTCAAATCATCCCCAATCAAATATCTCAATTATACGGACTAAATCATAAACCATAAAACATATATGATCAAAATCCCAAGTAAAATCCAAGACCAAAATTCAAAATTTTTCAAACTTCCCGAAAAAACAAAAATGAAACTAAACACGTAAAGCAAGTAAAACAAAAATAAAGGTCTAGACACCACAAGCATATATCCCCCCAAACTTATTCAAATCCACGGGATGGAATAAGTTTGTAAGAATGCATGAGGGTGTCGTCGACCACTTACAACGATCACATGGATGTCCTTACGGGTTCAATATCCTCTCCCAAACTTGTCGAAAGACAAGTTGATTGATTCGCTATTCCCCAAAATACAACATCCAAGTGTACTTTACCTGCAAAACTCAGAAATAGAAGTGAAAAACATAAATAATAAAAAAAAAACAAAATAAAAAGAAACTAAAACATTGGGTTGCCTCCCAACAAGCGCTTATTTTAATGTCTTCAGCCAGACGACCTATTTGAAATCACGGATCCGCCAGCTGGACGGCGGCCATTGTCTTTTGGTGCTCAGAGCTAGAATGCACTTTTCTTCGGCTAATCTTCATCATATCCTTTTCTTTCCCATCTTTCCAAGTGTAGAATTCACCATTCTTCTTTGGAATATCCTGCAGCACAAAACTCTCATCACAAGGATTAAAATACTCCAAATTAGAAAAGCTCTCATAAGAAGAATTTAAATTAGGAGTAGAAAAAGAATATGGCAGCGGCTGAGACTCCCTCATCGTCTGGTTAGCTGGTAATGTCTTTGAGCTTATGACATTGCAGGTCGCCAGCATTTTCCCCATCTCATACTCCCCCATTGTCCATTTACTTTCAGAAAATGATAGAGAAGTGGCTGGAAGGACTATAGGAGCTGGTGCAGATGGTATGTTTGGAGAAGTTACATCCATTGCAGACGTCTGCACTTCCCTTGGCTCCCCCAAACTGTCTTCCGGGATCTCTTCAGTTTCATCATCTCCAAGGAGCAAATAAGGGCTTGCATTTGTAGTTCTCAGAAGTTGGGCAGGTTGTCGTTGGCATTCAATGACGTGAGATAATTGTCGCATTTGGATCTCCATTATCTTAAGTTGTGTGTCCATGGTTCCAATTATGCTTTCTAACTTCTCACATTGAGCTTCCGTCTCCCCCATGTACTTCTCAGTTTTCTCCATAAATGCCATTAGCAACTCATCCATGTTTGGTGTATTACCTTGGTGGTAAAGACCGCCACCTTTGTAAATATTCCCAAAATTCCTTGGAATTATGTGGTTCACACTTTTCCAAGGTTGAATCATGCACGCCACGGATCTTGATTGGATGAGGGCATCAAATTTGCTGACTGTTGAAGTTAGGGTAGACAGCTGTGTTGCCAATCTCGAGATGGGGTTTATCTCGTGAATCTCTGCAGCATCTCTCAGATTCCGGAATTGATAGTCTCCATGCCACAGATAACTGCTGGTAGCCATGTCTCACACTCCTACAAACACCAAAAGACACTGAACAAAAATAAAAAAAAAAAAGAAAAATAAATAAATAAATAAATAAAATCTAAATTAGCACAAGAAATTTTATTCTAATATTGGCAATTAAAAATTAAATCCCCGGCAACGGCGCCAAAAACTTGTTCGGTATTTATTTTCACCTAAACTGCAAGTGTACAACGAGGCTTATAGGATAGCGGTGAACAAGGTCGTATCCACAGAGATTTAATATTTAACTAACTAAGTACTAGAACTTAACTCCTAAATGCTATCTAGACAACCGATTAAAGTGCTTGAACTAATTAAAGTACTTAAACATATAATATAAATGGAAACACAGAGAAGAAAGAGTAAAGAAGAAACAACGGAGAAAGACGAATTTTAGAGTTGGAGAATCCTTATCTAATCTATTTATTTACCTGTTTCATCACACACCTATATAGGGACTTAAATCTAGCTAGAACAACCACAATTATACCTTAAACATTCTCTCGAAGTGCCTAAAGCGTGGATCACACAACTAGTATTAACGTCTTCGTTCAATGCCTAGCATGCAACTCCTAACGGCTCCCAGGGTCTATTGTTCTCTCAATTAACCTCAACCCTCTCGAGTGTTATTGATTAATGAGTTAATTACTCTAGATGACGTGTTAAAACTCCTCTCTTGATTTATGAATTAACACATCAAATTGTATCATTTAGTGATGAGTTAAACAATACAGATAAAAATAAGAGTAATCAAAGATCAAGATAAAGTCATAGGAAATATGATAAAACCAATAAAATAAACTTCATAAACAATTCATCATCCAACCCTAGAAAACTAGGGTTTAGCTATCCATATAAATATAGAAAACTAAAATCCAACAAGAAATCATGTTTAACAGAAATAAAGATAAATAAAACCTGGAAGTAATTATTCTGTCTCTATTCTTGCTTGGCTTGAATATCTTGGTCTTGCTCTCCATGTTCTTCTCTGCAACTCTCTATCTCTGTGTTGAAAAGATGAATATGGTGTGTGTTGTTGTGGTTTTTGGTGTTATGGTAGGGCTTTGATCTCCCAATTTTCGTGTTTGAGGAGGTATATATAGTGTTGGAAGTATCCCAGTCGAAAAAGGAAAGAAAACGGGCCAAAAATCAGACTCCCAGGGCTTCGCTCGCGACCTCACTCACGACCGGGTCGGTCGCGGGTGAGGTCGCGAGTCCACGTGGCATTTTCCTGTATACTCGTGATTGAGAGAGGGGTCTGAAGAGCAAAATTCGCGACCCCGGTCGCGACTAATCTCCCTGGTCGCGGGTCCACGTGGCAGTCCGGCAACCTTTCACTGTTTTGTTTCATTCTCACTCGTTTCTCGTCCGATTGACCCGATTCTTTTTGCAACGCGTTCCTAACTTGATTTCCCATATTTCTAGGGTGTTCCCACACTCATTTGAGGTCCACACAAAAAATGGCATTAATTCCCTTCACAATGAACAAACACGTGACATTGCACAAAATATAGAAAACTATGCAAAACTCAACACTTCATGCATGCAATGCCCATCAAATACCACTCAAATGTACCTCAAAATACATGTAAAATATGATGTTATCAACCACTAAAGATAACTACTTTGTTATCAAAAGAAACAGAATATCCATCCATAATCAATTTAGAAACTGAAATCAAGTTTCGCCTAAAACCAGGCACATAAAGACAATCTTTCAAAACCAAAGTTCTATCACTAATGAAAGGTAAAACTACGTCTCCCACTGCAACAGCCGCCACTCTCGTAGCATTGCCCATGTAGACGGTGAACTCGTCCTCACTCAGCTGTCTTTTTACCAGGAACCCCTGTAAAGACATACAAACATGATCAGTTGCTCCAGTATCTACTACCCATGACTGGGTAGAACAAGTTGCTAAACATGTTTCTATAACCAGAGTGTGAGGTGTATCTCTCTTCTTCTTCTTGTTAGGACACGTTGCCTTCCAATGACCCGGTTGGCCGCACTTGAAGCATTTAGTCTTCGACTTGAACTCCTCGGGAGGAATCTTTGCCTTTGGATTCTTTGCCTTAGGTGCCTCATCTGCAGTCTTCTTAGGTGCGTTTCTCTTCTTCCTTTTTCCACCAGAAGAAAACGCGCCCTTTTCAGCTATGTGGGCCTGAGGATCGCTCTTTTGGAGCAATTCAGCCGCCTGAAGATCTATGAGCAGTTCAGTCAGGCTGACATCCCTTTTAATCATGTTAAAATTCAGCCTGAATTGCTCAAACTTCGAGGACAAGCTATGAAGAACAATGTCGATTTGAGAATCGTCATCTAGTTCTCTACCCAAGGTCTCGATCTCAGATAAATACCCCATCATCATGAGAATGTGATCCCTAACAGGTGTGGAGTCAGACATTCTCGCATCCATTAGCTTCTTCATTGCCAAATGACGTGCCAAGCGGTTCTGATGACCGAATAGCTGCCTAAGGTTGTACATGATATCATAAGCGGTTTTCATAGGCTCGTGCTGATGTTGCAACACACTTGACATAGATGCTAAGATGTAACAGCGCGATATCTCATTAGACCTAACCCACTTATCATATGCAACCTTTTGGGCTTCGTCAGAATCCTCATCTGGCGTCTGAGGACAAACCTCTTCAGGTATAAACTTTTGTCCCTCAGCAACAAGAACTAAGTTAAGGTTACGAATCCAGTCATTGTAGTTTTCACCGACAAGTTTGTTTTCTTTGAGGATTGAGGACAGATTGGAGAGTGCCATTGATAATATGAAAAAACTGAAATTAAACATGCAGTACAGTCACAAAACACGTTTAGGATAAACAGTTTATAATCGAAAGCCTCATAAAAATTATATACTTTTCCACCGATACTTTAAAAATGTCTTTCATAAGCCACGATAGTGTGGACGTTTATAAAAAACATCTTTAAATAGGTTAAACCTTTAATTTGCCTCCAGTTGAGTTTCCTTACAACAAGCAAATTAATAGCCGGATAATTAACACGGTCATGTAATCATCTAACTGATAAGCCACGATCGTGTGGACGTTTATCAATAAATTACATCTAAGTGTGCAAACCATTATCTTCGCACCAAGATCACTATTCGAATTTCACCGCTCCAGATTGGATTTTGATAATTATTTGTATATATCCAAAATCACCTTTATCCAATTTAAATCCATAGATTTTGAAAATAATCCAAATAATAAATCTGGAAATTTGATCCACTTCAAATTCTTCCAAATTTAAAATTCTATTTTCAAATCTATCTAGATTAAAATTAGGTAAATTAAGATATACATCAAATAATATCAAATCTTAATCAAACACATGTAATTTTCGATCCTCAACAATAAACAAATCTGGAAATTTTATTTTTTATCAAAATCTTCTCCAAATCATTTTATTAATTTCAAAAATTACATAAAATTAACACATTTGGAAATTTTGACATTAATAAAAAAACTATTCCAAATAAAATACATAGGTTTCGAAATTTTCTAGAAAAATAAATCTGAAAATTTTGATCCACTTCAAAATTACCAAATTTAAAATTCTAATTTCAAACCTATCTTGATTAGAATTTTTGTAACTTTTGATATACATCAAAAATCAACAAATCCTATTCTAATCACACCAAATTTTCGATCCTACTCCAAATTAAAGCTGGAAATTTGATCTTGATCAAAACATCATCCATACTTTAATCAATATGACCGAAAATTATAAGAACAAATTAGGGAATTTTTATACACATCAAAAATGAAATTTTTGACATCCAAATTTTCGAACCATGTGAAATAAAATCTGGAAATTTGAAGATCATCAAATATCATCCCAAATCTTATTCCACAGTGGCCGAAAATTCATATACCTTAAAACTAGAATTTTCAATTTTTACATCTCAAATTCTTCCAAGTTTTGAATACCATAAAATCGAAACACATGAACAATAAATCTGAAAATTTAAAGAACATAAATTTATCAACAAATTTATACATGTGGTTTGAATTCATGCATGGATTAATTCTAGAACAGTGCCAAAACCCTCTCTGATACCAATTGTTGGGGTTTTTTTCGAATTAAACCACCGCAGGATCATTTCGTTGTTCATTAATCCATGTTCATGCAAATCATAATTTTATGTAACATGCATGTTTATCGCAGTCTAATAAAAAACACATGCAAAGCAGATTCGAAACTAATAAAGCGGAAGACATAGAAACGAATCTACTTACAAATCGATAGACGGTCTGTGGACAAGATTAAAGATCTAATCTTGCTGTTGAATGAGCACAGTAATAGCGCCACCTATGACCTCAAAATCGTGCACCACGGTATTCCACTCCAAGATCTTCTGTAGTATTCCCGGACTGTATCTAGATTCAGAGTGGGCTGAAATCTACTAGATAGAATTGTGAAATCTATGGATAACTTTGAGAGACAAAGAGGGGCTGAACTCTTATGATTATTATTCTTCAAATTTCGTGCCCCCCTCCCCTTATATATAGGGATGGGCAAAATTTCATGTTCCCGCCCTATTGGGCTGGGCCTCTATCTCAAGTTCAATATCCAGTCCACTATCAGTCAATTGGGCTACTACAGGGATCTAGAAGAATATTAAATTGGCCCACTAATTTATTTAATATCCAATATCCAATAAACCTAGGATATAATTAAATAAATTAAGTTTTACTTTTATTCCACTAAAGAAGTAAAACTGACCTACCAATTTAATATATATTTATGAATATGCTTTCTCCTTTTAGTCCAGCCATTCCCCGTGTTTAAGATATAATGTTCATTAATTAATTATGTCAGCCTCTGACAGCTATAATTAATTAACCTCTAAAACCTTGAGTAGTACCACACAAGCTTTATTCATGTATGGAATAAATTCCACCTGCATAGTTTCAAGATGAACTTGTGCTTCCTCAAGAGAACATCATCAACCTGGCGCACCAGGACACGGTGCTCATGCATACTGCTTGAGATATCATGTATACATTGTTATTACCCAAAATATCGAATTCGATCTATGAAAAGATCTCACCTATTGATAAATCAAAGTAATAAACAACGCACACATATGCTCACCAATATCACATAAGTTCAGAACCCGAACTCTTTGGATCTTTATTCTCTCGGTAATTAGGTCAGAGACAGAGAATAGTATCCTATCATGATCCTCCTCAATACACTAACGAGTGTACTAGAATAATCAGTTAGTCCAGATAAACTAACTTATCAGATTATTCTACAGTGTACCGATGGTGTGTTCAGGACCATCTAAGCCGTGAGCTCTTTAATACATTACAAGGTTCTAATGATATGATCTTACCGTGTGACTCCCCACACCTTATCATCTACAATGTAAGTATATGGAACATTGCATAAAACAATTATAGAACATAATCTGAATGCAAACAGTGACTGCAATAACTTTCATTTCATATCATCATATCATCAGAAAAGTATACAAAGACAAGTCTTCCAGTATACAAAACTAACAGACTGAAGTGTTGGTGGTGGGCAACCAATTACACACAATCAATTTGTGTAAAACAGAGTAGAAAAATGTGAGCTTAGAAGTGGAAATTTTGTTAGTCCACTTAGTCACCAAACCACCAGTAACAGTTCCTACAATATCATCAATTAAATCTAGGCTAATAACATCAGAATCATTGCCCATACCCAAAAATTTGTTGATCAGCGTAGGGTTAAAAGCATAGATTTTATCTCGCAGATAAACCTCCCCAAATTTGCTCTTAGACTTATCACCCATCTCAGGAGACACATTTGCATAAAATTCAGCAATAACATCAAGCTCAAAAGAAGACAATACAATGACAGATTTCCAGAGACCGCTCTCTTTCAAGAAAGCATCCATTCCATACTTCTTAAAACTAAGCACATCAATTTGTTTTTCGACTCGCGTGGGGTGAAGAATGACAGTTTTATGAAGATTTTTAGCATGCTGAGAATAGAATGTGTTACTGAATGTAGATGAGACATCATGAAGGGAACCTGGAGGATAGACGGGTTCAGAGTCAGCAGAATCAGCATCATCCTTAACATTGGCTGAATGAGTGGGGGATGGAGAGACTATTTCTTTGGCAGAGCCAGAGGAGACCATTTCTTGTGAAGAAGTAGGGGAGAGATCCTTCTTCTTAGGGCTAGATGTAACACCCTTTTCCCCTTTTCCTTTCAATGTTTATCCTGAGGTCACGGGCTTGACAGACACATCGTCCTCTGATATCGCAGAAAGAGGCTCCTCTTGTTGTTCAACATCAACTTCCACATCCTCAACAGCTTTGTCTGGAGAGTTTTCATGGGCATTCTCTTCATCTTCGGACTCATCTTTCAATGACCTTGCTGGTTTTTCTTCCATTTTTAGCGTTCTTCTTGCCTTTTTGCTCGAACCCCCACCGACCTCTTCCTTGACAGACCCTTGTTTGCCATAAAGTCATTTTGATTTGTGAGTAGGGCCACTCTTCTTCTTCTCAGCAAGAGCTTGAGTGTGTAGCTCCAGATCTGGGTCGATAGGGTTTTCCTCTGCACCAGGACTTATGTGTTCGAGAGGAGTGGGCTTTAGCACCAATGTGGAGTCAGGAGCAGCAGTGTCCTCCATAAAAGCATCTGCATGTTCAGCCAGGGGAGATGAGGGTTTGTCGGACTCCGATATGGGTCCTTCTAGAGTGAGTTCGGCTGTTGCAGTTACTACGAGAGTGGATGTGGCGGAAGGAGTGATAGCTGATGTTCCAGCAGGACCAGAGGCGGAGGATGGAGTGCCTATGGTTTTCTCGAACAATTTCTTCATCATCTCATACATTGCAGTTAAATCTTTGGGATCCGTCATTGATGAGCTGAAAGATTTTGAGAAGAGAAAAGCAGAAGTGGGAGACAAAAGGGTTTTTCGAAAAGGGGAGAGTGAGAGAAACAAAATTCCAAATAGGGGTTGATATACACTCTCACCCTCAAAAATCGGAACAGCCTCCTGTCACATCACCCATTTTTTCTATTTTCCTTATCAAAGAAAGTATTTAAATAAAACAAAACTAGTGGATAGGGATACACCATATCAAAACGTGTATTTATCACAAAAATTCAAAAAGTGAATCTTTATGGGCCCCAAAATAGTTTCTGTTTTTTTTTATATAAATGAATAAAAAGACGGAAACCACAAAAAAAAAAAATTCTAGGCATATATTTTCTGAAGAAAATGGTTTCTCTGCCATCTTGCTCACAACATCAGCTAGAACATTTACAAAAAATGAATAAAATAAACCCAAAATTTTTATAGTTTACCTTTTTAAGGTCAAGGGCATTTCATTCACAAACACAGATACATAATTTCAAGTAGCTGATTTTGTTAAAATACGAGCAGATAAACCATAATTTCATTAAGTAAACCTTGAACTTTACTTAAAAGAAAAAATAAATAAATAAAAAAAACTAACAAGATAAACAATTGATGTTGATAAAAACAAACTCTCATCAAGTCCAACATCAGTAAACATAAAGATCTAATTAAACAGAGCACATTCCAAGAGACTTTCTCAAAGCAGAAAATCTCTCAAAATCAAGGGGCTTGGTAAAAATATCCGCTGTTTGATTCTCAGTGGATATATACTTGATGTTTATGATCTCTTTTTCCATCAAGTCTCTGATAAAGTGATGTCGAATGTCGATATGCTTAGTGCATGAATGTTGAACAGGATTCTTAGAAATTTCAATAGCGCTGGCATTATCACACAACATGGTAAGTGATGAGCTTGTCATGCCATAGTCCTTCATCATTTGGTTCAACCACACTAACTGAGCACAACAACTAGCATCTGCAACATATTCAGATTCAGTTGTTGACAAGGAGATGCAATTTTGTTTCTTGCTTGACCAAAAAACCATATTGCTCCCCAAAAAGAAGCAACCACCACTTGTGCTCTTCCTATCATCAACATCGTCTGCCCAGTCTGAATCACTGTATCCAATAAGGCTGGTGTTTGTATCTTTACAATACCTGATTCCAAAGTTGACTGTACCAGCAACATATCGAATTATTCTTTTGACAGCTTTCAAGTGAGACTCCTTGGGTTGAGCTTGGTATCTAGCACATACTCCAACACTGAACATGATATCAGGTATGCTGGCAGTTAAGTAGAGCAAGCTTGCAATCATTCCTCTATACATTTTTGGATCAACATTGACTCCAACATCGTCTTTGCTCAGTTTTTTAGAGGATCCCATTGGTGTCTTCATAGGCTTTGTAGCTTCAAGTCCGAAGCGCTTGATCAGATTTTTGGCATAGTTGCTTTGGGATATAAAAATCCCATCTTTATCTTGCTTGATTTAGAGACCAAGAAAGTAGGCCAATTCGCCGACCATACTCATCTCAAATGTGCTGCCCATTGCATCAACAAACTCACTGATGAGGTTAGAACAAGTGGATCCAAACACAACATCATCAACATAGATTTGTGCAACAGTGATGTGTTTGTGAATCCTTTTGATAAATAATGTTTTATCAATCACGCCTCTTGAAAAGCCAAAGTCAATTAAAAACTCCGTAAAGCGAGCATACCAAGCTCTAGGAGATTGTTTAAGCCCATACAAAGCCTTGTGTAGTTTCAACACATAGTTTGGTTTTTCATGACATTCAAAGCCTTTTGGTTGTTCAACATAGGATTCCTCATTTAAAATACCATTCACAAAGGCGCTTTTGACATCCATTTGATGCAATGTAAACCCAATGTGGCAAGCAATGGCAAGTAGGAGATGGATAGACTCTATTCTAGTAACAGGAGTGAATGTTTCATCATAGTTTATGCCTTCTACTTGAGTAGAACCTTGAGCCACTGGCCTGGCTTTGTTTCTGACCACATTACCAGACTCATCAGTCTTGTTCTTAAAAATCCATTTGGTTCCAATTACATTTTTATTTTTAGGCCTTGGAACCAATTCCCATACATTATTTCGAATAAACTGAATTAACTCATCATGCATTGCTTCTATCCAGAATTCATCTTTTAGAGCTTCTTTGACATTTTTAGGTTCAACATTGGATAGAAAGTATGAAATGGACACAAGGTTAATGACTGATGACATACAAACCTGTTTAACCAATTCGGCAACATCGGCTGAGCTCTTTGTTCTGGTTTTGACTCCTTGAGATCCATCACTGGTGATTTGGGAATTTGGGTGATCTCTTTTGATTCTTCTTGGAGGATCACGTCTTGGTTCATACTGAGCTAGTGGAAGTTGGTCATCATCGCTTTCAGATGAGGAGTCTGAGTCTGGTGTTCGAGGTGATGTTGATTCCTTTGCCGAGGGAGATGAAGCATTGGATTTGACATCAGGACTTCTCGTAGGACTTTTGAAAGTTCTACTAGGCTCCTTATCAGCAACGTCTGGTTCATGGAGGAGAAATGACACATCATATTCCTCAGATCTAGTTGCTAGGCCTGCAAGATCATCAAATACAGCATTGATAAATTCTTGCACAACTTTAGTTCTTAGGTTAAGAACACGATATGCTCTGCTGTTTTAAGTATATCCCAAGAACAATCCTTTGTCACTTTTAGAGTCAAATTTCCAAGATAGTCTCTGTTGTTCAGGATGTAGTAGACACATCCACACACATGGAAATATTTGAGATTTGGCTTTCTTTCTCTTAGAAGCTCATAAAGTGTCTCCTTTCTTCTTGGTCGAAGATAGACTCTGTTCCCGATGTGACAGGCTATGTTAACAGCTTCAGCCCACAGCTTCTTTGCAAGCCCTTTAGCCTGTAACATTGCACATGACATTTCCTGCAGAGTTCGATTCTTTCTCTCCACTATTCCATTTTGTTCTGGAGTTTTGGGAGCTGAATACTCATGGAGTATTCCTTTCATTTCATAAAATTCATCGAATGCAGCATTCTTAAATTCTCTTCTATGATCTGTTCTGACGCATGCAATATTGGTGTCAAATTGCAAACACATTGTGCGGCAGAACCTGTTGAAGACTTTGAATGTTTCAGATTTTTCCTGCAGAAATTCAACCCAAGTATACCTTGAGAAATCATCAACAATGAAAAGGATGAAACTCTTACCACTCATACTCTTTGTATCGACTGGTCCGATGATGTCCATGTGTAAGAGTTGAAAACATCTTGTTGTTTGACAACCACCCAGACTTTTGTGAGGGATTCTGGTTTGTTTTCCCTTTTGGCAGACACCACATACAACATCATGATCAACATTCAGTTTTGGTAGGCCACAAATAGCATTAGACACAATCAGATTTTTCAAATTTACCATGCTCACATGACCGAGTTTTTGATGAATCAGCTTTGTTTCATCATTTACAGTCATGTTGCAGGTTTCATCTTTGTCAGCATGGTAGCAATTGCCAGATGCACGGCTCCCAAACATTATGCATTTGTCGTGTTTGTCAAACACTTCACAAGTATTTTTATCAAACTTGACATACATACCATCATCACACAGCTGACTAATACTGATCAAATTGGCTGTCAATCCTTCAACATGTAGGACATTCTGAAGTTTAGAGAAATGTTTGACATTTAATGTACCTTTTCCAACTTTGCCTTTATTTGTAGTGGTATATTCCTCAAGAAACTCCTTATTGCCGGTCATGTGTCGAGAACATCCACTGTCGAAGTACCATGTTCCGGAAATATTGGCCTTCAGTGATGTGTACACAACATTGCATATAACCTTCATCTTTTTAGACTTCTTCAGATTCCTGTTCCTGGATGTGGTCCCTAATGTTGTTCTCCCAGTTGCAACATCATCTTGAAACTTGAAGCAATGTGGTTTGATATGGCCAAGCTCCTGACAGTAATGACACACATATTTCCGCACCTTTGAGCCCTTACATTGCTTCTGATCATCATCTTCAATATTGTTCATTGTAGTTGTGCTTAAATTGTTACCTTTCACAAACTGAACAACATTGTTGTTTGAGAAAGACATGGAGGATTTATTAGAGAATCCCAGTCCAGCTCTGTCTGTCTGTCCCAATGTTAGGGCTTCATTTAGGACATTCGTTCCCTGATTCCACTTCTGAAATGTTCTTGAGGTGTCTTCCACTTCCTTTTTTAGTTTGCTGATTTCAGCATCACTCCTGGTAAGTCTAATTTCCAGACTTACAACCTTTCCTTTTAGAAACTGATTTTCTTCCATTAGAAATCTCAGCTCTTTTTTTTGAGTTGTCCATTGAGTGCAGACTTCATTCACAACATTGTTGATCTCTTGAAGGGAGGCAGTGGGTTATTCTTCATGTAGATCATGTTCTCTAATTTTAGAAGCATGATTGAATTCATCCAGAAGAGTCATTTCATACCAATTCGTCGTATTGGGTGAAATCTCAGTAGCTTCTGCTTCAACATCTGGAAGAACTTCATCTTCAACTTCACATTTTTCAATGTCAAGTTTGTCAAATTCATCAATATCATTCAGATCATCAATAATATATTCATCTTCTTCCATGACATTGATAAACAACACTCTCTGATCTGAATCATTTTCAGCATCAGAATCATCACTGAGAATAACATTAAAATTATTTCTTTGTCTTCTTCATGCTGTTGGACATTCATTTGAATAATGTCCATACCCAGAGCATGCTCTACATTGAACTGAATCAATGTCTTTTCCAGTGTCAGCAACTTCTTTCTTGACATTTGATTTTTCAGAATTTGATGTTGATAAGGATGAAGAGTCAAACAGCCGCCGAGGTTTCATATTTGGGGGGCTTTTCTTCATAGACCGGACAAGTGAGTTGAATTTCCTTGTTAAGAGTACGACACTCAACTTTTCTTCCTCGTTGATTTCCTAAAGACCATCAACATCATCATGAACATCAGATGATACAGTTGTTGTCTAGAGAGCAATTCCCCTTGAAGTTGAGTTTGCTTTCTGGTTTTGCAGTTTCATCTCAAATGTTAGCAGAATGCTGACCACTTCACTCATGCTCATGGTTCCCACATTATGTGCTTCCTCAATTACAGAAATTTTAATATTGAATCTTTCTGGGATAGTTCGAAGTAGCTTGCTAACCATGTTCTCATTCGAAATTGGACTTCCAAGAGCGGTCGATTGATTTGAGATCTCGCACAATTTTTCAGCATAAGATGAAATAGTTTCATCTTCAAACATGCGTAGATTTTTATACTTGGATGTGAGCAGCCTTAGTTTGGTCTTCCTCACACTAGCAGACCCTTCACAATGTTCCTGAAGAATGGTCCATGCTTGGTATGCCGTAACACAGTTGCGAATCATCTTGAAGCATGAAACATCAACTGAAACAAAAATCACATTAAGAGCGCGAGCATTAAAATTTGAGATTGTTCTCTCATCATTTGTCCATTGGGATTCTGGTGTTAACACAAAATCAGCATTTAGACCTTCCATCTAGGAGGACTCCATTCTTTAATGACAGTCATCCATGCTCTTTCATCGACAGATTTGATGTAAATCTTCATTCGAGATTTCCACATGACATAGTTACCACCATTGCTATCTAGAGCAGGAGGACGACATTGATTAATCTGAATATCCATCACAGATTTCAAGCAACACCAGATTGAGTACTTAGTGTGTCAAGTACCAGCTCTTGATGCCACTTGTTAGAATTTGTTACCTGAAATAATGTGAATTACGGATGTAAATTGCAAAGTTAAATGAAATGTTGAAGCTAGTGTTACCACATTGCCTTCAACATGTAGTGGAAACGTAAACATAACTTTGCACAAAATAAATTTTAAATCACACTCCTTACGGTGTGTGATTGCCTCAAGGCGAAATTCACTATCATAAGTGATAAACAAAAACAATGCAGATGTTGTCTCGGTTCACTCCCTTAACAACACAACATAAAACATACAAAGGACTATCCTAGCTTCACTCACTCGAATAATCACTCAAAAACAAACCTATCTAAACACATAGATAGATTACAATCAGTCACTCTAAATCTTAGACTTCTCAAAGTTGACTATCTAACCTATACACACAACTGGAATGAAAGTCTCCAGCTGATTGGGACGCTATGTCGATGTCTGGAAAGATGTCTTGGATTTCAGAGATGACACTAGATGCAAGATTCAGAGCTTCTCACAAACCACGGTGATAACCTGCTTGCATAAATGATTTTAAGGTCTAAGGAGACCTTAAATACTTCCTCCATCTTGTCTTGGCAATTGCCTCACGATCCTAGATGACTTGGACTTGAATCAACCGCCTTTCACTACCCATTGTTCGAGTGGACTTGAGATAACCGTCTACTGCATTTCGTAGCACACATTCTTCAACATCGTGCAATAGTAGCGGTTACTCCAGTGACCCACGATCTCCTGCAACAGTTAGTGTCCAAGAAGGAGTGGGAACATCACGTCCCCAGAAAATCCGGAACAGATTTTGAACAAGTCAAAATCAAACATTATCCACATTTTAAATCAAAATAAAATATCTAATAAATCCCTAAAAATGTGGAAAATCAAATGTGACAAAATCATAATTTATTCAGATTAATTTAAAATAAATTAATCCAAAATACTAGGAAAGGATAAGGTTAATGTTCCGAGTGTTATACTCGATGTGACGAGAATGACGGAACAACATTAGATATGACATTGATTGCGATGTTATCAAACGAAGTGATAACATCATCTGGAACACGTCATACTTAACATATATATATATATATATATGATATAATAAGTTAATGATCGACTATTAGAATCAAGAAATAAGGGGGAAATTCTATGCTATCCCCCGATTATTACTGAAGTGGCACAATAGGTGTTGTGTAGTGTCATAATAGGTCTATTATGACACTTAAAAGTGTCACAATAGACCTATTGTGACACTTAAGATGGTGCCCGAGGGGTAGCATATAATTAGCCGAAATAAGGCTCGTGATTGAATGATTAATTATTTGATGGGAATAATATTTCCCTTTCAATGTTGATTAATAAGGCGTGATTTCAATGATTAATACATGGCTTTATCATGTCCATTCTTTTCTTGTTCTTCAATTATCATTTATGTAATAAAATAAATTAATTATACATTTTATGATAAACTTACTAAATATTATACTATCACATTGCATTATTCTAATATCTCAAAATTTAAGTATATCTTATTTTCTTTTAATTTTATCGATTATTCAAATTAACTTTTAATGTTAAAAATCGAAGATGAATAAAAAATTATTATTATTACATATAAATATCATTTAGATAATAATTAAATTCGATTAAATATCATATTTTCACTTAATTTTTATATCTAAGTTTTAAAAGATTCTAAAATAATATTATTTATTACATTTACTGTCAATAGCAAGTTACTAAGTTATATAATTAAATTAATGTCAAATTAATGTTATAAATGTGGTTAGTTTCACTTGCAACTATATTCAAGCCCAAATACTAACTCTTTTAATAGTTTTGATTCAATAAAATATGTTTTATTATCATATACTGCATTCCATTTTGAGTACTAGATTTTGAAAGCTTTCGAATAATATATTATGAGAATATATAAAATAATTGTATGAGATAATGTGTAAGACTATAAAAGACTCAATATTATAATAAGATTCACTCGAAGATAAAGATTCGTATAGTCATAGTGTAGTAGTACTTTGTGTGTTAAATTAAGTGATTGACGATTCTTTGGTAATTGAATGAGAGCCACATTTTTATTGTGTAATGTCAACTCTTCTTTATTCAAGAATGCTATTAATTCTGTATTCATAGTACTGTTTTTTTTATAACATTGTGTTTTGCTATTGGAGGCAAATTTCAATAATTGTAAATTAATATGCTGGAAGGATTTGTATTTTGCTATATTGTAAATCCAATTCCATAATAATACTCATATGATGTAGATATATTAAAGTAGAAGAACACATAGTATATATAAAGATGATTTTATTCATCAATCTAGTTTTATTCATTGTTGTATTGATCTACACAAGATTACAAGATATATATAGGGTTAGAAAGCAAACCATAAAGTAAGGAACAAGTAATGTCCATATATATATAATAAATATATTTATAAGAGACTCTCCCTTGGACATTACAACGTGGTGTTCATGCCTCGTTAAAAAACTCGCTAAAAAACCTCGTGGGAAAAAATCAATCGTGGAAAAGAGTACATGACATACATATATTTATGTATTGCATTAATTGCCTCATTAAAAACATTTACCAAGAAAACTCTATAGGAAAAACTCAGTAAGAAAAAAAGAGTACAATCATTTAACCATCAGGGAATAATGTAGACCTATAGGGCTGGCCTTCAGGGCCTAATCTTCTAAATTATTTTGAAATACCGCTCACCCTCAAAACAACAATCATTGGAGTGGACTTTAAATTTCACATCTCTTCTATAGTTCACGTGGGTAAAATAATAATATGTTTTACGTACATCAGGTAATTTTAACCCACACACTATTTATTTGTATAGCACAATTATATTGTCTTAAGAATAGACAATAGGGGATAATATCACTTGTCGCACTTTATTTTGTTGTAATTTCAATGTTTTTATTTCTTCCCATTTTTGTTGGATTTTAGTTTGTTTGAACTTTTTATTTTATTTTTCGGTAATAATATTCATTGCATTTAATATTCTTTTGAGGTGTTTATATAACATGATAATATTACAATGGTCTAAAATGGATAGTTAAAAATATAACCAGTCTCAAATTAAATATGGCAATATGGGATCATACATATATCTAACATTTGAATACACCAATGTTATGCTATTGTTTATTTCAATAATAATATTTATATTTTGAAAATAATGGATGATATAGTAATCAGCATGCTAGTGTCTCATTGTAGACAAAACACTAAATCTTACAAGCAAGTTATTTATAAATACGGTATATGGTCAGGTAATCTTACAAGATAAAATTTTGTAAGAAACTTCTCGTTCCAAAATATCCTCTTATCAACATTGAGTTTAAATAAATACTCATTCACTTCAAGTAATATGACAAAAATATTGGTGTGCTAAATAAAATTATTCATAAATAAAATATCAAAAATATTTCTCAAGTAGGTTGACTGGTGTATAAAATCATATCAGGTGATTCTCGATCTACAAGCCGAGATAATACTTGGTATTATCCAAGTCTTTTATTTTAAATACTCATCTTTAAGCATTAGTTAATTTTCTCACAATAAATATTGCGATGTTATACAAGAAATTTTAAATATTATCGTTCAATGACCCATATAAATATGCGGCCACAATGTACATTAATTGCATATACAATACTAAAATTAATGCAAAAAATAATTTTATATGTAGCGGGGTATAATGTTATTATTAATATGAGAATATAATTTATTGAATTTAGGTCTCTACGTAAACCTATAAGCTACAACCTCACTTTGTATCTCACCACTTATTATGTCATTTCTTTTTCATAGAAATTTTCATTTGTGTCCTACTGGGACAATAATTGTTTAATGGGTTGAACTTTGCCTCAATTGCTACGTTTTCATCTCAACGTGCTTCTGGAACATATTATGTTATGGATCCATATTATTATGAAAGGAATTATAGAGACAAATATGTTTTCGACAACATATGTATGCATTAAGCTTTCTCCCATATTTATGAAATATATGATACATTCAATATTAATATTAACCAGATTGTTTTTTTTTATCATTTCCCATAATGTTGCAATCTAGTTGTTCCATAATCTCAGTATTATGATTATTTTGTGCACGTGCTGATGGAGGATAATATCCTCACAGAATATTTTGTAAAAATATTTATTTATTCTCTTCCCTATAATACTATATTTGTTGTAATCATATCCCTTAATTCTTGCATTCTTTGATATGTAATTAGCATATATATAAGGATCCACATATTGAGCAATAATATCAAGTTAAGTTTTCAAATATTTCTAAGCTTCTACATGGTATCAGATCCATCGTTCCTAACATAAAAAAGACCACTCTTGATCAATCTTCCATGGCTTCGATCACCACCACCACTGATGACTCCAACACAGCCCCTCAACTCCTCAATGTCTCTCAACTTAACATTGTTAAGCTTCAATTTACCAACTAATTAGCATGGAAACTACAAATGGAGGCTGTTGAGTATGACGTTTTCCAGATGATGTTATCACTTCGTTTGATAACATCGTAATCAATGTCATATCTAATGTTGTTCCGTCATTCTCGTCACATTGAGTATAACACTCGGAACATTAACCTTATCCTTTCCTAGTATTTTGGATTAATTTATTTTAAATTAATCTGAATAAATTGTGATTTTTGTCACATTTGATTTTCCACGTTTTTAGGGATTTATTAGATATTTTATTTTGATTTAAAACGTAGATAATGTTTGATTTTGACTTATTCAAAATCTGTTCCGGATTTTCTGTGGACGTGATGTCCCCACTCCTTCTTGGACACTAACTGTTGCAGGAGATCATGGGTCACTAGAGTAACCGCTACTATTACACGATGTTGAAGAACGTGTGCCACGCAATGCAGAAGACGCTTATCTCAAGTCCACTTCAGCAATGGGTAGTGGAAGGCGGTTGATTCAAGTCCAAGTTATCTAGGATCGTGAAGTAACTGCCAAGACAAGATGCATGAAGTATTTAAGGTCTCCTTAGACCTTAAAATCATTTATGCAAGTAGGTTATTACCGTGGTTTGTGAGAAGCTCTGAATCTTGCATCTAGTGTCATCTCTGAAATCCAAGACATCTTCCCAGACATCGGCCTAGCGTCCCAATCAGCTGGAGACTTTCATTCCAGTTGTGTGTGTAGGTTAGATAGTCAACTTTGAGAAGTCTAGGATTTAGAGTGACTGTTTGTAATCTATCTATGTGTTTAGATAGGTTTGTTTTGAGTGATTATTTGAGTGAGTGAAGCTAGGATTGTCCTCTGTATTTTTTATGCAGTGTTGTCAAGGGAGTGAACCGAAACAACATCAGCATTATTTTTGTTTATCACTTATGATAGTGAATTTCTCGTTGAGACAATGACTCACCGAAAGGAGTGTGATTTAAAATATATTTTGTGCAAAATTCTGTTTATGTTTCCGTTGCATGTTGAAGGCAATGTGGTAACACTAGTTTCAACATTTCATTTAACTTTGCAATTTACATCCATAATTCACATTGTTTCAGGCTACAAATTTTAACAAGTGGCATCAAGAGCCGGTACTTGACACACTAAGTACTCGATCCAGTGTTGCTTGAAATATGTGATGGATATTCAGATTAATCAATGTCTTTCTCCTGCTCTAGATAGCAATGGTGGTAACTATGTCATGTGAAAATCTCGAATGAAGATTTACATCAAATCTATCGATGAAAGAGCATGGATGGCAGTTATTGAAGAATGGAGCCCTCCTAAGATGAAAGGTCCGAATGGAGATTTTGTGTTAACTCCAGAATCTTAATGGACAAATAATGAGAGAATAATCTCAAATTTTAATGCTCGCGCTCTGAATGTGATTTTTGTTTCAGTCGATGTTCCATGTTTCAAGATGATTTGCAATTGTGTTACTGCATATGAAGCATGAACCATTCTTCAGGAACATTGTAAAGGGTCTGCCAGTGTAAGGAAGACCAAACTAAGGTTACTCACATCGAAATTTGAAAATTTGCGCATGTTTGAAGATGAAACTATTTCATCTTATGCTGAAAAATTATGTGAGATCTCAAATCAATCGACCGCTCTTGGGAGTCCAATCTCTAATGAGAACATGGTTAGCAAGTTGCTTCGAACTCTCCCAGAAAGATTTAATATGAAAATTTCTGCAATTGAAGAAACACATGATGTAGGAACCATGAGTATGAGTGAAGCGGTCAGCATCTTGCTAACGTTTGAGATGAACCTGTAAAACCAGAAAGTCAACTCAACTTCAAGGGGAATTGCTCTCCAGACAACAATTGTGCCATCTGATGTTCATGATGATGTTGACAGTCTTCAGGAAATCAACGAGGAAGAGAATCTAAGTGTTGCACTCTTGACAAAGAAGTTCATCTCACTGGTTTGTTCCATGAAGAAAAGCCCCGCAAATATCAAAGCTCGATGGCTGTTTAACTCTCCATCCTCATCAACATCAAATTCTGGGAGATCAAATGTCAAGAAAGAAGTTGATGACACTGGGAAAGACATTGATTCAGTTCAATGTAGAGCATGTTCTGGGTATGGACATTACTCAAATGAATGTCCAATAGCACGAAGAAGACAAAGAAATAATTTTAATGCCATTCTGAGTGATGATTCTGATGCAAAAAATGATTCAGATCAGAGAGTTTTGTTTATCAATGTCATGAAAGAAGATGATCAGATTATTGATGCTCTGAATGATATTGATGAACTTGACGAACTTGACATTGAAAAATGTGAAGTTGAAGATGAAGTTCTTCCGGATGTTGAATCAGAAGCTACTGAGATTTCACCCAATACTACGAACTGGTATGAAATGACTCTTCTGGATGAATTTAATCATGCTTCCGAAATCAGAGAGGATGATCTACATAAAGATAGACCTACTGCCTTACTTCTAGAGCTCAACAATGTTGTGAATGAAGTCTGCATCCAATGGACAACTCAATCAAAAGAGCTGAGATTTCTCATGGAAGAAAATAAGTTTGTTAGAGGAAAGGTTGTAAGTTTGGAAATTAGGCTTACCAGGAGTGATGTTGAAATCAACAAACTAAAGAAGGAATTGGAGGACACCTCAAGAACATTTCAGAAGTGGAATCAAGGAACGAATGTCCTAAATGAAGCCTGAACATTGGGACTCACTGACAGAGCTAGACTGGGATTCTCTAATAAGTCTTCCATGTCTTTCTCAAACAACAATCTTGTTCAGTTTGTGAAAGGTAACAATTCAAGTACAAGTACAAGAATGAATGTTGAAGATGATGATTAGAAGCAATGTAAGGGCTCAAAGGTGCGAAAATATGTGTACCACATTACTTCAAGTTTCAAGATGATGTTGCGACTGGGAGAACAAAATCAGGGATCATATCTAGGAACAACAATCTGAAGAAGTCCAAAAAGATAAAGGTTACATGCAATGTTGTGTACACATCACTGAAGGCCAATATTACCGGAACATGGTACTTCGACAGTGGATGTTCTCAACACATGACCGACAATAAGGAGTTTCTTGAAGAATATACCACTATAAACAAAGGCAAAGTCAGTTACGGAGGAGGAGCTCAAGGAAACATTGTTGGAAAAGGTACATTAAATGTCAAACATTTTCCTAAGCTTCAGAATGTCCTATATGTTGAAGGATTGACGGCCAATTTGATCAGTATTAGTCAGCTGTGTGACGATGGTATGCATGTCAAGTTTGATAAAAATACTTGTGAAGTATTTGACAAACACGACAAATGCATAATGTTTGGTAGCCGTGCATCTGACAATTGCTACCATGCTGACAAAGATGAAACCTGCAACATGACTGTAAATGATGAAACGAAGTTGATTCATCAAAAACTCGGTCATGTGAGCATGGTAAATTTAAAAAAGTTGATTGTGTCAGATGCTGTTCGCGGCTTACCAAAGCTAAATGTTGATCACGATGTTGTATGTGGTGCCTGCCAAAAGGGAAAATAAACCAGAATTTCTCACAAAAGCCTGGGTGGTTTTCAAACAACAAGATGTTTTCAACTCTTACACATGGACATCATGGGACCAGTCGATACAAAGAGTATGAGTGGTAAGAGTTTAATCCTTGTCATTGTTGATGATTTCTCAAGGTATACTTGGGTTGAATTTCTGCAGGAAAAATCTGAAACGTTCAAAGTCTTCAAAAGATTCTGCTGCACAATGTGTCTGCAATTTGACACTAACATTGCATGCATAAGAACAGATCATGGAAGAGAATTTGAGAATGATGCATTCGATGAATTTTGTGAAAGGAAAGGAATACTCCATGAGTATTCAGCTCCCAAAACTCCAGAACAAAATAGAGTAGTGGAGAGAAAGAATTGAACTCTGCAGGAAATGTCATGTGCAATATTACAGGCTAAAGGGCTTTCAAAGAAGCTGTGGGCTGAAGCTGTTAACATAACCTGTCACATCGAGAACAGAGTCTATCTTCAACCAAGAAGAAAGAAGACTCCTTATGAGCTTCTAAGAGGAAGAAAGTCAAATCTCAAATATTTTCATGTGTTTGGATGTGTTTGTTACATTTTGAATGACAGAGAACACCTTGAAAAGTTTGACTCCAAGAGTGACAAAGGATTGTTTTTGGGATATGCTCAAAACAGCAGAGCATATTGGGTTCTTAATTTAAGAACTAAGTCCATACAAGAGTCTGTCAATGTTGTGTTTGATGATCTTGCAGGCCTGGCAACAAGAACTGAGGAAGATGATGTGTCGTTTCTTCTACATGAACCAGATATTGTCGAAAAGGAGTCCAGTTGCATTGACAAAAGTCCTATGAAAAGTCCTGATGTGAAATCCAATGTTTCTTCTCCCTCAGTGAAGGAATTAACATCACCTCAGACACCAGACTCAGACTCCTCATCTGGAAGCGATGATGAACAACTTCCACTGGCTTAGTATGAACCAAAACGTGATCCTCTAAGGAGAATCAAAAGAGATCACCCAAATTCCCAAATCATCGGTGATGGATCTCAAGGAGTCAAAACCAGAACAAAGAGCTCAGCCGATGTTGCTGAATTGGTCAAACAGGTTTGCATGTCAACAGTTATTAACCTTATGTCCATATCATGCTTTCTATCGAATGTTGAACCTAAAAATGTCAAGGAAGCACTAAAAGATGAATTTTCGATAGAAGCAATGCATGATGAGCTGATTCAGTTTGTTCGAAATAATGTATGGGAATTGGTTCCAAGGCCTGAAAATAAAAATATAATTGGAACAAAATGGATTTTTAAGAACAAGACTGATGAGTCTGGTAATGTGGTCAGAAACAAAGCCAGGCTAGTGGCTCAAGGTTATACACAAGTAGAAGGAATAGACTATGATGAAACATTCACTCCTGTTGCTAGAATAGAGTCTATCCATCTCATGCTTGCCATTGCTTGCCACATTGGGTTTACATTGCATCAAATGGATGTCAATAGCGCCTTTCTGAATGGCATTTTGAATGAGGAAGCCTATGTTGAATAACCAAAAGGCTTTGAATGTCATGAGAAACCAAATCATGTGCTGAAATTACACAAGACTTTGTATGGGCTTAAACAGGCTCCTAGAGCTTGGTATACTCGCCTTACGGAGTTTTTAATTGACTTTGGTTTTTCAAGAGGCGTGGTTGATAAAACATTGTTTATCAAAAGAATTCACAAACACATCACTGTTGCACAAATCTATGTTGATGATATTATGTTTGGATCCACTTGTCCTAACCTCCTTTGTGAGTTTATTGATGTAATGTGCAGCACATTTGAAATGAACATGATTGGTGAATTGGCCTAGTTTCTTGGTCTCCAAATCAAGTAAGATAATGATGGAATTTTTATACCCCAAAGCAAATATACTACAAATCTGATGAAGCGCTTCGGACTTGAAGCTGCAAAGCCTATGAAGACACCAATGGGATCCTCTGAAAAACTGAGCAAAGACGATGTTGGAGTCAATGTTGAACCAACAATGTATAGAGAAATGATTGGAAGGTTGCTCTACTTGACTGCCAGTAGACCTGATATCATGTTCAGTGTTGGAGTATGTGCTAGATACCAAGCTCAACCCAAGGAGTTTCACTTGAAAGCTGTCAAAAGAATAATTATATATGTTGCTGGTACAGTCGACTTTAGAATCAGGTATTATAATGATACAAAGACCAGTCTAATTGAATACAGTGATTCAGACTGGGCAGACGATGTTGATGATAGGAAGAGCACAAGTGGTGGTTGCTTCTTTTTGGGGAGCAATATGGTTTCTTGGTCAAGCAAGAAATAAAATTGCATCTCCTTGTCAACAGCTGAATCTGAATACGTTGAAGCTGCTAGTTGTTGTGCTCAGTTGGTATGGTTGAACCAAATGATGAAGGACTATGGCATGACAAGCTCATCACTTACCTTGTTGTGTGATAATGCCAGTGCTATTGAAATTTCGAAGAATCCTGTTCAACATTCATGCACTAAGCATATCGACATTCGGCATCACTTTATCAGAGACTTGGTGGAAAAAGAGATCATAAACATCAAGTATATATCCACTGAGAATCAAACAACGGATATTTTTACCAAGCCCCTTGATTTCGAGAGATTTTCTGCTTTGAGAAAGTCTCTTGGAATGTGCTCTGTTGAAATAGTTCATTCTGTTTACTGATGTTGAACTCGGTGTGTGTTTATTTTTCTATCAACATCAGTTGTTTTTTTTTATGTTTGTTTCTTCTTTAATTATTTTTTTTAAATATAATTCAAGATTTACTTAATGAAATTATGGTTTATCTGCTCATAATTTAACAAAATCAGCTACTTGAAATTATGTATCTGTGTTTGTTAATGAAATGCCCTTGACCTTAAAAAGGTAAACTATAAAATTTTTGGGTTTATTTCATTCATTGTTTGCAAATGTTGTAGCTGATGTTGTGGGCAAGATTGCAGAGAAACCATATTCTTCAGAAAATATATGCCTAGAATTATATTATTTTTGTGTGCGGGTTTCGTCTTTTTATTCTTTTATATTAAAAAAACAGAAAATATTTTGGGGCCCATAAAGATTCACTTTTTGAATTTTTGTGATAAATATACGTTTTGATATGGTGTATCCCTATCCAATAGTTTTATTTTATTTAAATATTTTCTTTGATATGGAAAATAGAAAAAGTGGGTGATGTGACAGGAGATTGTTCCGATTTTTGAGGGTGAGAGAGTATATCAACCCCTATTTGGAATTTTATCTATTTTATTTCTCTCACTCTCTCCTTTTCGAAAAACCCTTTCGTCTCCCACTTCTGCTTTTCTCTTCTCAAAATCTTTTCAGCTCATCAATATCGGATCCCAAAGATTTAACTGCAATGTATGAGATAATGAATCAATTGTTCGAGAAAACCATGGGCACTCCATCCTCCGCCTCTGGTCCTGCTGGAACATCAGCTATCACTCCTTCCGCCACATCCACTCCTGCAGTAACTGCAATAGCCGAACTCACTCCAGAAGGACCCAAATTGGAGTCCGACAAACCCTCATCTCCTCTGGCTGAACACTGCTGCTCCTGACTCCACATTGGTACTAAACCCCACTCCTCTTCAATACATAAGTCCTGGTGTAGAGCAAAACCCTATCGACCCAGATCTGGAGCTACACACTTAAGCTCTTGCCGAGAAGAAGAAGAGTGGCCCTACTCGCAAGTCAAAATGACTTCATGGCCAACAAGGGCCTGTCAAGGAAGAGGCCGGTGAGGTTTCGAGTAAAAAGGCTAGGAGAACGCTGATAATGGAAGAAAAACCAGCAAGGTCATTGAAAGATGAATATAAGGATGAAGAGAATCCCACTGAAAATTCTCCAGACAAAGATGTTGATGATGTGGAAGTTGATGTTGAACAACAAGAGGAGCCCCTTTCTGCGATACCAGAGGACAATGTTCCTGCCAAGCCTGCAACTTCAGGACAAACATTGAAAGGGAAAGGAAAAAAGGGCGCTACTTCTGGCCCTAAGAAGAAGGATCTCTCCCCCACATCTTCATAAGAAATGGTGTCCTCCGACATAGCCAAAGAAATAGTCTCTCCATCCCCCACTCATTCAGCCAATGTCAAAGATAATGCTGATTCTGTTAACTCTGAACCCGTCTATCTTCCAGGTTGATGTCTCATCTGCATTCAGTAAGACATTCTATTCTCAGCATGCTAAAACTCTTCATAAAACTGTCATTCTTCGCCCCACGCGAGTCAAAAAAAAAATTGATGTGCTTAGTTTTAAGAAGTATGAAATGGATGTTTTCTTGAAAGAGAGGGGTCTCTGAAAATCTGTCATTGCATTGTCTTCTTTTGAGCCTGATGTTATTGCTGAATTTTATGCAAATGTGTCTCCTGAGATGGGTGATAAGTCTAAGAGAAAATTTGGGGAGGTTTGTCTGCGAGATAAAATCTATGCTTTTAACCCCATGCTGATCAACAAATTTTTGGGTCTGGGCAATGATTCGGATGTTATTGGCCTAGATTTAATTGATGATATTGTAGGAACTGTTACTGGTGGTTAGGTGACTAAGTGGACTAACAAAATTTCCACTTCTAAGCTCACATTTTTCTACTCTGTTTTACACAAATTGATTGTGTGTAATTGGTTGTCCACCACCAACACTTCAGTCCTCACTGTTGATCAAGCCATCTTGCTATTTAAACTTGGCATAAAAATCCCCTTCAATCTCGGAGACTACATTTTTTATTGCATGATGAAGTCGGCTGCAAAGACAAACACCACCAGCATTTTACCATTTCCCTGACTAATCTATACCATCCTAGTTGACCAAGGTGTAAAGCCAAATAAGAAGAAGATAGTTACTGAAACTGCAACTATCTCTATCATCAAGCCCAAAGGGAATGAAGATCGTATAATCGATCTTTCTTATACCTTCGGTCGAAGTTCAACAGCTGCATTAAGGGATGTTGGGCAGGATGTTGCTGCAGATTGTGCATTCTCTCCTTCTCTTTCAGGAAGTGATATAGCAAGTGCTTCCTTGCACTTGGTGACAATTTCTGTGTAGGTGTTAAATTCCTATATATCACAGATGGATTCATTAATTCATCAAAGCACAGTGCTCACCAATGCAATGGTTGAGCTTCATCAAGCACTTCGAGGAACTCTTTCTACACAAAAAGGGGGAGTAGATGTTGCTGCTGCTGCTGGTGATGATGGTGCTGAAGGGGAAAATGCTGGAAAGTCTGTGGCTAAGGCAAAGGGGAAGAAGAAAATATGATATTTTTCTTTGTCAAAAACAATTTTACTTCACTTTTATGTATTGTGCTGGACACAATCTTATTTTAGATCTATTTATATCCTTGTTGGTATTTTATTTGCTAGACACATATATTTTTTTTGTTGTTGTTGGGTATCCACTGTTGGATATTCTTGGATATTTAGGTTTTTAATGTTTTTAATCATCAACATGGGTTGATGGTTTGGCTATATATTTTTCTACTCAAATATTTCATAGGTGTTATGTTTTTTTTTTGGAATGATTTCAACATTGATATCTGTTTCTCACATAATTTATATTATGTGATGCTTAGTGTTGAAATGATTTCAACATTGTAATTGTGTTCACATGTTTTTAATATGTGATGATCGATATGTTGAGAATGCTCTCAACATTGTATATTCTGTACAGGGGTAATACCCAACATTGTTGTATACTAATGTATAGGGGATTATACCCACTAACCTTGTATATTATTTTACAGATAATAACTTAAGGGAGAGCAGACCTTAAGGGGGAGTTTTTGAACTCCAATATTTCTTATCATATTCCGCTGCGGCTCTAATCATGTATATATTGAGCTTTGTATTTTGTGCAGAAAGGATAAGCTTAAGGGGGAGATTGTTGAGTATGACATGTTCCAGATGATGTTATAACTTCGTTTGATAACATCGTAATCAATGTCGTATCTAATGTTGTTCCGTCATTCTCGTCACATCGAGTATAACAGTCAGAACATTAGCCTCATCCTTTCCTAGTATTTTGGATTAATTTATTTTAAATTAATCTGAATAAATTGTAATTTTTGTCACATTTGATTTTCCATGTTTTTAGGGATTTATTAGATATTTTATTTTGATTTAAAACGTGGATAATGTGTTAATTTTGACTTGTTCAAAATCTGTTCCGGATTTCCTAGGGACGTGATGTTCCCACTCCTTCTTGGACACTAACTATTGCAGGAGATCGTGGGTCACTAGAGTAACCACTACTACTGCACGATGTTGAAGAACATGTGCCACGCAATGCAGAAGATGGTTATCTCAAGTCCACTTCAGCAATGGGTAGTGAAAGGCGGTTGATTCAAGTCCAAGTCATCTAGGATCGTGAAGTAACTGCCAAGACAAGATTGATGTAGTATTTAAGGTCTCCTTAGACCTTAAAATCATTTATGCAAGCAGGTTATTACCATGGTTTGTGAGAAGCTCTGAATCTTGCATCTAGTGTCATCTCTGAAATCCAAGACATCTTCCCAGACATCGGCCTAGCGTCCCAATCAGCTGGAGACTTTCATTCCAGTAGTGTGTGTAGGTTAGATAGTCAACTTTGAGAAGTCTAGGATTTAGAGTGACTGATTGTAATCTATCTATGTGTTTAGATAGGTTTGTTTTTGAGTGATTATTCGAGTGAGTGAAGCTAGGATAGTCCTCTGTATGTTTTATGCTGTGTTGTTAAGGGAGTGAACCGAGACAACATCTGCATTGTTTTTGTTTATCACTTATGATAGTGAATTTCGCCTTGAGACAATGACACACCGTAAGGAGTGTGATTTAAAATTTATTTTGTGCAAAATTCTATTTACGTTTCCGCTGCATGTTGAAGGCAATGTGGTAACACTAGCTTCAACATTTCATTTAACTTTGCAATTTACATCTGTAATTCACATTGTTTCAGGCAACAAATTTTTACAGATGCTATCCTAATTGGATACGATCTCTACAAATTTATTGATGGGTCATTCCCATGCCTACCTCCCAAAACTCAACAGGAGGCTTCTTCTGTTCCCAATCCTACATATCAACAATGGATTCGTCATGATAAACTCCTTTTTGGTTCCCTCGTTAGATCCATCTCAGCCCCTCTCATACCATTAATCCAACAATCGTCCACCTCTCGCGAGGCCTGCCAAACACTCATGCACACCTATGTGCGTCCCTCTCATGGACATATTAAGAAAATTAAAGACCATCTTAAACGCGCTACCAAGGGCTCTCAATCGATCTTCGAGTTCATGCAATTTGTCAAAAGCAAATCTGATGAACTAGCTGCTCTAGAAAAACCTATGGATCACGAGGATCTCATTGATGTTGTACTTGCAGGGCTTGATGATGATTATCGCTCTCTTGTAGAGATGGTTGAAGCTCGCGAGACATCGATCTCGTTTGATGAGTTACATGAAAAACTCATCAATCGAGAGCTTCACCTTCGTCAGATGCAAACAACTCCTCACTTTTTTCTTGCCACTGCCAACACCGCTGCTGCTCTACCCAATGCCAACACAGCCGCTACTCAATCTCACAACAATTCACGGTAATTTCATCATCGCCCACCTGCTCCTAATAACTATCATGCTCGGCCCTCGCACTCTAACTTACAGTTCAACGGTTACAGACCACGTCCCTATCTTGGCAAGGTAAGTGTCAAACATGCCGTGAACCCGGCCACTCGATCTCTTGATGCCCACAATTTCAGTTGGTACCAGTCTTCTAGACAACAAAATCACCATATGCTGCTCCAAATCTCCCATTATCTACATCTCCAGGGTGGCATCCTCATGCTCACGTGGCTACCACAACCTCCGCAGCCCCTCCCACTTAGCTACTTGACAGTGGTGCTTCTCACCTCGTGACTTCGGATCTTGGCAATCTCTCACTCTATAAACCGTATAATGGCCCTGATGATATTGTCATTGGCGATGGCACTGGCCTTAGCATTTCTGACATGGGGTCCACTTCTCTAAACACCTCATCTTACACTTTTCAATTAAATGATGTTTTCAGTGTGCCACAAATTAAACGCAATCTCATCTCTATTTCTAAATTTTGTAAAACCAACAATTCAGCTATTGAATTCTTACCTGATTCATTTCGTGTGAAGGGATCTCTAGACCGGGGCAATTCTCATGGAAGGGCAGCCTAAAGGTGGTGTGTATAAGTGGCCAACAGTAATTTCTCCCTCTACAAATCCAAGTGTTTGAACTCCCGCGATTGATTGGCATCACCAACTCGGCCATCCTTTCGAAACTATCCAGAGTCATGTTATTTCTATGTTTCAGCTGCTTTCATCCTTCTCTACTAGATTAAGTCAGTGCTCTTCTTGACTTTCCAATAAGACTCATAAGTTACCATTCTCTATTTCTACAGTCAGGACAAATGCTCCATTACAAATTATATACTCTGATGTATGGACCTCTCCTTTAATTTCTATTGATGGTTATAAGCATTATGTTGCATTTATTGATCAATTTATTCACTATATATGGTTGTATCCTCTTAAAAGAAAAGGTGATGTTGCCACTGCATTCCCTCATTTTAAATCATTGGTAGAAATTTTTTTCCACACATGGATAATCACACTTTACTCTGATAATGGTGGTGAATTTATTGGCCTTTGAAACTATTTATCACTCCATGGAATTTCACACCTCACCTCCCCTCCTCATACACCGGAACACAATGGTTTTATCGAGCGACATCATCGACACATTGTTGAAACGAGGTTATCTCTCCTTACTCAAGCCTCATTACCTCTAACCTTTTGGTATTTTGCTTTTCTCACTGCAATCTATCTTATTAATCATCTCCCGACGCCTATCCTGCAAATGTCCTCTCCATACCTCAAGCTCTTTACAAGTCCTCCCAAGTATTGGAAGCTTTGTGTCTTTGAGTGTCTTTGCTATCCATGGCTCAAGCCTTACTCACCCCACAAACTTGCTCCCAAATCTCGTCTGTGTGTTTCTCGGTTACTCCCTCACCCAGAGTGCTTACCTGTGTTATGACTTCCACTCTAGTTATCTCTACATCTCGCGTTATGTTCGTTTTCTTAAATAGGATTTCCCCATATCTCGAGTTGTTGACCATCTTCCTTATGTAGCTGTTCCCCCGCAGTCACTATGGCTTCCTCCACCTGTTCTTGAGTTGTCCACTTCATCTATACTACCTGCTGAGTCGCGTCCCCCCTGGTTCTGACTGCTTTTCTACGACAAATCAGGTAACACTCAATATCTCCTCTTCTACTACCACTTCTAATGTGCAGGACCATTTGTCACCTACATCCGCTCCCTCTCCACTACTCGATCCCTCATCACGCACCTCATC
Organism: Perilla frutescens; assembly: GCA_026008535.1. Taxonomy (NCBI): domain Eukaryota; kingdom Viridiplantae; phylum Streptophyta; class Magnoliopsida; order Lamiales; family Lamiaceae; genus Perilla; species Perilla frutescens. The sequence continues at coordinate 56,856,236 of BRKX01000003.1, forward strand.
CATCTCTAATCCAGCACCATGTGTCCCAAATGTCCGCACCTCTCATATTTATCACTCGCTCTCGCAATAATATATTCAAGCCAAATGTCAAAATTAGTCTATCCACATAACTAACCCATTTAATTGAACTGACTACTGTCTCTCAAGCCATGAAAGATAGCAAATGGAAGCGGGCTATGACTGATGAGTTTGATGCCTTGGTTCGTAATGGCACATGGGAGCTTGTCCCACCTGTGGGGGGAGCTTGTCCCACCTAATAGTGCTCAAAATGTGGTGCGTTGTAAATGGATTTACAGGATTAAATGTCATTCTGATGGTTCAATTGATAGGTACAAGACGCGTCTTGTGGCTAAAGGGTTTCACCAATGTCTTGGAGTTGATTATCATGATACCTTTAGTCTTGTAGTCAAGCATGTGACCATTTGGATTGTTCTTTCTTTAGCTATCAGTCGAGGGTGGTCGCTTCATCAACTTGATGTCAATAATACTTTTTTGCAAGGATCTCTTCGAGATGATGTTTACATATCCCAACCACCAGGATTCATTGATCCTAATCGCCCTAGTCATGTTTTCAAACTTCACCAAGCACTGTATGGTCTCAAGCAGACCCCTAGAGCTTGGTACAATGAGCTATGACAGTTTCTTCTCCACTCCGGGTTCACTAACTCTTTGGCAGATACATCTTTGTTTACTCGAACCATTGATTGTGATTTAATTGTTCTAATTATTTATGTTGATGATATTGTAATCACAAGTCCTACCCCGTTCTCAGTCCAAGCTTTTTATTTCGGTTCTTACTCGACGATTCTCTCTTAAAGATATCGGCCCCTTGCACTTTTTCCTTGGAATTGAAGTCATTCATCACCCTCGTGGGGTACTTCTTTCACAGTGTCGCTACATAGCTGACTTATTGGCAAGAGCTAAGATGACTGATGCCAGTCCTATTGCCACACCTATGACCACATCACCTTCTTTATCTTTATATTTCGGGACTGCCCTCTCTGATCTAACAGAATATCAAGCCATTATTGGGGTTCTTCAATATTTGTCGCTTACTCATCTCGACATCTCTTTTACCGTCAACAAATTATCTCAGTTCATGCAACGTCCCACATTCGACCATTGGGCAGCCGCAAAACGCATCCTTCGATACTTATGCACACAAGACATCATGGTATACTCATTCAGTGTGACTCCCCTCATGAACTCTACGCATATTATGACTCAAATTGGGCTGGCGACAAGGACACTTAGTGCTCTATAGGGGCATATATTATCTATCTTGGTCGCAATCCCATCTCGTGGACCTCCAAGAAGCAGCCAACTGTTGCTCGCTCCACCACCGAGGCTGAATATCGCACAGTTGCAACCACTGCAGCCGAGCTTTGTTAGATCACAAACCTTCTTCAAGAATTAGGCCTCGCTCTCACCTCTCAACCCGTGATATATTGTGACAATGTTGGAGCTACACAATCTTTGCTCCAATCCAGTATTTCACTCGCGCATGAAACATGTTGCGTTCGACTATCACTTCATCCGTCAACTTGTCCAAAGTGGTTTTCTTCGTGTGACTCATGTCTCCACCATTGAGCAGCTAGCTGATATCCTCACCAAACCACTTCCTAGAGCTCGTTTCCAGTCTCTTCTTCTCAAGATCGACTTTTCCAAACGGAGTTCCGTCTTGCGGAGGCATGATGGAGGATAATATCCTCACATAATATTTTGTAAAAAATTATATTTATTCTCTTCCCTAGAATAGTATATTTGTTGTAATCAAATCCCTTAATTCTTGTATTCTTTGATATGTAATTAGCGTGTATATAAGGATCCACATATTGAGCAATAATATCAAGTTAAGTTTTCCAATATTTCTAAGCTTCTACATGTACAAATGTATTGAGATTTTCATCTTCAAGACGATCCTCTTCAGGAGGTTCTGGGAGTTATCGCATGTCTTTGATTTTGTTTTCTGTAAATTTTACATTTAAAATATTTTTTTTGCTTCTAGCATCAATGAACTCTCTCGCTTTTAGCATTGAGTAATTTAAATACATGTGGAACTTTCAGTGTTTGTAATGCAAATATATTATAATAACTCCATTATGATAATTTTTTACAGTTAATAATACGTTGAACTTTCCATTCATGTAGTGTGTGAAATTAATGTTCAACAAAAATTTATCGGCATTATTTCAGTCATATCTCTCCCTAATGTCGATAAATAATTATAAAATCAACGTACCAATTTATAAATTGATCTCAATTATTAACTTTACTCTTTACATTTTCTTAGAGCTAATATAAGTACATTTTGGTGGTGATAGAAATAATTCGCCTATGGGAAATGTTTCTTTTGTTATTCACACACTTATATAAATGAGGAATGACCTGAACACTCATGCCATAATTCCATACTTTGGGTCTTTAAATTTTTAATTTATCACAACATAAAACATTTAGTTGGATAAAGGTATATTACAACCTTGATAGCTTTTGAAAACTCAACTAGAGTAATATTCAAATCGACGTAGATATAATATTTAACAAATGTTAATTTAATAAAAATCTTATATGTTATATCATCAAAATAATCGAGCTACGCTTAAATAATTATTGACATCACCATTTAGTCTTATTTGTTATTGGTAAATTGACATAATTGAGTTATGTTTCATAACGTTTAAACTAATAAATAGTATCATAAAATTCAACTCCAAAAACTTCTAGGGGAACTTTATAAGTCATTAGGTTCCCCTCAAAAATGTTACTTTTGAGTAATATAAATATTATAAATAATTAAATTAAATGATCCTTCAGGGATTGCATAATTGTTCGAAGAAATAATATTTTTCTTCAAGTTTGGTTTTATATGGCGATGACAAAGGGTTAATGATTTTCTCTCTAGGTAATGTTAGAATTTAAAATATTTTACTAAAAGTGGAGAAAGCAAAGTGATGTTCAAATATATATAAAGAAATTAATCTGAGCAAGTGCTAACACATATAGAGCATATTTTCTTCAAACAATACCATGATAAATTATGTTTAATAACATATTCAAAGATCTCCAAATAAAAATAATATTTATATTATGTCAGTTTCACTTTCACTTACACTTTAAAAAAATTCATGGCTTCATCATAATTCATAAATCAAATATATTCATAATTCTTTCTATAAATTAGTCAATTTCCAAGAGTTTATTTGTGAAGAAAATATTGGAATGTCAAGATATGTACTTAAGAGAAATTACTTCACTATTGCAAAAATTCGTAAGATTGTTGATTAAATCAAACCGTAAAAACTAAATCATTTACATGAAAAATTCGTAAGATTGTTGATTAAATCAAACAGTAAAAACTAAATCATTTACATAATTCAACAAATGATTTAAAGATAACAAATCTTAAATCACCAAGTATAATTTAATCTCATATGATTAAGAGAATAATAATTAAGTCCAATTTTTATTTTTTTTGATATCGAGGGTAACCCGCAGCCGCTATCGTGGTGCGCACTGGGTAAACCCCGCCCCTGTGTAATAGCCTGCAAACCTACACAGGGGAGGTAAACCACACTTGGCAAGCCAGGTGTGACAGGCTCACACCTAGTGGTGTTGGTGGTGGGTCGAACTTGAGACCTTTGACCTCAAGAAACACCACTCCACCACTAGGCCATCCCAAGGGGACTAATTAAGTCCAATTTGAATCATACAATTGCACGATCTATCACGAAAATAACCTAACAAATCGAATATATAATTTTTTTTTCTATATACACAAAATCAATATCAACCAATTTATAGCCAATTACGGAAGAATTAAGGTATTTAATTATGCTCATAAATTTATAACGAAAGCATAATCAGAGGATTCAATATATTAAGAATTCACCACACACGGATAAGCATGGCATAAGGAAATTAATTTTTTTAAATCAAATCTGAAACAATTAACAAACGTAAATTCATAATTTATCTTAAATAACAGCAATAGCCTTTTATCTTTCCCATTAACTTCATTTTATTTTATTTTTTACGAGACTCAATAATAATTGGCTTTCAAATAAATCTTTAATTACTAATCAAATAGAAGACAGCCAATTATGAAATCCAAACAATATTGCCAATCAAATAATCATAATATAATTCACATTAAACTTAATTTCATAATTTTGATTTGGAAATTACCTCGCTCGTAGGAAAGACATGATTCTTTTCTATGGCATACCTCTTATATTAATCCAAATTTAATTGGTTAGAGACTCGTGTTGATAACGTGTTGTAAATCGAACTTCAGAATAATACTCACAGGATGTAGATATATGAAAGTAGAAGAACACATAATATATATATGTAAAGACAATTTTATTCATCGGTGTAGTTTTATTCATTGTTGTGTTGATCTACACAAGATTACAAGATATATATATGACTAGAAACCAAACCCTCGCGGCCTAAAGTAGGAATTAGGGAACAAGTAATATCCATATATAATAATAAATATATTTATAACAGTTATTAATTTGTGTTGATTATATAATGCAAAATTAGATTACATTTTACTATATATAAGCAACCAATAATTTCACCTGTTACATTTTCCTATTATTTTCTATTTAAATATACACAATATTTTTTAATTTGAAATTTTCTCTTTATATACTTAATTTTCATAATTATATTTTATTCATTCAATATAATTAATTATTACTTATAAGTTATTGTTATACTATATGCATCCTAATAACAAATCAAGTATTTAACAGCATGTACGAATTGCTAGTTGTTTAAACAATAGACCATTTTATGTTTCATTCTCGATTATGTCTATTATTTTTTGAGGGTATGTTGGGCAGCCTGCAGCCGGTGACGATTTAGTAAGAATTGACGAGCTGCCCGCTTAATAATTTGTCGCTCTTCCTTGTTTTATTTCAAGAAAATATACAAGTATAAAGGTCAATTAAATCAATTAAAACATATAATTAATAAAGAATCAATGCATGGAGGATAAGATTACCAATTCCGACAATATACTCCCTCTCTTTTAAAATATTTGTTGTTTAATAATTTTACTCTAAATAAAAAATATTTTGACACAAAAACAAAACTCTTAAAATAACAAATATTTTGAAAGAAAGAGTACGGTAAGAAATTAAACATGCAGCTCATGTAATTCATATATACTTGTAAAAAGAACTCTCTCTCTCTCTCTCTCTCTCTCTCTCTCTCTCTCAATGGTGGCATCCCAATCCCATGCAGCTCTTCTCCATCTCTGCTGCTTGTGTTGGCTTCTCTCAGTCTCAGGCTCAGCTAATTCAAGTCTGCAACTACCATCCAACTCCACCTTCTTCAGAAGCAAACCAAACTGTCGGAGAAAATGCGGACACCTCAACGTTCCATACCCTTTCGGCATCGGCTCAAAATGCTCCATAAACACAGGGTTCAGCATCTACTGCAACGCCTCACTTCGCCGCCCATTCCTCCAGCTTCTCTCCCAACGCCGCTACTACCGTGTCGTCAACATCTCCACATCACACATACGAATTAGGAATCCCATCTTCGCCCAACGATGCACCAAACAAAGATACATCCCCATCAACCTCACCATGGATTTATCCGACTCTCCCTTCACACTGTCCCAAGCCAACGCCATCACGCAGGTGGGCTGCGCCGACCTCACCGTGCTCGAGGGCTTCGTCAATCACTACGGCAAGCAGAACGACTTCGCCTTGGGCTGCGTCTCCTTCTGCAGCGCCAATTTCTCCGGCAACGGCTCTTGCCCCGGAAACGGCTGCTGCCAGATTCCGGTGCCGGAAGGGACTGTTTTCCTCAACGCCACCATCTCCAGCATGCCGAATCATTGGGAGAATGTGTTATATAATCCGTGTAGCCATTCGTTTCTTGGGGAGAAAGATAGCTTCACGTTCCATGCAGTTTCTGAGCTCCACGAATACAAACCCGGTTCACCTGCACCGAACTGGCTGAGGGGTCGGACCGTGGCCCTGAACTGGCGGATCGGAACAAGCAGTTGTGGAGAGGCTCGGAGGTCCGGTGGCAGCTTCGCGTGCCAAAACAATAGTCTTTGTATTGATGCACCTGCGGGAATTGGAGGATACCGGTGTCGCTGCTCCCCGGGATACCAGGGCAATCCTTACCTCGCTCCTGGTTGCCAAGGTTAGTTCAACACACCGAGATTTTCTATTACAAATTGCGTTTCATCTTATAATTTAGAAATTTTGGTGGTGGTGGTGATTAATTCAATTTCTAGATATTGATGAGTGTAAAAGAAATCCATGTCACGTGACCGGAATTTGCACCAATACTCCCGGAGGCTATATCTGTGGCTGCCCGGTGGGCTATCATGGTTATGGCCAGAGAAATAGTAGCGGTTGTTTCCCGGTGACTGTGCCCCCCTCCAAGCTCAGCAATGTGTCAATAGGTAATTATTAGCTTATTAAAATATTTAATTTTTCAAGTTTTATCGATTGGGGACCTCAAAAAATATCTATCAGACTTTTAATTAATAAGTTGAAAGCTGAAAATTATTAAATTAGGATCATAAATCATATATTTTAATTCATTTTTTTAAGAGCAGGTCTTGTGAGCACTAGATGCATATGAGACGCGTTGACCAAAAAAATCTTTAGAATCAGTATCAATCCTAAATTAAAAAATATCAACAGTAATATTAAAAATGATCACTCAAAGTATTCAAATAGTATCATCTGAATCATCCCTAGCTAAAAAGTATTACCCGTTTTGATGATTTTTTTTGTCAATTTGAGTTGACCGTCTGATGTGCACCTAGTGCACAAGAGAATCTGTGTTTTTTAAATATTAACTTTCAACTAAATTTTCCTTTCATTTACTCTCTATTAACTTTAATAAATAATTTATTAAAATTAGTTAAAAAATAAAAACGAATTGGAAAATACATGACATTTGATAGTTCTTGAATTGATGTTTTTCATTTTTTAAATTCTTAATTGATATATTCTTAACTTTTAGATCCTCAACTGATATTTTTTTTTTTGAATTGAAGTAGAACAAAAAAAAAGAAGAAGAAGAAGAAGAAAAGAAATAGAAGTGGCCTAGATGGTCGTTTGCATGTCTAGAGCTAGTATATGTAATTTTTATTAGTTGCTGACTTGCTGGCCGGCTTGTATATACGTATACGTACATTAATGTAAGGATTATATCATTGTCATCTTATTTTCGGTAGCCGGCCTGTAAATTAATTAGTTTTGTCACATTAAATTTGCATTAACTATAAATTAATATAATGTTTGAACTCATTTGGATTATTACAGGTTTGATATCTGGTATGGGATTCACAACCTTGTTATCAGTCTCCTTTGGGTTGGCCAAGTTTACGAAAAAGAGAGAGAATAAAAAACGCAGACATAAATTCTTCAAGCAAAATGGAGGTCTCTTATTAGAGCAACAAACTTCAGTTAATGAAGGCATTCTTGGAAACATAAGAATTTTCAGTGCTAAGGAGCTGGAAATAGCCACTGATAGATTCAACGAGAGTCGAATACTTGGTCGAGGAGGACAAGGGACAGTCTACAAAGGCATGTTATCTGACGGCCAACTAGTAGCTATCAAAAAATCTCAATTAGTTGACGAACACAAATCCAAACACGTAGTGGAGCAGTTCATTAACGAGGTTGCATTACTCTCGCAGATCAATCATAGGAATGTGGTCAAACTACTGGGATGTTGTCTGGAGACGAAAGTCCCTCTTCTTGTTTACGAGTATGTGCCTAATGGTACCCTTTATCATCTCATACACGATGATAAGAACACCGAGTTTCTGCTCTCATGGACCATGCGATTGAAAATTGCAACAGACGTAGCAGGGGCGCTAGCTTACTTACACTCTGCAACTTCACTTCCTATCTTTCACAGAGACATCAAGTCGAGCAATATACTTCTGGACGAAAAGTATGTTGCAAAGGTATCGGATTTTGGGACTTCATCCAAGTTAGTTGCAGTGGATCAAACTCACCTAACTACCAATGTGAATGGAACTTTTGGATACATTGATCCGGAATACTTCCAGTCGAATAAGTTCACCGAGAAGAGTGATGTTTATAGCTTTGGCGTTGTTCTTGTTGAGCTGCTAACTGGTTTGAAGGCGATAATATCTTCCCCCGATGGAGAATACGAGAACACAAGCTTAGTAATGCGTTTCTTGTCATCGATGAATGAGAACAAACTCGACTCGATTCTAGACGATCAAGTGTCGGGACAAGGTGAGAGAGAATGTGTAGTTGCAGTAGCAAAGCTTGCAAAGAGAAGTCTGAATTTGAACGGTAAGAAACGGCCAACTATGAAAGAAGTGGCCATGGAATTGGAGAGTCTGAGATTTTCTCAAATGGGCACAAGATTGACTCAAGATTCTTCATCTCATCATAAACAAGGAACCAAGAATCTTCAAACAGATGATGATGACAACAATGGTTGGAAAGCTACCTTTGATTTTCCAACAAACTCATTCTCTGATGTTTTTCCTCTCATGTTTGAAGAGGGAATTCGCCAATAAACTGGCTACTAGCTAATAAGTAGTTAGCTAGTTAATTTATTGCTTGATTTCCAAATTATTAGCTTTGATAATTCTACATCAAACATGTTTATTTTATTTTGATTGAGTGATTTTGATCGAACACTAGCTAGAAAATCTTTATGGTTTAGTAAGTACACATTCAAATATAGATGATTACAAAGAAATAGAAAATGATCACACAATCACACAATTTGAAACAAAAGATTCACAGACAATATTGAAATGTGAGGCAATTACCAATTAGTTTCATCGTCTTCATCTTCATAGGGAAGTTGAACTCGAAGGCCAACGTTCCCAAGTTCCTCTTGCTCATCTCGTATTCGTATTGCAGAATGGAAGGTTGAATCACTGCAAAAGCTATCTGTCGTGAACAAAGGCGGAGGAGCTGAATTGGGAACTAGGGTTCCAGAAACGGCAGAAGAGAAGAAAAAATTCAATCTTGAAATTGAGATTGAAAAGTCGATTCTGAGCCGGATTGAAGGAGAAGAGGGTACCAAAACCCTGGTCCGACCCATTGCCGACTCGGAAGATTAAATTTAATTAATAGTTGGGTTTTTGTTTTGGGCCAGTTTATGTTTTCCTTTAAGGCCCATTATGTTAGGCCAATTTATATTTTCCTAAGGGCCGTTTTATGAATGTATCCCAGATTATGCGTAGGGTTTAGGTTGCACTTATGTGGTCCCTAAGACTATATAAGGTTTATTTTCATGAAATGAAGGAAGCTAAGAAATCTGAATTCTCGCCTCTTTCTTCTATATTCTTCTCTCCAACTTCTCTAAATTCTTCTTCCATTTCTTTACCCAGTTTGATTGGTATTACAAATTACTGTTTTCCATTTACAATTTACAAGATAGGGAAAGGAAAAACCAAAAAATATAGAGAAATACTAGAAAATACAGCATTTGGTATTTCAGAGCCATTGATTCCTGTGATGGCTGAGGGAACCCGACTACGTTATCTGCAAGAGAACTAGAAACAACTTGATCAAGTGATTACAACCGAGGCAAGGAAGTGGGAAGCTGCTGAACTCAAGCTGCATGAACAAATTACCATCATCAATACAGATATGAAGAGTTATATTCAAGGAATGGATGGTAAGATGGACAACCTGGCAAAGACCTTGGGCTCTATTCAGCTTCAGCTTTCAAATTTGGACAAAGGGAAACAGATGAGTGAAAGTAGCTCCATTCTGGGAGATCCCCCTTCGGGTGGAAGAAGTGAGGGCAATTACTCTAGGCCACACCACATCATGTATAACAGGGAATTTGTGCCATCCCAAGGTACGAATATGACACCACACTTCCCTAAACTTGACTTCCCTAAGTTTGATGGGGAGCAACCTCGAGCATGGATCTTAAAATGCCAAAGCTATTTTAAGATGACCCCTAACATTCTGGACAATCAAAGGGTGGTTCTGGAAATAATGCAATTCGAAGGAAAAGCCTCACAGTGGTACCAAAATTCATCACTAAAGGAAGCTGACCTCACCTGGGATCAATTTGTAGAGATTGTGTCTGCACAGTTTGAGGAGCTCAAAGATGCTAAGGTAATAGTTGAATTTAACAAATTAAGACACAATGGATCTTACACTGAATATGTTGATAAGTTTAAAGAGCTTAAAGCATGCATGACTCTCTTGGGAAAGGGACAGTTTACTGAGGAATACTTTTTTACAAGTTTTATCAGTGGCTTAGAGGAGGAAATACAATCCCTGATTCAAATGTTCAAGCCAGTTACTCTTAGCCATGCTATTGAATTAGGTCTGCAGTAGATCATTAATATGGAAGTCATGTCTGAGAAGTTCAAGGGAAGCACTAAGGGGAGTCAGTTTCCTGGCTACAAAAGGGATAGGCTATAGGTGGATTTTCAAAAGGAAAATGAAAGCTGATGGAACTGTTGATAAGTACAAGGCTAGACTTGTAATTAAAGGTTACAGACAGAAAGAAGGTCTTGACTACTTTGACACATATTCCCCAGTAACGAGAATAACATCCATTAGGATGGTTATTGCTTTTGCAGCTTTGAGAAATCTTGAAATACATCAGATGGATGTAAAGACTGCTTTTCTAAACGGTGATTTGGAAGAAGAGATCTATATGGAGCAACCTGAAGGATTCTCTGCTCCCGGGCAAGAGAATAAGGTTTGCAAATTGGTGAAATCTTTATATGGCTTGAAACAAGCACCAAAGCAATGACATGAGAAATTTAATAATGCCATGATGGGGTATGGATTTAAAATTAATCAGTGTGATAAATGTGTCTACGTTAAATAAACGAAAAGTGGATTTGTAATTCTATGTCTTTACGTAGATGACATGCTTATTATTGGGAGCAATGATAAGATGATTAATTCCATAAAAGAGATGTTGAATTCAAGATTTGACATGAAAGACATGGGTCTAGCTGATGTGATACTTGGAATGAAAATTCTTTGAACATCACAAGGGATTGTGCTAAGTCAGTCACATTACGTGAACAAAATTCTTGAGAAATTTAACAAGAATGACTCTAGTATTTCTAGAACCCCAAGAGACACTAGTCAACATCTATTGAAAAATAAAGGTGCAAGTGTTTCTCAAGTGGAATATTCGAGAGTCATAGGAAGTCTGATGTATTTAATGAGTTGTACACGTCCAGACATTGCCTATGCAGTAAGCAAATTAAGTAGATATACTAGTAATCCAGCTGATGCACACTGGAAAGGTATGGTGAGACTACTTAGATACTTGAAATACACTCGTGAGTATGGACTGCACTACGGGACATATCCAGCAGTTGTTGAAGGCTATTGTGATGCTAACTGGATATCTGATATGAAGAATTCTAAGTCCACAAGTGGATATGTATTCACTTTGGGAGGTGCAGCCATATCATGGAAATCTTCTAAGCAAACTGTTATAGCTAGATCTACCATGGAATCTGAGTTTATAGCGTTGGACAAGAGTGGTGAAGAAGCTGAGTGGCTACTTCATTTCTTAGAAGATATTCCAAGTTGGCCGAAGCCAGTGCCTGCAATCTATCTACATTGTGACAGTCAATCTGCTATTGGTAGGGCATAGAGCCATATGTATAATGGTAAGTCTAGACATATACGTCGAAGACACAATACTATTAGACAACTACTCTCAACTGGTGTTATATCTATTGACTATGTGAAGTCAAAAGATAACTTGGCAGATCCATTAACCAAAGGGTTAAACAGGGAGTTAGTTGCCAAATCGACCAGAGGAATGGGTCTAAAGCCTTTAGAAAAGAGTTGATACAATGGAAACCCAACCTAGTTGATAGGAGATCCCAAGATCTAGGTTTAATGGGACAACCTAATTGTAAAAAGACTTATATGATCACTGTGGGGGTTGTTATCCTTTCATAAGTGATACCCGAATGAAGAAGGTTAAGCATTTGGCTTTTAATGATTCTTACGCGTCGATGAGTTGAGCGAGATAGTACGGGCTATTTAAAAGAATCACCTATATAAGAGAGAAGTGGGGCCGCTTCGAAGGGAATTGTGTGAGGCTCAATTCTTAAACCCTCTTACAGAACCAGGCGTATATTCAGGGCCATGAATAAACATAACAATGAGAACTGAAATATGTTAGGGAGAATCCTATGTAAGGTATATCATAATTTACACAAACGACAGACCAGTTCAAGGACATCGCGTCTACTGAGAGCCAGTAAAGTCGATATATTTTACAAAGGAAGGTTCAAAGGGTTACACCTACCTATCCTATGATGGATTCAACTGTTGAACTTGATCAATATCTTTGTCGATTTCCCTCATGTGGAGGATTGTTAGAAAAATATCAAATAATGTGAGGGAAATTAGTATCTAGATGATTCTAATCCCTAGAGCTCAAAGGTTTGCACTAATTGCAACCTTTCATCTTTGTGGAGTTACACCATTTGATTTAATGGTGATCAAGTGAAAAGCCTCACTTTGGAGGCTATAAAAGGGTGCCTCACTTCACTTCTTCAAACACACCAATTTTCATTCTCTCTTTCTCATCTTCTCTAGTTCTTTACTCTCTCTTTGAGCAAGCTCTAGTTCTAGTTCGCATTTTCAAGTTTGTGTTCCAAAGTTTATCAAGTTCGAGCATAGTGTTCAGTTCGCCGAAGAAAGCTCTGGTTTATCTGTTATATCCTGGGAATAAAACGCTCATACGGGGCGAATTTGGTTTAAGAAAACTGTGTTCTCGCAGGCCTCGAGTTTCCTCTATTCCTATTATACATTTCAAACAATTGATATTTTGATCTTCAATTGTTACTGTTATTATGTTGTTACATTGTTTTGTTCAGCTAGATTCAACAGTCATTACGTGTATCTATCTACTTAAAGGTACTTTGATCAAAATATCGATCGATGTAACATACCTCTTACTTATTGATACAGTATCTTGAATTGAAAATACACTCTACTTTAGTAGTATTGTAAGGAATCAATGCTTGAAATTTAAAAATTTCAGACTTGTCGGATCTACTTCCTTAACATCAAATACCTACTTCTTTAACATCAAATACGATGAGGATTACTAGTAATGGTGGTTGATATTTTTACTCAGCCCCCGCAGTCTTTCGGTATTCGGGGCATCTATGGAAGGCATCGTAGATCTATGGTGGTGAGAGTCAGATGGAAAGAGGAAAAAATTATCAAAGATCCGAGAAATTTGCTGTCACTCCATTTGCAGAGGGTGAGCCGTGGTGATGGAGAAGAAAGATGAGTGAGAGGAGAGAGGAGAGAGAGAGAGGAGAAGAAAGAGAAAATAGTTGAAGTAGTGGGCCATATCACATCTTTAAAATAATGGATTTTATAGTTATTTAGTAGATGTTAAAATAATGGATTTTATATTTATTTAGTAAATGTTATAAGTGTATGATAATGGTGATTAAATGTAATTATTTATATTATTTTTAAAAATTCATATTAATGAATAATATAGAGATTTTTTAATTGTAAAAATGATATTATTTCAATAAAATAATAAAAAGAAAAAAAGTTATGCTAAAAAAAACATCATACAAATTAAAAAAAAAAAGGAAAATTTAATACAAAAAGGCTAGCAAACCATCCATTTTTTTCGTTATATTTTTTTTTTGGTCGAACAAACAAATATAACATGGAGTCATCGCCCCATCACAATTCACAGAGCTAACAATGTAGCCCTCCCTAACGAATTTTTCTGGTTCCGCCACTGCATAGAGCCACAATTATTGAATTGTTTTATTATATAAAATTGGTGAACTGAATATATAGTCAAGCTACATAAGTCAAATGTTCTAAAAATATCATAAAGTTTGAGACTTACTGGATCTACTTTCTTGACATCAGACATGAACGACGAACCAACACAATATAGAATATAGCATATATTCTATGTGACTCGGAGCTTGAATCACACCTCCCACCACCATGCATTACAGTAATTACAAAAATAAGTGTACAACTTATAGAAAAATTGGATTAATTAATTTTCTACAATAAATTTAACTTTTAGCCACACATAAAATATGTGGTTAGTTAGCCACACATATAATTAGAAGACGTATGGGTGAATTACCATGATTTTACTTATTGGCATTTAATAAGTGTGACAAAATCTTTTTAATTGCATTTATATTTTTTAATAATATAATCACATTTATAATTCAAACAAGTGACATGCGTGTTTTTTTTTTTTGCTTATGTAAAAAATTAGAAAAAAATTAGCTACATAATAATATGTGGTTAAATACCAAAAAAAATAAAAATAAAAAATTAATCGTTTCTCTTGTGATTTAAGTTTGCACTACTTTGGGATAAAATCAATTGAACTTTAAATTGATAAACTAAATCTAGGTTCCTGGGAAAAACAAAAACAAAAAACAAAAAAAACTAAGAATCAAAGTGAATATTGTAATCTTGGTAGTGGCCATGACTTAAGTTGGACGAACCATTGATCAAATTTCTAGGATTTAGTTGTTTGGATAAGCTATAACTTGTGATTGATAATCTACCTATCTGTACATATATTAAAGTAAAATAGAAAGGGTAAAATTTTAAATAAAACAGATAAATTAAATTATTATGAAAATAATTTTTTCATGATGAACACATTCTGAAACTCGCCTGAGCTAGATTGGCATCTGTCAGCGTCCACACATGTTCGAAACTTATTGAGCCTATTTGATTGATAATTTGTGAAGTGTGGTTGAAACATGCTGTAACACCCCATCCTAAAATAAAATTTGTGAATTACTCCAACCATATAGGAAATATGTGTTGTTTATAGGATGCTTTGAAATAATTTTTGAAAATTCCAAACATAGAGCACATGACTCCCAAAGTTGGCTCAATTCCATTCTTAAAATCATGTTGTCCTCTAAATCTTTCTGTAAGTGCAGAATGCTCGATGCACACAGAGTTGTGAACAAAGTTGTGACCGAAGGTCAGACAACTTTGCCTTTGATTGCAGCGGAAAAATTTAAAACACAATGGATGTAATTTTCACGAGATTATAAATTAATAATCTCGTGAAGTGCCTCAGGGCAAAAAGATTCACTAACTGATAATGTGAATTACAAAAACACTTCGAGTAAAAAGGTCACGAAAACTAAAGACAATTTATCACTCCCTTCACAGAAGGTAATGACTAAAGTTGCCTTAACTATTGCTCGAAGAAAACTATAATCAGACTTTTAAGGATATCTGATAATTCTGAATCTATCTCTATAAGCATATTAAATCTAAACAGATTTGATCTCTATTTATACATTATCTAAAAACTTAGGCTTTACTCCATCGAATCCGCACGATCTTCACACGAGCCCATTATCTCCACTCCCTTATTTCTCGCAGCAGTAACAGACACATCTTGACTCAGATCTCTTCTCTCCTATGCTTTGCTGACTCATTCATCCTTGATTTAGTCAGCAACACGTGTTCCTCACGCTTTGGATATTTTACCTGCGCACAACAATAAGCAAAGAAAGACAAAATATATAAACAAACTGTTTAACCTAACAGAAGTCAAAAACTGACTTCAACAATCTCCCCCTTTTTTTGTCTTTCTTCTCAAAAACCAAAGTAAACAAACCATATAAACAAAAACATTTGCTCCCCCTGAAGCACATATCAACAGCAATTTTTAACTACGAAGTTCAGAACACAGTTGCTCTCCCTGTCGAGTTAACTCCCCTATCAAAGATACCTCAATCTCAAATAAACCATTCAAAGCAAGAGACATTACCATTAAAGAAAGTCAAAATCCCAGAAAAACAGAATTAAAAAAAAACAGAATCAAAACAGAAGAGACAATATTGATCTAAGCCAGTTCCTCCTCTTCTTCTTCATTAGCTTTGCTGCTCACTACTCCATCTCCTTGCTTGCTGCTACTATTTCCATCAGTGTCAAAAACATCTCCCTCTTTTTGGGAAGAAAACAAGCGTTGAAACTTTCTTCATTGCTTATCAAACTTATGTATTTGATCAGTGCAAAAGCTGATTTGTTCCTGCAAAACAGAAGCTGAAATAGTGTAATGAAGACCAGTAGGAGCTGGTATGGGATTATCTTTGTCAACCCATGGAAGATCCACAACCCTTAAATCGGCAAGAAATGCCTTTTGAACGGTTTGAAGGATAAGCCTTGAAGTGAGATTGTCTCTCTTCTTAGGTTTGAATCCTTGAGCAAGCAGCATGTTGTAGATAAGGGATGGCACAACCAACTTCTTATTGGATTTGGTCATTACAACATCAGCAATGGAATTAAAAATGAGCTGACCAAGATTGAAATTCCCTCCAGTGTAGATCTTGTAGAGAAGGTTCACATGTTCAAAGGGGACCACTATGGAGTTTGAAGTTGGGATCCAGTTGTTGACTGAAATCTTGTGAAGAGTGGAGAAGAGTGAGGTGAGAACAGATGCAATCCGATTTGGCTTTTTCTAAGCATACCATGTGTCTGCTCGTCCTCCAGTCAGAACATTAGCCATTTTGATCTCTAAATTCTCATCAACTTCGTCATCCACCATGGCAACATCAGGAAGACCTAAAAGTTTATTAATCCCTGCAGGAGTAATACAGAAAACTTCTCCACACACATAAACCTTACCATACTTCTTTGAAGAAGGATTCCCGAAATCAAGAGAGAGATTAGCATAAAACAACCTAACAATCTCAGCAACATAAGGTTTAACATAAGAAACACTACCCCACATCTTTCTTTTCTTCAAAAAGGCTACCAGATTATGAGTCTTGAAATCTTTCTTATCAACTGCTCTATCATTAAGAATCTCTCTATTCTTAAAAAATTCCCAGTTTCTCTTTGCAGTTTCAGAGTAAAAAAGAATTGAATTAGCCTTAGGCACCTCGATGTCAGATTCTGAGAAATTTGCAGCTTCTTCATCTGGGTTAAAACACTTCTTTGCCCTTTTTGAAGTCTTGGGGACTGTGGGCTTAACTTTAGTAGCTGATGGTGTCTTGACTTTCTCTTTCCCTTTCTTAGAGACTGCAGGGGCCGTTTCCATCTCTATTTCAATCTCCAAGTCTTCCCAGCTCTCTTGTGTATCAGAAACATGCACATCTTGTGCCTCTAGTTGATCACTCTCTGTTTCTGAATAATCACCTCCCTCTTCTTCATCTGGTTCACTTGTGAGCTCAATGATACCAAAGGTAGCTTTAGATGTTCCTGAAAAATTCAGTCGTCGAGAACGTCGCGGTGGAGAGATGGATCGTGTTGCAGCAGAAACTCCTTTCTTCTTTGGTGGAGGTGATGAAGCATTTACCTCAACTGTCTTGGTTCGAGCCTTTCACTTCAGAGCATTTGGCGGTCTCTCTTGTTCCAAATCAGAGAATGGAACATCAACTGGACCGTCATCATGCTGAAAATCATGATTTTCCCCTTCTGGGTCAAGATGTTCATCTTCTGGAGGTGGGTCAAAATGTTCAACAAGAGGCATCACGACGCCGTCGGGGGCCAAAATAATGGCCTTTGAACTATCCAGATCTGAAAGCGGAGAGATCAAGGTAGTGTTTTCCGGAGCAGGTAAAAATAGTGGCTTGGACTGGGCTTCAGAACTGCTATCAATTTCAGGTGAAATCTCCATTGGAGCATTTCCTCGTGACGGAGAAAACAAGGGTGGTCTGAGCAGAGGAGTTGAGTCTGGAGAGAGAAGATGAAAAGGATTTGGAGCCAGAGGTTTCGTAGGGGCGAAGTTTGGTTGAGGAGGAAAAGTTGAAAGACAACGGAGATACTCAGTAGCTTCAGGATCATTGAGAAATTCCTGAAGCTTTTTCATTTTCTCTTCATCCATGGTGAAACAGAGAGACGAGAGAAAAAGGAATGTGAAGAGTCGAGGGTTTTTAGGAAAGTGAAGAGACTGATACTTTTTGCAGAAAGAGAAGAGATTTTATATATAAAAAAAATGAACAGACTTCACTATATATTAGGAACCATATCATTCAAGATAAAGTCAAAGAAAAATATTAAAAATTCGAGTAAGATATGTTCCAGATACAACCAACTGACATCCTTAAAAAGTGCAACAACCAAAAGATTTTTTTTATTTTATTTTATTCTTTTTCAAACAGGAATTAGAACAAACAAGATTGCTACAACTGTTGTCATATCTTCATGAAAAATCTTTAATCAGAACTTCATTTCTGAAACATCATAGGAAAATTATTAAAAGGAAGGAGACAGATGGCGAATAGATGAATAACCAAGAGAATCTTGTAATTACCACTTATCTAAGATCTTTGATCTAGTTATATGGCTTTCTAAGAACAATCTCAGTTTCACCTTAAAAAGGTTTTTACATCCTCAAATCTTTCCCACTTCTATAAAAGATATTTCCTATGATATGACAGAAATGTGACAACAGTCGAGACAACTTTACTTTAAACAGAACATAAACCGAGAGATTTTCTCAACACTAAGAATCTCTCATAACTCAAAGCCTTAGTAAAGATGTTAGCCAACTGGTTTTCCGTACTAATATACTCTAATTTTAATATTTTCTTTTCGACCAAATCTCTAATAAAATGGTACCTCAAATGGATATGTTTGGACTTGGAGTGATGAACAGGGTTCTTGGCAAGGTTGATGGCACTTATGTTGTCACAGAGCAATACCAAAGCATTACTCTCCAGCCCGTAGTCGTCTAGCATCGATTTTAACCACACCAATTGTGTTGAGCAGCTACCGGCAGCCACATATTCAGATTCAGCTGTGGATAACGAGATGCAATTTTGCTTTTTTACTGTGCCACGAGATGAGGTTGTTTCCAAGATAGCAGCAATCTCCACTCGTACTTCGTCTATCATCTATCTCTCCAGCCCAATCAGCATCACTATATAACCCACTAGTTCACAAGTTCCGGCGATGTATCGAATGACTCTTTTCACAGCTTTGAGATGCTCTTCTTTGGGACAGGATTGAAATCGAGCACATGCACACACACTGTACATGATATCTGGTCGACTAGCAGTCAAGTAGAGAAGACTCCCGATCATAGACCTGTACAAAGTTGGGTCAACTTCTGAGCCAACTGCATCCTTTGACAGTTTTTCGGTTGTGCTTATCGGAGTCCTCATGTGTTTAGCACTTTCCAAACGGGCATGTGAAAGTTGTCTTCTCTTGGTCTTCCTGGGATACAAAAATCTGAAAATAGCCCGAGTATCCATCGAGGAAGCAGAAGAAAGACTTTCCCGCCAAGCGTTCAAGCATCTCGTCAATGAACAACAAAGGAAAGTGGTCTTTGCGTGTGGCATCATTAAGCTTCTGAAAATCAATGCACATACGCCAACCTATCTGCAATCGCATCGGGATCAACTCATTATTCTCATTCTTGACAAGCTGGAACCCGGATTTCTTTGGAACCACATGCACTGGACTGACCCAAACACTGTCGGAGATTGGGTAAATGATCCCTAGCTGGAGTAGCTTGAGGATTTCTTTGAGAACCACCTTTTTCATCACCGGGTTCAATTTTCTCTGTGGATCTCGAGAAGGCTTGCAATCTGGCTCAAGAAATATCCGGTGCATGTATATGTCTGGGCTGATTCCTTTGATATCGGCCAAGGTCCAACCTATAACGCCCTTGTGTTTTTTCAAAACCTCGATCAATCGGCCTTCTTGGTCTGATGAGAGATCCTTGCTAATGATGACAGGTAGCGTATCGTGCTCCCCCAGGTATGCGTACTTCAGATGCTTAGGGAGGATTTTCAATTCCAGAACTGGTGCCTTCACATGAGATGGTAGAATCGGTTCTGTGTCCGTCGGTAAGGGCATATGGCCTGTCAGATTCCTAGTCGGAAACTCACTGATGGCATATAACTGCTGAATAATCTCCCTTATTGCGGCTTCTTTCTCTGAATTTGCGGCTGTTTCGGTCACCACACCAAAGAGTACCTGCTCTAATTTATCATCCCTGAAATTATGCTCAACAAACTCGTCAACTAGAGTATCAATAATATCAATCATGTAAAGAGCCTCAGGATCCCCAACATGCTTCATAGCTTCAAATATATTAAATGTAACAATGTCACCATCAAATTCAAAACTAAGCATGCCTTTATCAACATCAATCTTGGTTCTTGCGGTTTTCATAAATGGACGTCCTAACAGAATCAATGATCTATGTGTAGAAAAAGAATCTTCCATGTCAACAATGTAGAAATCCACAGGAAAAATTAATTCATTAACCTTGACAAGAACATCTTCAACTACACCCTGAGGATATGCATTAGACCTATCAGCTAACTGAATGATGACTCGAGTCTCTTTCATAGGGCCTAATTGCAAATCTTTGTACATAGATAAATGCATAACATTTATGGATGCGCCTAAATCTAACATGACTTTCTGGACCTTTTTACTCCCAATGATGCAAGGGATAGTGAACATACCTGGATCCCTGCATTTTTGTGGCAATTTCCGTTGAATTACTGCGGAAACATTCTCACCAACCTTAATTCTGGCATCCTTCCCATATCTGATCTTTTTGGCACACAACTCCTTCAAGAATTTCGCATATCTGGGCACTTGCTTGATGGCATCAATCAGAGGTAAGTTGATTTCAACTTTCTTGAACAACTCAAAGATTTCCTTCTCGTCATCTTCTTTCTTATTTCGAATTAACCTGGAAGGGAAAGGAGCTGCAACAACAGAGTTAGAAATTTTGGAATCAACTTGTACTGCAGAAGGTTGTTCTTCTTTTGGACTGGATTCATCTTCAGTCTGCGCAGTATGCCCATACGGCACATTTTTCTCTGCCTTTACCTCCACTTCAACCAGTTCCTTCCCACTTCTAAGAGTCACGGCACTTACATTGCCCCTGGGGTTTTGCTCAGCTTGGGAGGGTAGCTTCCCAGTATGCCCTTACATCTTGTTCATTTGAGTGGCAAGTTGAGTGATCTGTGTGCCCATACTGCCGAGGGCAGCTTGTGTTTCTTGCTGGAATGCCTTCTGATTTTGTGCCAAACTATTCACCAGAGCATTGCTTTGTTCCAAACACTTCATGATCTCACTCATGCTCGGTGCAGGTTTGTCCGTATGGTCATACGGCCCGTCTTGTGGTGGCCTCTGAGGTAAATCTCCAGGTGGTCTCTGATCTCCCGGCTGTTTCCAACGGAAATTGGGATGGTTTCTCCAACCGGGATTGTATGTGTTGGAGTAAGGATCATAATTCCTCTTCCTTCGGAAAGCATCTCCTTGTGGGGCATCGTAGTGTATTCTTCTAAGGGCATCTTGCTGTGCATCGCCCGAGCTATAACAAGCGTGTTCATTTGAAGACTCATGCAAAGTTGGGTAAGCATCTATGAAATGCCCATTCTCCGAGCATACTCCACAACGAACATTCTGTGTATGCGCCACAGCCAATCCTCGAACTAGAGAAGTAAGTGCATCAATCTTGTCGTTCACCCCAGAGTTCTCAGCTCGATCGATCCCTTTTACTGGCCTGTAGCGATCATCATCCTCGTCTTCATATTGTTGTCCTCCAGAAACCATGTCGATTATGAGTTGTTTTGCCTCCTCCAAAGTTTTATTGACAAGAGATCCTCCACTGGCCGCGTCCACAATTTTCCTGTCAAAAGAAGACATGCAACGGTAAAAGTAATTGGTGAACAATTGATAATCAGAGAATCCGTGGTCCGGGCATTTGCGACACAGTTGTTGGAATCTCGCCCAGTAGTCAGCCATGCTTTTATTTTGTTTCTGCTTGATACTCCTAATGGCCATCCTCAGATTTACGGCTCGGGATTCCGGAAAGAATTTGCGCAAGAACTGCTCTTCTAGCTCTTCCCATGAGGTGATCGAGCCAGATGGTAAATCAAAGAGCCACTCCCTGGCCCTGCCTTGCAGCGTATGTGAGAATGTCAGTAATCGCAGGTTGTTAGCAGAAAATCCTTGAGGACGCAAGGTGGAGCAGACTAGATCGAATAATGCCAGATGCGTGTGTGCACTCTCTCCAGGCGAGTCACTGAACTTTGCTAGAACTTGGATGAATCCGGGCCGTATCTCTGCATTATTTGCAATGGAAGACAACACGATGCAAATAGGTCTGTTGTTCCGGTGGCGGCCCAGCTCTCGAATCAATGGAGCAGGTTCAGCGGGGTTGGCAAGGACTCGATTCTCGTTGTTGTCGTTAGCCATGCCCTCGTCGAACAATTAATGAAGATCAAAAGTTCTTATTTCAGACATGGAACTTTCTTTAGATTCCTTAGCAGCCCTCCTCAACTGATGTAGTGTTCTTTCTGGCTCTGGATCGAACAACCGCTCTTCCTTTTGCGAGGAACGGGTCATGCACTGAAAAACAAGAAATTAAAGATAAGAAAAATGACAAACTGAAAATACTAGAGTAATTACTGCTTTAGAACCGATCCCCTGCAACGGCGCCAAAATTTGGTGCGTCGTTTTACACCAAAAATAAATTTCCCGACAGCAGTCGGTATGCCCTTACTGCACGTATACAGCGATGAGCAAGATCATCTCCTAAGGGACCGGCGAGAACTACTCTATACTTCCAATCTGTAGGACCAAACTTTCAAAGGGGTTTTGTGATTATAGTAAAATAAATGAAATTAAAATAATAACTAGAAAACAAATGTACGAGTGAATATAGCGAACGGTTTTAAAATATGAAAAGAAGTATTCAGGATTCCAATTAACTCCACCCTAGACACTTCACCAATTATTTCCCTAATCGACTGACAACCGTAAGAGACACTCTATAGGTTTAATGAGCCGACAGCCTTAAGTTCTAGAGAAACCCGATTCATAATTAACAGACTCTGACACAGGACTGTTGAATTAAGATTGTTATTCTCCCTGGTTCTGAAGAACCGTTTCGCCACTAATTAAACTTAAACCACAATTACGGATGGTCGGTTTAATTGACTACTAATTAATTCAGACTCACTAAATATTTGCAACTATCTAGCAATATCGAAACAATTAACGACTCGAAATACAAAGAATAACAAATGCATGTAATTAATTAAACGAGAAAAGTACAAATAGATCTCACAGTTTAGCTAGGCCAGGGCTTCGTTAGTTGTCACCGGAATAAGAAGAATTTAGCTTGAATACATATTAAAATCGAATAGAAAAAATATTAAAGAAACGAGCACCATGAAATATTGAAGAAGATGAATATTCTGCTCCAGAGAAAACGTCTCCCTGCTCTGCGTTCTTGCGTGAAATCGTGAATTATGGAACCAACAAAAATAGGGATAAGTCCTAATCTATATATAATATCCTTAATTAAAATAGTATCCAACATGGAAATAGAATCCTAGATCTAATCAAACTAGGAAAGAGATAAAAGAGGGACTCTTGAGGTGGTCGAGAAGGTGATTTCCGCTCCCAGGCCGTGGGCTTAAGTAAATTCCGCACTCCAGCCCAAATCCACGCGCACAGGCCCAGCTTCCAGATTTTCGGCCCAGTCGTTCCTGTAGTATGCCCATACGGCATGGTCTTCCGAGCTTCTAGTTTCAGCTTTCCTATTCCAGCCTGTTCTCTCACCAAAAGCATGCCACTTTCTCCAACTTTGTGTCAATTACCTGCAAAACTCTCAAAGGGACCACATTCTTCCAAAACGACACCATTATCCGGCAATCAACACTAATAAATCACACCAAATATGCCCAAAATATGTATGTAAATATAGCCCGATCACTTTTTCACCAGGTTTCTGGCATACTTTGACTGAGAGACGAAAATTCCATTCTCTTTTTGCTTAACTTGTAGACCAAGGAAATTGCTTAGTTATCCCACCATACTCATCTCAAATGAAGTTGACATTGCTTCCACAAACTCCTTCAAAGCTTTCTCACTTGTCGATCCAAACACTATATCATCGACATAGATTTGGGCGATCGTGAGTGAGTCTTTTTCTTTCTTGAGGAATAAGGTTCTATCGACATGATCCCTGAAAAATCCAAACTCAAGCAAAAAATCAGTTAACCGACTATACCAAGCTCTAGGAGCTTGTTTTAGTCCGTACAACGCTTTATGTAATTTATACACATGATTTGGTTTGGTTAGCTCTTCAAAACCCTTAGGTTGTTCGACATAAGCTTCCTCTTCTAGAATACCATTTAGAAAAGTGGCTTTTACATCCATTTGGTGAAGAGTGATGTTAAGATAACAAGCAATAGCAAGTAACAACCTAATAGACTCAATTCTAGCAACGGGAGCAAATGTCTCATCATAATCAATTCCCTCTACTTGAGTATATCCTTGAGCAACTAAGTGAGCTTTATTCCTAAGGATATTTTCGAACTCATCAGTTTTATTTTTAAAAATTCACTTAGTTCCTATCACATTTATTCCCAAGGGTCTGGGCACAAGTGTCCAAACTTTGTTCCTAACAAACTCAAGAAGTTCAGCTTGCATAGCACTTATCCAAAATTCATCTTTTAAGGCTTCAGCCACATTTTTGGGTTCAAGTGTGGACAAGCAAACAACTACACCAACTTTGGTAATCACACAAGATAAACATACTATTCTTACCATTTTCTTATAGTTGACTGGAGCTTTGACCCTTGTTCTGATCCCTTCATGAACATCTCCGATGACAAGATCAATTTGATGATCTTTTTTGATCTTGCTTGGTGGATCTCTCCTTACAATTTCCTAAATTTCTTCTATGACTTCTGCTTCATTAGTACTGGCATTGGATCCAGTTTCTCCTACAGATTCATCCCCGGTTGTCTCTGAAGTTGCCACGACTTCAGTGTCAGTGCTTTCTTCTTCCACGATGGTCTTTTCTGTACTTCCCTGTATCTCAATCAGACCGTCAGTATTTTCTTCAGGAGTATAAAGACTTGCAAGATCATCAAAACGTATATTAACACTCTCCATGATAGTCTTGGTTCTAAGATTATAAACACGATATGCATGACTATTGAGAGAATATCTTATGAAAACACCTTTATCACTTTTAGAATCGAATTTCAAGAGATAATCCCTGTCATTCAAGATATAGCACACACAACCAAAAACATGAAGATATTTTAGGTTAGATTTCTTGCCATTAAGGATTTCATAGGATGTCATAGTAGTTCCAGTTCTCAAATTAACACGATTACTCACATGACATGTAGTGTTCACAGCTTCAGCCCAAAAACATTTAGACAGTCGCTTAGAGTGTAACATGACCTTAGCCATTTCTAGCAAAGTTCTATTTTTTCTTTCGGCCACACCATTTTATTGGGGTGTTTTAGGAGCAGAGTACTCATCATGGATACCTTCCTTCAAACAAAAATTTAGGAGCTGAGTATTTTCAAACTCCTTTCTATGGTCAGACCTCACTCTTTTAACACGGGATTGATAAAAATTTCTAACCTTAGCATATAACTCAATGAAAGCATCATAAGTTTTAGTTTTATCACTTAGAAATTTTACCCATGCGTACCTGGAGAGATCATCGACTATCACAAAAGAGTATCTCTTATCTCCAAGACTTTCTACCTTAGATGGCCCCATTAGATCCATGTGGAGCAATTCAAAACATTTTTTAGTGGTAAAAGATCTCTCTGAAGTTGTAATAACTGGATGTGAAACTTTTACCTGCTTTCCTTTTTGACAGTCCCCACATAAACTTAGGTTTGAAATGTTTAGTTTTGGCACTCCTAGGACTGCATTGAATCTTTGAAGATTCTCCATGTTGCGAAAATTGGTGTGCCCCAACTTTTGGTGCCATAGTTATACGTCATTGGCCTGCGCACTCAAACAACTTTTCTTTTTCATCTCATAAATATTGTTTGAAGATCTTACCCCTGAGATGACAAGCTCGCCGTTGTTATCAATAACAGTGTAACTTCCTTTATCAAAGATGACAGTGCAGTCGTCGTCACAAAGTTGACTGATGCTAATAAGATTTGTTGTGAGACCTTGCACATGTGACACATTGGCGAGTTTTGGAAGTTCTGGAATATTTAGAACTCCACGACCTACAATCTTACCATTTGTCCCTCCTCCGAATGCAACTTCACTGCCATTTATCTTCTGGTAATCAGACAGGTGTGTTCGAGAACCAGTCATATGCCGAGAGCAACCGCTGTCAAAATACCAGGTTGTTGTATCATCAGTTACAGATGCAGTGAGCACAACTTTGCAGGTCTCTGTCAGGATAACTTTTGGTCTCCACACCATATTCCTTGTTTTGCCGTTTCTGATTGTGAGCACAGATCTCGTAGCTTGAGTCCTCAGATGGATTTCCTTCCTGTATTCCTACAAAAACTTATGACAAAAAGGTCTAATATGACCTGGAAGAAAGCAATAGTGACAGACAAATCTCCGGCTTTTCCCACCAATCGCTTGAGCCTTAACAAAAGGTTTCCCATGAGTAGACATGATTTGTGGAAAAATAGTCTTTATAGTTTTATCGAACCCTAAACCATGAGAAGTTACCTGAGTTTGGGCTAGGACTTCATCAAGTTTGGAGGTACCGGTGTTTAATTTTTTGAAAGTTTTATTTGCAAGATTAAGTTGAACTTTCATCTTCTCAATCTCCGCATCTTTCTTGGTCAGCATTACCTCCAACTTTGCAAGTGATGACTTCTGGTTAGCATTTTCCTCATTGCGTGACTAAATAACTTTGCATTGTCTAATCCACTTTGCATACAATTCCTTGTAAAGTTCTTGAAACTTTATCAGCATATCCAGTGTCTCTTCCTTAGTAACTTCTTCTTCCTCATCTACAGCAGTTATCATAGTATTGAAACAAAAGAGAGTTTCATAGTAAGAATCATCATACTTGTCAGAAGTTATCTCAACTTCGGTGAGATCTGGGACATCCACTTCAGGAAACAGTGCAATCAGAGCTGCATGTTCTTTTGTTGATTTATCTGGAATTTCTTCCACAGATATTCCAGAGGTGTCCAGCTCGCTATCGCTCAGAGATAAGAAGGTGACGGACTTCCCAAGTTTTCTAAATGTGTTGGCACATTCATTTGCAAAGTGCACAAAGCCCTTGCACTCATGACATTGAATATTGGAGAAGTCTTTTACTTCCTTTGGTCTGAAGTGATCAGATGCAGCGCGCTTCATGATCCTAGGATCCCTTCCTGGAGTGTTCATTTTCTCATAGATAATGATCCTAAGATCCCTTCCGGAAGAGTCTTGTCGAGGCTTGCGTTGCTCAGCACCTCTCTTTTGTTGTTTTTCCCTGTTTGCCAGGATGAGAGTGTTTAGTTTTCTGGTGAGTAGAGCAAAATTAGGATTCTTTTCACTGATTTCTTCAAGATCATCTTTCTCCTCAACATCATAAGCTTTTGTTGAGCTTGAGGTTGTCCCAACTGTCATGGCAATTCCCTTTTTCTTTGATCCGCCTTTCTCATTCAGTTCCATTTCATAGGTCTTTAAGTCGTTCATCAGCTTTGTGAAGTCCAAACTTTCAGTGGTTGATGTCATGTCAATGGCAACAACTTTCATATCAAAGCGAGGTATTAGAGTTCTCAAGGCTTTAGAAACTAACCTTTTGTTTGTGATAGGATCACCAAGATCAATACACTCATTTGCAATCTCAAGAAGCTTATTGCAGTATTGTCCTACAGTCTCATCTTTCTCCATCTTCATGTTCTCAAACTTTGTGGTGAGGATGCAATGTTTAGATTCTTTAATGCTGATATCTCCTTCGCAATGTTGCTGGAGAATATCCCACGCTTCTTTGGCTGATTCGCAATTTCTAACGAGTTTGAACATTTGGACATCAAGGGAAGACTGAATGGCATTGAGTGCTTTGTCGTTAAATGTAGCTCCATCGATTTGTGATCTGGTCCAATCATCTGGAGGTGTACGAATTGTATCTCCTTCAGCATCTACGGTTTTAGGATGTGACCAAGTTTTCTGAACAGCATGCATGCTCTAGCATCAATGGATTTGATGCATGCTCTCATCCGAACTTTCCAAAAGGAATAGTTCATACCATTAAGGACAGGAGGTTTATTGAACAACGGGTTTGTGCAATCCATTGTAGTCACTAAAATAGGATCAACACTTAGTGTGTCAAGTGTTGGCTCTGGATGCCAATTGTAAGTGTAGAATGCTCGATGCACACAGAGTTGTGACCGAAGGTCAGACAACTTTGCCTTTGATTGCAGCGGAAAAATTTAAAACACAATGGATGTAATTTTCATGAGATTATAAATTAATAATCTCGTAAAGTGCTTCAGGGCAAAAAGATTCACTAACTGATAATGTGAATTACAAAAACACTTCGAGTAAAAAGGTCACGAAAACTAAAGACAATTTATCACTCCCTTCACAGAAGGTTATGACTAAAGTTGCCTTAACTATTGCTCAAAGAAAAATATAATCAAACTTTTAAGGATATCTGATAATTCTGAATCTATCTCTATAAGCATATTAAATCTAAATAGATTTGATCTCTATTTATACATTATCTAAAAACTTAGGCTTTACTCCATCGAATCCGCACGATCTTCACACGAGCCCATTATCTCCACTCCCTTATTTCTCACAGTAGTAACAGACACATCTTGACTCAGCTCTCTTCTCTCCTATGCTTTGCTGACTCATTCCTCCTTGATTTAGTCAGCAACACGTGTTCCTCACGCTTTGGATATTTTCCCTGCGCACAACAATAAGCAAAGAAAGACAAAATATACTACCTCCGTTTCATAATGTTTGTTGTTTAAGGTTTTTATTTTAGTTTCAAAATGTTTGTTGTTTTATATAATTTGACATCCTCTCTCCCAATTTTAACCCTTTCAAATCCTACAAGATTTTTTGATTCTAACTTACCTATAATATATGAAGAGAGAAAAATATATGGAGAGAGAAAATATTGTTATTTTTTAGGAAAATATAGATGAATTAGATTTTATGGCATATATAAGGGATGGGTATATTTGTCCACAAAATTAATTCTTAATTCCAGATAAAAAAAACAAAACAACAAACATTATGAAACGGAGGTAGTATATACAAACTGTTTAACCTAATAGAAGTCAAAAACTAACTTCAACACTTTCTCGATCACATACCTTATTCCTCGTGATGAGACATTTCCATGAGTCTTTTCTATTCGCCATTTGAATGTTTATTGAATCTTATGTGTCATAATTATTGAAAGACCGTTTTTTTTATCCTTAAAAATAGTAAAGCCCTTTATGTTTAACTTTGAAATTAGTTTCGTCTTTGACTAGGAGTCACAAATCTTTTCATAATCGTGTGGTCGTCGATTTTATTAAAAACAGAATTCGTTTAACCTTCCAATGAAATTTTATTCATTCTCTATTTTAACACAATACCATATATTAAAATGCATCACATATTGATTGCCACCACTCAACCTTACCTTGCTCATCTGCTACCATGCCTTGCTCCAAGTGTCACCATACATTGCTCCATGTGTTACCATGCATGACAAGGGTACTTCATGTGTCACCATTTACTCCACCTAGTTTAATACATGTCCTAAACATGTTTATCATAGTTATTGGTGGAATCAAATAGATGGAAGATGAGCAAGAGCGCAACTTTCTCCCACATTCTCTTCTCCATTGGCTAGTCTTTCGCTACAGCTATAGCAATAATTTTCTTCTGTATATTTCAACATTCAAATCTCGACCAACATCACTAAAATTTGGATATGTTGTTCCTCTTATCAAGTAGTTGAAGTTAACCACTGGAATCCCTCAATTTGGTGTCCGAAAAGTCAGAAAAGAAGACATGCAAAATTGTGGTTTCTAATTGCAAGTTTTATCATGAGTGTAGCAGTCGTATTTTACCATTTTCATCTCTTAAATCTCATTCAGAATTTCTAAAATTCGAGTATATTTCTCCTATACATTTGTAGATGATTTTAGGCTTAAGAATTTCTCAATTCGGAGCTCTAAAGCACCTAAACGAAGCCCAACTAGTTTCTTGGTGGTTGAATTTTCGTAACTCATCGAAACCAATTTCGACATCTTTTCCCGATGATCCAGATGTTTTCTTTCTGTGGGGTTTGTGTTGATGAAAACTTCACTCTTCAAGGTTTCTAGAATAGGTCTCGGATCATCGATATGATGTCATTTAGAGTCTGTTTGGTATCCATATACCAGTATATCAGATATCAAATATGAGTATGGGTATCAGATATCAGGTATGAGTATCAGATTGATATCTGATATCTGTATTTAGAATGAACTTTTCTGATATGACATCAAATTTTGATTTGATAAATCCTAAAAAAATCCCAAAAAAAAACTCTAAAAAAAACCTAAAGAAATTCTAAAAAAACACTAAATAGTAACTGTTGAGTGCTGTATGACATTGAGGTTCAATGTTGCACTCGATGTCAGACAGACTCCCTGCGACATCGCCTGTGACATAGTCGTAACTAATCTTATCCTTTCCTAGTTTTATTTATTATTTTAATAAATAAAATAACTTTATATATCTTAAAATATATGTGTATATCCATGAAATTAATATTTCAAATAAATGGATATATACATATTAGATATATTATTTAAAATAGAGTTGGACAAAGTCAAAACTCTATCTCCTATTTTTTAGGTCAAGCGGTTTCTCTATTTAATTTTTTTTCTTTTTCAGAAAATTATATTTGCTGGATATTTAGAAAAAGAGCATGAACGTGGGGAAGCTATCAACCACGCCTTGGAGGTGGTTTCTTCCATCTCCGGTGAAGTCATAGAGTGAAGCGGTTATCGTCAACCCATATTCAAAGAAAGAGAAATCGTGGACCATGTTGGATTCAAGTGAAGAAGCATATAAGGGATGTGTTTGACACTTGAAGACTTATTTAAGCCTAATCTATTTTCCGCTATGTGATGATTGAAGAAAGCTTGAGTCACAAACTTAGTTTAGGTTTCGTTCTTCGTTCCTTCTTCTATCTTAATATTTATTGTTGTTCAATCCTTTCATGGAATAGATTGTACAAGTTAGGATAGATAGCAAGGTTGTGAAACATTTACTAGTTTGTATACAAGTTGACGGGATGTCAATTTGTATGTTTTAGTTTGTATACAAGTCGACGGGATGTCAACTTGTATGATCTAGTTTGCATATGAATTGACGGGATGTTAATCTGTATGTTGTAATTTGCATATGAACTGACGGGATGTCAATTTGTATTTTGTTGTTTGTATATGAATTGACGGGATGTCAATTTATATGTTTTAGTTCTTTTTAGTGATAGTCTAGATTAGAACTTGTAATGTTGCTGTAGTGTTAAGAGCCTTCGCGTCTAACATTAACAGCTTGAAAATTTTGTACTCTTAATAGTATAATTTCGCCCTGTGGCAATCATACACATGTTGTGTATGATTTAAAAATTATATCGTGTATTCTTGTGCATTTTATTTCCAGCATATTTGTGTTAAGATAAGTTGTGTTAACTGTCTTTAACATTGAGTTTGACATTACGAATCTGTGTCTAATTTCAGTGTTTGTGGCAACAAATTCCAACAAGTGGCATCAAGAGCTGGTACTTAACACACTAAGTATTCGATCCTTGGTTTGTTGACTCACTAAAAGATGGATATTCAGATCAATCAATGCCGTCCTCCGGTATTGGATAGTAATGGCAAGAATTATGCTATGTGGAAATCGCGCATGAAGATGTATATCAAGTTCATCGATGAGAGGGCTTGGTTGGCTGTAATTGAAGAATGGTCTCCACCGAGGATGGAAGGACCAAATGGAGTGTACATTCTTACTCCAGAGACTCAATGGACTAATGATGATCGAATCATTTCCAACTTCAATTCGAGGGCACTCAATGCTATTTTTGTTTCGGTTGATGTTCCGTGCTTCAAAATGGTGTGTAATTGCACCACGGCATATCAAGCATGGAGCATACTGCAGGAACATTGTGAAGGATCGATCAGTGTATGACAAACAAAGCTTAGGCTACTCACTTCTAAATTCAAAACTCTGTGAATGTTAGAAGATGAGACTATCTCAATGTACACTGAACGATTGTGTGAAGTGTCAAACGAATCCACAGCTCTCGGATGTCCAATCTCGAATGAAAACATGGTTAGCAAACTTCTTCGCACACTTTCAGAGAGATTCAACATGAAAATCTCAGCAATTGAAGAAGCTCACAATGTATCAAACATGAGTTTGAGTGAAGCAGTGAGCATTCTACTTACATTTGAGATGAATCTTGAAAATCAGAAATCAAACATCTCCTCCAAAGGAATTGCACTTCAATCAGTAACATCAAGTTCAAATGTTGAACTTGATGTCGAGAACATTCAGGAGATTACTGAAGATGAACCCCTGAGTGTTGCACTGCTTACCAAGAAGTTCAATACCCTTGTGCGATCAATGAAGAAAGGTTCCCCAAACTTCAAACCACGGAGATTGTTTGATTCTCCCTCTTCAACATCATCTGGATCGATAAAATCTTCAAAATCTCCAGATGTTGCAGTAAGGGACATTGACTCAGTTCAATGTAGGGGATGTTCTAGTTTTGGACACTATGCCAATGAATGTCCTACTGTCCAAAGGAAGCAGAGGAGAAATTACAGTGATGCCATGTTAAGCGATGAATCCGGTGATGAAGAAGCTGAAAAACAAACTGTATTGTTTGTAAAAGTCAATGATGACTTAGATAAAATGATTGGCGCTTTAACTGACATGGAGAGTGTTGATTATGACTATGATGCTAGTCTTGATCATGTGACTCCAGATGTTCCAAACAATGTTATGGAGAATGTTACACAAGAAGTCTCTAACATTCCTCCAAATACCACTAACTGGTATGAAATGACATTGTTGGATGAATTTTGCAACACTGCTGAAGTGTCTCAGATGGAAGAAGACAAGTCCGAAGTCAGCCACCAAGAAGCTCTACAACAATTGCACAAGGTTGTAGATGAAGTTTGTGTCTAATGGACCGAACAATCAAAAGAATTTGGGATTCTTGTTGAAGAAAACCAAACTCTAAAGCAATGAGTACTGGACCTTGAGATTCGACTCACTAGAAGTGATCTTGAGCTGAACAAGTTGAGAAAGGAAGTAGAAGCTGCCTCGAAAACCTTTCGACAACTCAATCAAGGAACATCTACTCTGAACGAGGTTCTGACACTGGGACAGAATACAAAAGTAGGTTTGGGATATACATCGAGTTCAACAATGTCTATCTCAAATCCTATCAAGTTTGTCAAAGGAGAAAGCTCCAAGGATGTTCCAGTCAATGTTGACAGAAATGTCAAACTGAATGTCAATGACAAGTCCAAGGAGAAGAAATTTGTTTGTCATTATTGCCAAAAGCCTGGACACATCAAACCTTATTGCTTTAAATATCATGATGATATAGCAACAGGTAAGATTGTCGTGGAACATTCTTCTAAAACTACCAAAAAGAATAAACGTTCAAAGAAGGCAAAGATCTCGTGTAATGTTGTCTACACATCGTTGAAAGCCAACATTACTGGTATGTGGTACTTTGACAGTGGGTGCTCTCGGCACATGACAGGAAATTCTAAGTTTCTCGATGACTATACCACGACAAGCAAAGGAAAAGTTAGTTATGGTGGAGGAGCACAAGGTAACATAGTAGGAAAAGGAACCTTGAATGTCAAGAACTTTCCCAAGTTACACAATGTGCTTCATGTCGAAGGTTTAACAGCAAATCTGATTAGCATAAGTCAGCTATGTGATGACGGTATGCATGTGAGATTCAATAAGAACACCTGTGAGGTTTTTGATAGCGAGAATAAATGCATTATGTTCGGAAGTCGGGCATTGGATAATTGCTATCATGCTGACAAGAACGAAAAATGCAATGTTTTAGTCAATGTTGACACTCAACTCGTACATCAAAAACTAGGTCATCTCAGCTTTCGAAGTTTGAAGAAACTAATTGAAGCTGATGCTGTTCGGGGTATTCCACCTGTGAAGATCAATCTCGATGTTGATTGCAGTGCATGTCAAAAAGGCAAACAAGTAAGAGCTTCACACAAAAGTTCCTCAGCTTGTCAAACCACGAAGTGCTTCGATCTGATTCACATGGATATCATGGGTCCCGTTGACACCAAAACCATGAGTGGAAAAAGATTCATTCTGGTAATAGTTGATGATTTTTCAAGATTCACATGGGTTGAATTTCTTCAAGAAAAATCTGAAGCTTTCAGGATGTTCAAGAAGTTTTACA
The DNA here is from genome assembly GCA_026008535.1 of Perilla frutescens. NCBI lineage: Eukaryota > Viridiplantae > Streptophyta > Magnoliopsida > Lamiales > Lamiaceae > Perilla > Perilla frutescens. The sequence goes on from BRKX01000003.1 coordinate 56,890,421, forward strand.
GGTTGGTGTCAAGACAACATGAGTCCAACATCAAATGCATTCTAACAGATCATGGGCTCGAATTTGAAAACTCAATGTTTGAAGAGTTTTGTGAAAAACGAGGCATCATTCATGAGTTCTCTACTCCGAAGACTCCTCAACAAAATGGGGTGGTTGAGAGAAAAAATCGAACTCTTCAGGAGATGTCAAGAGCAATGTTACAAGCTCAACGTTTGTCTAAGAAGCTGTGGGCTGAAGCAGTTAACACTGCTTGTCACATCGGGAATAGAGTGATTCTTCGCCCAGGCAGAACTGTGACACCGTATGAACTCCTGAAGGGAAAGAAGCCCAATTTGAAGTACTTTCATGTGTTTGGATGTGTATGTTACATCCTGAATGACAGGGATCATCTGGGAAAATTTGATTCCAAAAGCGATAAAGGGATTTTCTTGGGTTACACATCTAACAGTCGTGCTTACCGTGTGCTTAATCTTAGGACAAAAACAGTCCAAAAATCAATTAACATTATTTTTGATGACAACACAGGTATTGCTTCAAAATCTGAAGAAGATGATGTAATTGATCTCATTGACACAGGTGAAATGTCAAGTGATCAGGCTGAAAGTGATTGTGAGAACAAGACATCCGCAGAGAATGTCAACGTCAATGTTCCACAGAGTGATGATGCTTCAGTCAAAACATCAACACCAACATTCACTTCAGACAGTGAAGATGATCAGGTGGTAACTGCCGAAGATGAACCAAGAAGGGATCCTCCAAGTCGAATTCGGAAGAATCATCCAGATTCACAAATCATTGGTGAGCAATCCGAAGGAGTTCAAACTAGAAGCAAGAACTCAGAGGAATACAAAGAAATGCTGAAACTGGTATGCATGTCTTCTTTAAATGTTTGTATGTCAAACACGTGCTTTCTGTCTAACATTGAACCGAAAAATATTAAGGATGCACTTAATGATGATTTTTGGATCAATGCTATGCATGAGGAACTAAACCAGTTTGTAAGGAACAATGTATGGGAATTAGTTCCACGCCCCAAAGATAAAAATGTGATTGGGACAAAATGAATTTTCAAAAATAAAACAAATGAGTCTGGCAATGTTGTCAGAAATAAAGCTCGTCTAGTCGCTCAAGGCTACACCCAAGTTGAAGGGGTAGACTTTGACGAAACATTTGCTCCTGTTGCAAGGATTGAATCCATTCGTCTTTTATGTGCAATTGCATGTTATGTGGGTTTTACTTTACATCAAATGGATGTTAAAAGTGCTTTCTTGAATGGTTTTCTCAATGAAGAAGCATATGTCAAACAACCTAAGGGGTTCGAATGTCATGAGAAACCATTGCACGTGTTTAAGCTCAAAAGGGCTTTGTATGGTCTTAAACAAGCCCCTAGAGCATGGTATGCTAGACTGACCGAATTCTTACTCCAATTTGGTTTTGAAAGTGGTCAAGTCGATAAAACATTGTTTATTAAGAAGAATCAAAAACATATTACCGCTGCTCAAATCTATGTTGATGACATTGTTTTTGGTTCGACGTGTACTAATCTGCTCAAAGATTTTGTAGACTCAATGTGTAACACATTTGAAATGAGCATGGTTGGAGAGCTCAACTATTTCCTTGGTCTACAAATCAAGCAAGATAAAGATGGAATCTTCATCTCTCAAAGCAAATATGCTAGAGGATTGGTCAAACGTTTCGGATTAGAGAATGCTAAACCTATGAAGACACTCATGGGATCTTCTGAAAAGTTAAGCAGAGATGATGTTGGTAGCAATGTTGATTCTACCATGTATAGAGGAATGATAGGCAGCTTATTGTATTTAACAGCAAGTCATCCTGACATTATGTTTAGTGTTGGTGTTTGTGCGAGATATCAATCTCAGCCTAAACAATCTCACCTTAAAGCTGTTAAACGTATCATTTGCTATGTTTCAGGCACAATTAGGTTTGGTGTTAAATATTGTAAGAGTTCTGACATTCATCTTGTAGGTTATAGTGATTCCGATTGGGCAGGTGATGTCGATGACAGAAAAAGCACTAGCGGAGGGTGTTTTTATTTTGGCAACAATCTGATTTCTTGGTCAAGTAAGAAACAAAATTGTATCTCACTATCCACGGCCGAATCAGAGTATGTTGTTGCCGCTAGTTGATGCTCTCAAATGTTGTGGTTAAATCAAATGGTGTTAGATTATGGTCTGGATAGTCCTTCTTTGACATTGTTATATGACAATGTCAGTGCAATTGAAATTTCGAAGAACCCAGTCCAACATTCTCGCACCAAACACATTGACATCAGACATCACTTTATCCGTGATCTTGTGGAACGAGATATCATTAAATTGGAATACATTCCTACAGAGAATCAAATGGCTGATATTTTTACTAAACCTTTGAATTTTGAGAGATTTTCTTCTCTAAGGAAATCTCTTGGAATGTGTGTTTGTTAGTCAATGTTGACATTCTGATGTTAAAATCAATGTTATGATTTTTGACATCAGATTCTGTAATTCTGAAATTAATAAAAACTATGGTACGATGATATGATTTTTTTTTAAACAATTCATGAGAATTTATTCAATCATGATTCGTCTTCATTAGTTTTATTTATTTTCAGAATTTATTTTTTTTAATTGTTTTATTTTTTATTTATTATTTAGTGTTTAAATAATAAATAATTGAATTTTTGTTGATAAACAGATATACTTATCCGCATATCTTTTGATATGATAAGAGAGAGAGAATGAGAGATATCACTTTCAGTATTTTAATATAATAAAGTGGTTTGTCTTTATCTCTTTTTCAATTCAAAACCCTCTCTCTCTCCATATCTGATTCGATTTTCTCTCTCCAAACGATTCATCTTCTCCATCTCCTCAAAATGATTTCTCTCTCCTTTTTTCATCCATGGCGGACCAAAACCCTAATCACTTGCAAGCCATGATGATGATGTTTCAGCAGATGATGGAGCTCGCAAAAGGATCCCCATCATCAGCCTCAACACCGGTTGCTGCAGTACAACCTCCACTCTCTGCAACATCGACTCAGACCCCTGACATTGCGCCTCCAACTGCTCAGGCTGAACCAACTACAGCGAATGTCGCTGAGCCTTCATCACCAACGGCGATGCCAACTGAAGTCGAGGCTCATCCGGATCTCATTATTCCTCCTGGAACTGAGATCCTAAACCCTATGCCGATTAGGATGAATGTGTTAGGAGATTCCACAAATCCAATCGACCCTGAAGCCACTTCACACCTGCAATCTTTGTCAAAGATAGTGAAGACTTCTCCTCTGACAAGGAAATCAAAGTGACTTCACAGTGATGACACTGACAAACCTGAGGTCATCCCCTCCAAAAAGGTGAAGAAGGAAGGGTCTAAGGCTACCTCCAAGTCGCTGAAAGATAAGTCCGACTCCACTAGTGAACAAGTTCCTACTTCTCCTCCTGCTGATGCTACACGGAATGTCAGTCCTACTTCTGAGCCCGAGGATGAGGATTCCGGCACAGATGAGGACTCTCCGCTTGATGTCACGCAAGCCTTCATGTGCAATTGGCTGCCCACATCAAATGCCTCGGTCATCACAGTTGATCAGGCCATTCTCCTGTACAAGATAGGAACTCAGCTTCCTTTCAACCTTGGTGCATACATCTTTGATGCTACGTTGAAGGCTGCCTCTAAGTCCAGTTCCTCGAACTTGCTTTCTTTCCCATGTTTGATCTATGGGATCCTTAAGAGCCAAGGGTTAAAGGAACGCAAGAAGAGTGTGCTGTCTGAGCAAACTACCTTCTCCATAATGAAGCCCAAGGAGAATGATGACAGGATCATTGATCTTCCCTATCCTCATGATGCTGCAAATCCAGTGTCTCCTTCTACCGAAGGTACCCCTGCTCCTTCCCAATCTGATGTCTATCCTGATGTTGCCTCCACGCCTTCCATTCCCATTGTTATGATGCCGCTGAAGTCTCTTCAACATCAAATTGCTCTGCTTGATCATGTGATTGGTCAACTCACCAAGGCTCGAGATTCTTTTCTGACTCTCCTTTCTACACAAAAAGGGGGAGTGGATGATGATGCTGATGGTGATGATGCAGATGCTGGAGACATGGATGCTGGACCGAGTGTTGCTGGTAAAGCAAAGGGGAGAAAAGGTGCAGCCAAAGGAAAAAGGAAAATGATGTGAAGCTTAATGTTTAAGCTTCTGAAATTTAAAACTTTTTTGTTAAAAACAATGTTTTATGTTTTTTGTTTTTTATATGTGCTGGACACATGGTTTTTGATATGCATTTTATGCATATCTTGTTTGTTGTTGAATGAAATTTATGATTGTGTTCTTGTTTTTATATGCTTATTCAGTTTTTGATATTTGTAATATATCATATGATTAGGCATATTGAATTTGTTTTGAGATATTGAATGATCAATATGTCTTGAGTATTGTGTGTTGAATGTTGAGTTCAACATTGATATTATGTGTTGAATGTATTGTTCAGCATTGATTTTATAATAGGATATGTTCCTATTATATGATGATCTTATTAAGGGGGAGTAACCCTTAAGGGGGAGATTTTTAAGATCTCCACTTTCCGCTGCGACTCTAATTGTACAAAATACATTGAGTTGTATGTTTTGTGTAGAAAGGCTAAGATTAAGGGGGAGATTGTTGAGTGCTGTATGACATTGAGGTTCAATGTTGCACTCGATGTCAGACAGACTCTCTGCGACATCGTCTGTGACATAGTCGTAACTAATCTTATCATTTCCTAGTTTTATTTATTATTTTAATAAATAAAATAACTTTATATATCTTAAAATATATGTGTATATCCACGAAATTAATATTTCAAATAAATGGATATATACATATTAGATATATTATTTAAAATAGAGTTTGACAAAGTCAAAACTCTATCTCCTATTTTTTAGGTCTAGCGGTTTCTCTATTTAATTCTTTTTCTTTTTCAGAAAATTATATTTGCTGGATATTTAGAAAACGAGCATGAACGTGGGGAAGCTATCAACTACGCCTTGGAGGCGGTTTTTTCCATCTACGGTGAAGTCATGGAGTGAAGCGGTTATCGTCAACCCATGTTCAAAGAAAGAGAAATCGTGGACCATGTTGGATTCAAGTGAAGAAGCATATAAGGGATGTGTTCGACACTTGAAGACTTATTCAAGCCTAATCTATTTTCCGCTGTGTGAAGATTGAAGAAAGCTTGAGTCACAAACTTAGTTTAGGTTTCGTTCTTCGTTCCTTCTTCTATCTTAATGTTTATTGTTGTTCAATCCTTTCACGGAATAGATTGTACAAGTTAGGATAGATAGCAAGGTTGTGAAACCTTTACTAGTTTGTATACAAGTTGACAGGATGTCAATTTGTATGTTTTAGTTTGTATACAAGTCGACGGGATGTCAACTTGTATGATCTAGTTTGCATATGAATTGACGGGATGTCAATCTGTATGTTGTAGTTTGCATATGAACTGACGGGATGTCAATTTGTATGTTGTTGTTTGTATATGAATTGATGGGATGTCAATTTATATGTTTTAGTTCTTTTTAGTGATAGTCTAGATTAGAACTTGTAATGTTGCGGTAGTGTTAAGAGCCTTCGCGTCTAACATTAGCAGCTTGAAAATTTTGTACTCTTAATAGTATAATTTCGTCCTGTGGCAATCATACACATGTTGTGTATGATTTAAAAATTATATCGTGTATTCTTGTGCATTTTATTTCCAGTATATTTGTGTTAAGATAAGTTGTGTTAACTGTCTTTAACATTGAGTTTGACATTACGAATCTGTGTCTAATTTCAGTGTTTGTGGCAACAAATTCCAACAGTAACAACCCAACCCCAAACCTCTAATCTCTAAACATTAATTGGGATGAAATAAATCATAATTAGAATTAAAGAAATTCATATACAAAAAATTACAAACCTAATACTTTTTATGATTATGGGTAATATTTTTCGTATTTTGGACGGATACTTTTATTATTAAGGGTGGTATTATTTTTGGTGATTTTTTTTTTCCTTTTGAGTGGGTTGGGTCATGATTGACCCCGCACATTGACCCACGTGCCCCACCCGCCAGACCATCTGATTTTATGTATTTTGGATTTTCAAAATCTGACGACAGATTTTGTGTTTTTTAGGGCTCGTTTGGTTGGCAGGAAAGTAAAGTTTTTTGGGAATATGATTTATGGGAATGTGATTTTGAGGAAAATGATTACTAACAGAATCTTTATTCTGTGTTTGGAACACTATAAGGAAATTGTCAGGATTCTCTTTTATTACTGGATTAAATTTAAACAAGAGTAGATAATTAAATATCTAAAATAGATATCTTATTTCATACTACCAATAGTTTATAATTTTAAATTACGAACTATATAATGTGTAATTGTTCAATTTGCATTAGTACTATAGATATTGAATGCAACATATTATTTCAATTTAAATAAAATGATATGACTAAAAATAATCAATTAAGGCAAATAGTGTATTGTTGATCCAAATATTTTTTATTGAATTGGAAATGAAAATTGTCTATATAAATATTTTTTATTGAATTGGAAGTCAAAACTATCTATATTGATAATGGTATGGTCGTCGTTTAATCTGCAACGTTGTCTCAAAAATGATATTATTGAAATTTTGATAGAAATACCAAAAAATAATTGATAAAATAGTCGAATTCTGGTCATAGATTCTTCAATAAAAAAAGTATCACATTTTCGAATTTCTTTTTTTCATTTATAAAATTTTTTATTTTTTCTATTTTATTTATTTTACTCATTTTTTATTGAAATATTTTAATTCAAACTTAGTATTAATAATAAAAAAAAGATGATAATAATAAATCTTATTTTTCAATTTTAAAAAAAATCCATTTTTTATTTTTTAGGTAAAAAAATATGAATCCAAACATAATAATAATTTACAAAAATAAATAAATAATAATAAATAAAGAAATCGAACAATGAAATCATTTAACACCGGATTCCCAGAAAACAAGGAAAAAGAATACCTACTTGGAGTAGGTATTCATATTCCAGAAAAATTGCACAATTTTCCTTGTTTTGAGGAATGTGATTCTTTTTCATATTACATAAAAGATGAATCAAACACACTAATGTTAGAATAGAGAATCAGATTACTTTCCCAGATCAGATTCCGTGCCAACCAAACACGGATGGGATCCTTTATTCCAGATTTGGTGTTTCAACTCGTGTTCCACGATCAAATTTATGAAGTTTTCTTCCATTTTTTTCGTCAATTTTAATTTATTATGTTTTGGTTTAATTTTATGATTGTTTTTAGGGTCCACCCCACCAAATTAGGGTTTATAATTATTTTTTAATATTTAATTTTCAAAAAAATGGTTATTATGGTTGATTATTTTAAAAATATGATTTATAATTTTTAAAATTTCAATCTTTTGTTGATAGGTGTGACTAGATCGATTATGTTATAATTAATTTTTATTTTTGTAATATTTATTATTAAACTTGTGAATTCAATCGTGAAATACGGGTTAAAACACCAAATCTAGAATAGAGGATCTCATTCCAACCAAACAGGGCCTTAAAGTTTTGTATGTAATCTAATTTTAGTATTTCTAAACATATTTGTGCATAAAAAATGTAAACCATACCAATTAAAAATTATATAATATGTTGGTTTAAAAATGAAAGCAAAATATTATAGAGACCTAATTGAAATTACATTACACTTCAAAATTATAATTAAAGAAGCTTGAGCCTTCCTCCTGAGATGTGAAACTGAACCTTCTCACCGCCTCCTTTTCTTTTTCTTCTTCTCCGTCAAGTCACCGACCACCGCCATACGTACCCTAGTCACTGATTCCTCTGTCAATCCCTCCAAATCTCCCCTTGTCGGAAATCGTACGATATGAGTCGCATAGTGGCACTTCGGCTGCTCACATATTGTCCATCGTCAACGCGAGGCCCCCTGTCGTGGTTCTTCCCCTTCGTCCCCCCAATTTCAAACTTTGCCAAATCTATATATTCATACTCTGCTCCAAATCTCCATTCCCAAATTTGGTGGTTACTGATTTTATATTACGTACACGTGAGTTTTTCTGTGTTCTAACTTCTAAGACTTAAATATGATGTCTCAAGATGAATCGATATTTTTAACGCTTTGAAACCATCAAGTGTGTGGTACGATGGAGATGAAGCTGAATCGATTGATATTCTCGAGAACAAAAAAAATGAATCGATTGTTTTCTACCAAAAGAAGAAGTAGAAAAAACAAAATAAATATGTGAAATAATCACTGCAGGAGAAGCATATTTACGACATTTTTCAAAGTGGAACTATTTTTAAGCGTACTTTTCAATTATTATTTTATTTACAATTTTATCACTCGCAATTTTGCCTTAATATATATATATATATATGGGGCATACTTGGGTGAGACCGTTTCATACATGAGACGGGTCAATACTCACATGCGGGGATCATTATTTATAGGTGAAGTATCATTAACTCACATGTGAGTATCATTATTTATACCCGCATGTGAGTATCATTATTTATGGGTGAAGTATCATTAACTCACATGTATTGATCCGTCTCATGTATGAGACCGTCTCATACAAGTTTTTGTCTATATATATATATATATATATATATATATATATATATATATATATATAAAGGGGCAGACTTGGGTGAGACCGTCTCATACATGAGACGGGTCAATACTCACATGCGGAGATCATTATTTATGGGTGAAGTATTATTAACTCACATGTGAGTATCATTATTTATACCCGCATGTGAGTATCATTATTTATGAGTGAAGTATCATTAACTCACATGTATTATTATTTATGGGTGAAGTATCATTAACTCACATGTATTGATCCGTCTCATGTATGAGACCGTCTCATACAAGTTTTTGTTATATATAAATTAAATGTTGCAAATAAATAAGCAAGATTCACAAACTTAAAGAACACTTAAACTTCAAAGATAAAATGGGTTTTATGGTATTGAACTTCTATAGATTCTATGAGTTCAATTAATGTATTCAACCCATTTGATTTCTAATTATTTTTGTAGAGAATCACTAATATGCCTAGACCTCTCTCTCGAGTAAGTTCTAAACATCGATTAAACTTTAATTCTTATCTCTCGATCTCAAATTATTATCTAGCTTCAAATGACTCCCAAGATTTATTTTTCTCACAAATCCTACAAATCTCTCGATCAAGCAAGTTTGTGTTATGCATATTCCTAATCCGTTAAGAGTTTAACCTCTCTCGAGTGATAATATATTAACTATACATGTGCAATTGCTCGCCATACATTCACATAAGACAACACAAAATGAGGAAGCATAAAGAAGTGAAGAAAATGAAAATCATATTAATTTAAAACCATAGAAATCCATATCGATTCATAACCCTAGAATCTCAAGTAAATTAGCTACTGATAGTGTATCCTAAATCCAAAGACATGAAACAAACTATGAAAGCTAGCATGAAAATCTTGACAGAAGAAATCATGAAATAAAAACTTATTCCAAAGGTTGAATCTTCGAACTATCTTCTTGTTGTTGTCTCTGTGTTCCCTCTCTTCATTATAGTAAAAAAATTATATAAATTTCGTGCACAAGAGTCCTTAAATATGTGGGATAGAGTCCAAGCTCAAGATAGAAAATACCAAGTCTGAAAATGTATGTAATTTTCCGCTGAAAGATAGCACGACCTTGCAATGCAACAAACAACTCTTTGGCCTTGAAAATGCTATTGCACAGACTGTACAATGAGACAGTCTCATAATATGGTCCGTGCTATGCTGCATCAGCACCCAATCTTCACTTTCGACCTTTCCTCATCTCGTTTGTCTCCCTTTTCTACCTTTAGACTCCATAACTTCTTCCAACTCCAATCATAACCCTAAAATACTCAATTCTAATACATTTTTCTGTCAAAACTGAACAAACCCATGACATGCCAATAAATGTAGAAGTTAACCTTAAATACTCTCAAACGACTATGCAATCTTATAAAATAGCTACCAATATAACCTCGAAATGCACATAAACCACTTGTTATCACTCATCACCAAAATATAACATTGTATCACTTATATCTTTCATATAGCTGATATGCTCATGATTACTATTATTATAAAAAAAGAGGCAAAACTTATTTTAGCCATTTAAACTTTTAAAAAATTTATTTTAGCCAGTAAGTTTTAAACATACTTATTTTAGTCATTTTGGACGAAAATACCTCTGTGCGCGCTGGCAATGCACGCTGGTTGCGCGCAACGAGCAGCGGCAAAATAGTAATTCTGGCTAAAAAAAATATATTTAAAAATTAGTGGCTAAATTAAATATTTTTTAAAGTTTGACCGGCTAGTTTTATATATTTTCACCTAAAAAATTAAATATCATTTAACCCAAATCATCTTCATTCTCATCTATCTAAAAAAAAATGTCCAACCAATGTAATTATATCATCACATCACACATTACACTTTTAAAATAAAAAAATATGTCCAACGAGGATAATTTATATCAAAATATCACATATTACACATTAAAAAATGTCCAAAGATGGCATGCCTCAGTGTAAGGTCCTAAATGCAAATTGGCATCGATGGTCGGGTGTTTGCGCGCAGACCTCGGCTTCAGGACTCGCGAGCAAGTGAGAAGATTTAGAAGTTCTTCTAACGAGTCAATTGAAATGTGTTTGGCCCAGGAACATGTTCAATATTGTCTTCTTCTTCAGCCTTTTTTTTTGTCCGTTTTCTTCAAAATCAGAATCGCCTTATCCTTCTTCCTAACCTACCTATAATGACCCATAATTAATAACATATATTCAACAAATCAGAAGAGGGACATTACAAGGGATAATTTCACTTTTGGCCACATTAGAATATAGTTAAAATACTTCTAGTCACACATTTGACTTTTTTTTTATCACAAGGTTTATTTCCTCGACTTTTTTGTTCACAAATTTTACTTTTTTGACTTTTTTTGTTCCAAAACTAACAACTTACCTTACAACTATTTGGGGAAGTTAATTTTGGAACCAAAAAAGTCAAAAAATAAAATTTGGAACAACAAATGTTGATTTAAGATAACACTGTACAGATTGAGATTGAAAAATGTGTAGAGAATGAAAATATGATTGGATGTTTTGTTGGAAAAATGAAATCAATGTGCCATATCTTTATTATATCGGGTGATTACAAAGCACATAATATAATTTTCTCGACTTTTGAGGTTTCAAATTTTATTTTTTGACTTTTTTGGTTCCAAAATTAATATCCCCAAATGTTGCAAGGTAACTTACTATTTTTGGGACCAAAAATATCGGAAAATAAAGAAATTGGGACAAAAATGTCGAGTAATAAACCTTGAGACCAAAAAAGTCAGATGTCAAACTAAAAGTATTTTAACTCTATTTTAATGGAACCAAAAATAAAATTATCGCTCCATTACAATAACGAAAAAAAAAAAACAATGTAATAAAAAATATACTAAAGAATCCAAAAAAAAATCGGCTACTTTTATTTCACAAAAACACTAACCTTTGTCTCGAATTTGGCAAGCTCGGAGTTTAACTGTTTAATGCTACGACAATCGGACCCATGGGCTTGGGAATTAATTTAGAGGTGGGTGCTGGATCTGGATGTGTGTGTGGAGTGAAGAGAGGGAAAATACCTCAACTAAATTTGACTTTTAAAAATATTAATAAGGAGGGATATCTTTATTATCTATACTATATATAAAAGTAAAGTTTCCAATTGAAATTGATTTCAAATTGATATTGATTGATGGTAATTTTGTAATAACAATTAAATTCTGAGGTCATTAAATTTACCTTTATTATTCACTTAAAATATTATATAAATATTTTTTATAATCAACCACGAATAGGACGTGTGTACTGCATGTCTTTCTCAATTTGAAAAATATTTCTTTTTTTTTTTTAATTCTAAAAAAATCTGATATCCTTAAAATTGGCTTTATTAATCACTTAAAATAATATTTAAATATTTTTAATAGTCAACTACTTTGATTTTGGGTAACGTGGTAGTATATGTTTTTTTCAATTTGTAAAACGTTTATTTTTTCTTAATTAAAAAAAATTGCAATTCAGAATAGTTATATAATATATAAATAGTTATAATGGAAATTTATAGTGAGTAATTGCAGCACACGAAAAAAAATATACATCTCAGAAAAAAAAAAAAAAAAAAAAGTGGAATAGTCCACTACATGGAATTTATGCTCCACTTCCTACCACTCACTACTTTTAACATTGCAAACTGATAGATAAATAATAAAATTTACAATTACAATCCACACAATTGATCTCACTAATTCATTTCATCTCAAAATATCAAAAACTGTCAAATCTGCATTTCTGCCATGTCTATACTTTTCTCCATATTTTCCAGATATGGCTCCAGTATTTGGAACTGTGCAGATGTTGAAACCCGGAAAGAGCACATTTGGTCTAGAATTACGGCTCATACGATGTTACGAAAACATAAATTCATACAGTATGGAATGCATATTCCATGATCGAGAGGTAACATCAGTTGCTTAAAGAGTCGATTTTTTTTTACTTTTATCAATCTGAATTTGCAATTTTTTTTTTTTTGCAGGGTACACGTATTCATGTAACTATTCCTAAAGCAAATGTTGAAAAGTTCAAACATCGCCTAATTGAAGGCAATGTTTATGCTCTTATCAATTTTGTAATCGGAATAAATGTCATGAAATACAAAACAACGGCGTCGCTGTACAAGATAATTATCTTTAACCAGACTAGGATATTTGAGGTATTCCACGATGGTTTTCCACACCGTTTATATGAGATCAAATCGTTCGTCGATGTTGCAAACATGGAACACCTAGGAGATGCGCTTATGTTTGGTAAGATTTTTACCAAACATACAAAAATGTTTCTGTATCGCAAAGTTCATAAACATCTAATAAATTTTTTTAATTATTTCTGCAGATGTAATTGGAACTATAGTTTCTCACTATAGACCACTTACAAGAGAAATTAATGGGAAGCTTACAAAGTTGATGGATTTGGTTCTGGAAGAATTGGAGTAAGCTGTTACGTTTGATTACCATATTTCCGAATTTATAAATATATTTGTTGTCATTCTGAAAAATTTAAAGTTATTTATTATTAGAAGTAACATAAATAGTAATTCATTTTCAATGTTCACAGAGGAAATACGATTATTGCTACACTGTTAGAGAAGTATGCAGATGACATGATAGATTTTTTAAATTCTGCACCTGAAGCTCCAGTGGTTATAATTCTGCAGTTTTGCAGAGCTAACATTTACAGGGGTAAGAATATTATTTTTATGTAAATTTCAATTATTTTAATGATTCTGATTATTTTAATATATATTCCAAAACCAAATCTTGGTCAGACTTAATTAGTAAGAACATGAGTAAGAGCATTTTAATTTAAACAACATATTTTTAATGTTTAATAGTAGATTTATTAACGATCTTAGTGTTTTCTAATTATGTATTCACTAATTTTTTTCTTAATTTTTGTAGTGGAAACACGATTATAACCACACTTTGGGAAAACAATGCAAAATAGATGATATCTTTTTTAAATGAATATCTTTATGCAATTAACAACAAATCATTTTTTTGTACAGGAGGAAGAATCCATTTCAATAAATGGATCAAAAATTATTGAAGATATGGTATGTTAATTCGAATTTTTTAAAAAAAATCTAAATTAAATAATAATTATAAACATAGATAATGCTTTTTATCAAAAAAAATTGGAAAGATTTATACCTTCAGTAGCTGCAGTTTATAATTTATTCAGGTGTATCACATCTGCAATTGAAGCATCTCCTTAGATACAGAAAACGAGCGTTGCTGATATGCAATTTCAGTTGAATGCAAAGTTAATATTATGTAATAAAGTGTTCCTTTCAGTAGATGTTTATGTGTGTTATTGTGTTAAAAAAAGAGCAAAATACTGAAAGTAAACATTTTTGCTCACCATGAATCTCACCTTCTGTACACCATATCTGCAACATACAAATAAAAAAAAACACCATAAATAATTTTATAAGAAAAGGTCAGTGCAAATGACAAACACATTTTTAAGTAGTTTTACAGCGTATTAGAGTTTAAAACAGCAAATAAATATGATACATACTCTATATATTCTTAGATCTGAATTCTTACATGCACGAGATGTGTGTGTGTGTGTGTGTGTTAGTCAATAATATAAACAGAGTTACAAATTGAGGAACAACTGATTATGTAATATGTAATAAGCTATATGTTATAAATTAATACATAATATTTTGTTTAGGGCCGGACCAACTGATTCAATTTGAAGAAGTTATTTTGTGGGCTGAATATGAGTGTTCCTCAATGTTAAAAATAATAATGGCCCAACTAAAAAATCTGCTAATTAAATGTAATTAAATACTACATAGTTTAGATATTGTTTTATTATTTTAGTTAACATTTGCGGTTAGATTATTTAGATAAGTATATATTAGATAATTAAATGTTTAATATTTGCAGATAATGAAATATTACATTATTTAATTATACTACATTTTTTAATTACAAGTTATTCAATAACGGATGAACTATTACAGAATACAAGATTAATTGACATACATGTTGAACATATTTCTAATACATGTATTCTTTTTTTGTATTAAATTTTGAAATAATATATTATGATATTATAAATCATATTTATATTTTTAATAATTTTTAAATCATTAATTTTTTTTAAATGTTTATCTTAGATTTTTCAAACTTTATACTTATAAAGTGTATATAATTTAATAATGAATCAATATCAGTTTAAAATGTTAACAACTATATAACTACTTATCATATATATATGTCATGTAAAAATTGTGTTAATAATTATGTGGATAAAATTAATAATTATGATAGTATTTTATAATTTTTATAACAATTCCAATACTAATCTATCTTAAAATACATAAAAATAGAATATAATATTAATTTTAATTACTTTTATTTTTGTGCAATGCACCCGTGAAATAACAGTTCACTGCCACCGTGCAACGCACGGCTCAGACACCGGTTTACTTCCATCGTGCAACGCACGGGCCGCGTACTAGTATATATAAAAGCAGAATGGTCTATTAGTAGAAGTCCTGAATTTTTCCCGCCTAAATTCCCCATTCCAAATTTAGTAAGTTTAATTCTAACTTATTTCTTATATAAAGGTATTATTTTATATATTAGTTTTTAAATTTTATGAATTCGTTAATTTTCAATTAATTAAAAGTAAAATTAATATATTCATTTATCATTTATATATTTATTTATTCCACTATCCATTGTTTTTCTTATTACTTTTTCATAGTCTCATTCTCTAAGATTTAAATATGAAAAAATGCATTTACGATCTAATTTTTAAAATTTAATCCTAAAAAATTACTAATTAATAATTTTAAAAAATAACATATAATATTATAAATTAATCAATATGTGTATATATTTACATTAAATAATACTATATATATATATATATATTAATAGTTAAAATAGTATTAAACAGATAAATTTTCATAATTGGCAACGCTCCAATTTCACACCAAAATTGACATTCCATATTTAGTATCACATTTCCATCTAAAGATACAAATATAATCTCATTTATCAATTTATCAATGCATAATCTACGCACTTTAAAAACCATACAGTTGGTATATCTTTTTTATTAATTATGTAATAGGTAATACAAATATAATATATAATTAATAATTGATATATTGTTTATCATTTTAATATTTTTATATATTTTCAATTATACATGATATATATTAATCAATCAATATATTATATGTAACTATATATTAAGTACGTATATCAATTATTATTCTATAGAACCTATATTTAAATGCTTAATTGTTATATTATAATAATCATAAACGTGATTGATACAATTAACTTTGATTGATCTAGAAGTAATTTTGAATTGATGTAGTTATTGCATAATTTAACTATCATTCCATTCGAGTTGTGCTTACTTGCTCAAAAAAGAAGGAAAAAAAAACAAGTGCTTACAAAATATTGAATGGTAATGGCCAATTCTCCCCCACCCATTTTTCAACTACCAAAAATTTCACACCTCATGATCTGCTGATTGCTGGGACACAATAATTACTAATAATTTCATTTTTTTTAAAGTTTTTGAATGTATTAAATGCCTAATAAGTATAAAAATGATAATCAATAAATTGTTTGTATGCACTATTGGCCCTATAAATAGTTGTATCCAACAATATTATATGATAATCTGAGTTTTTTTTTGCAATAAATATATAATATATAATGTTATGACCTATTTTGGTGAATTTTGTTTTTGATTTCTGTAAACAAATTTGTTTGCTAAATGTTTTATTTGAGGCTAATTGAATTAGCGTGGTATCTTACTGAAGAATTATATATAAGAATGATTATTAGAGCATTGCTTTATTTTTCAGTTTAGTCCCCGGTCCCTTAGTTTCAGCCATTAATGTGTATTGGAAGTTCCTTCAACACTTCTTGATCTTCGAGATATCACAGAAATGACTTCAGGAATGGCGATTAGCGAAATTTAGATTGCTATAGTGAGAGAGACGCAAAATCAGAAATCCTGATCATTTTTATTATATATTATATATATTGTATATACAAGTATTTTGTGATTTGAATATGGATCAATATATAATTTAAATATGTTCAATGTACAAGTTCTTTCTTTTGTTGGTTTGTCATTACGTGTATTGATGTTTCCCATTTTTAAATTTTTGGTATTATTTTTAATTATCACAAACACTTAGAGTTTAGTGGTATTCATTCTCTTTGTAAATGTGATAGAATATGGTATTCATCTCCAACTCACAATATAAATATAGAAAGTAGGACTATTCTTTATTTTTGTTGTGGGCAGTTTGTATATATGTACTGTATTTTAGAAAAAAATTATATGTTCAGGAGAATTTGATGTGAAGTAAAATTTGTTGTTTGATTTGCTAATCAATTAAAATTCTCGATGTCTATTAGGGCCGTTTTAAATATTTACGGGTTCCTATGCTAATTAAAAAATTAGGGCCCTATTACTGAAAAAAAAACATTTAATTTTAATTTTAATAACAATTTTTTTAAATATTAGGATATTACAATTATATTTTGATACAAAAGAAATCAAAATATTTTATTGATATTGTTGATAACATCCAAATAACAGCCTCAAACTAATATAAACAAAGAAAAAATGGTAATGATTTTCAAAATAATTAAACTAGCCAATATGTTGCAAGTTGAATGTCAAATACTAAAAAAATTATTAACATGATCTTTGAAATTGTTGAGAAGTTTAATTATAGTTGATTATTGCCTAAAAATATTTAACTGAGTTTTATTTGACTGCCCATGCTCTTATTTATTTATTTATTACCTTTCGTGTTATAATGTGGTGTGGTACCACAATATTTGTACACGTATACATATGAATAAATGAAAATAGTGTTAATTGTATCCATCCTTTTAACAAAAAATAATATCAATTTAAAATTAGAATTTTTAATGTGAAATTAAAGCTATAGTTTATAAAATTAAAATATGCATCGCACATGGACAATACTAATTTTGATAAAAGCGGATGAAATAAGTAAGTTTAAGACTTTGCCGTAAATAAAATCTTTTAAAGCATTAGATGGATAATTTCACCGGTGATATTCCGGGTATTTTGTTGTCGGACATTCTGTCGGTGGAATGTTTCTCTTAGATGTTTAATAAAGTTATTTTTTTTCCTAAAAAAATATTAGATGGATATTTTCCATCACTGGCACTTTTCAAATTAAACAAATTAAATGTAAAATAAAAATGATTATTGAGGTGTATTTTGGTAAGAGTAGGTGAAATGAGTAGTTTTATAAAATTTATGGGTGAAAAAATATTTTTGAAACTTAAAAGTGGTAGTTCCCACACTTTCACTAATTACTTTGTGGACTCAACCTGAACACATCAAAATTTTGCAAATCGATCAATATCTCATCTGAATGTTATGTCTCAAATCTTAATGAATTTAGGATATTATTCATTTGTATAATCAATTTAACTGTTTATTATTTGAGGTAGAAGATCCTCATTTATTGTCCGAATAAAATAAAGAGATCGCGCGTGTGCCGGTTATGAGAGTGTGCTAAGTAAGTGATCAATTAAACAATGCTCAAAAATTTAGAGACCTAAATAAAATAGTCATGTATATTCTCTTAATCAATAAATAAAAATATTAAATATCTCATCCATATCACTCTCACCTCTATTAAGGAACATAATCAACGAATGAATCACGCATGAATAAAAAAAGACTCTCTTCAATTATACTGTAGGAGGAAAAAAATCAAATATTATATATCATATTTTTATTGATTTTTATATATTTATTTAGTTTTGGAATCATATCAAATCCAAAATTAGATAAAATATTTAAATAATAAAGGTATTATTATATGATAAACATCAAGAGTCTTTGGCAACAAATAAATATCTTTCAAAAGATATATATTGTAATACCTCGAAATATTTTAGAAGATTTTATTCAACTTATGTTACCCTCTAGTAAGTTAGAAAATAAGCTAGGTCCTTAAATGACTCAAATAAAGGAAAATCCCAGCCAAGGAAATCTGTTAAATCTAATTTGGTCAAAATTTGCCTTAAAAATATGTTATGATATTTTTCTCGGGTTGATAGAAAATATTTCAAGAATCGTGCCAACCTTTGAAATTTCAAATTTCGAGTTCAAATGAACTCTTGGCACAACTTTAAGTTGGAAAATAATAAATTTAATAGAAAAAGACACATCCGTCATTATCCAATTTCTTTCTCAAAAGATTATCTTATTCTTAATTATCCTATTCTTTTTCCATCATTATCCTCTTTCTTTTATTCGTTATTATCCTATTTATTTTTCCTATATAAATAGGAGCTTAAGGTTTCATTTTTCATTCATTTTCAAAATCGAAACGCCGAGCAGCTTCCAGAGAATGTACGACTCTAGTTTCCTATTTCAATTCTGAAATAGTCATTTTGAAGGTGTCAACGCGTAGATCACGAATACATGATTGAAATGATGACACGAAGGATGATCACGATGGAAAATCATTGTGACCGCCGCCAATTCCTCGGAGAAGGTACTTTCTCTGATTCTGGTCATTCGGACCGATGAATTTAGAAATTTCAAGTTCTAAATATGCTTATATTTCTATTATCTTTAATTCTACCGATTCCGATTTTTGATGTTGTGAGTTTTCGGTATTTTTTCCCGTTTTCATTTTATGTAAATCTCAGATCTACTCTTCCTGGTTAGTCGTATTAGAAATCTTCTTTTTATAAATAGTATTTGATCATTTGGATCTTGTAGTTAACCGGAATAGATTTTTGATTTCTCATCGTTTGAAATCCGGATCCGAATATTATATTATAAATCTGCCCAGTTCGAATTTATGTTCTAGCCGTCCGATCTTTGATTTGATTACACCATTAAATTCCTTATTTTCTACACTATCAAAAATTGTACTTTTGAGCGAAAATCGAACAAGTATCTAGCTCGATCGAGACCGATACATTTTCAGCTAAAATTTATGGCGGGAATTTCCGCCAGCCAGCTTTTCGGCCGGTGTGGCCGGAATTAGCCTTTGATCCCTTCTGACCGATTGTGATAACCGTCAAGATTGACGTGTGGCCGCAGACGATGCTCCGTTTCGTGTTGAAATGAATTTAATATGATTTTTCGAAGTTAATGTCTCATTTTCAAAAATTGCATTTTAGTTAGAATTGCTTCAAAATGTTTGTTAGATCTGTCCTAGCAAAAAGGTTCCTTCAGCATATATTCCCTATGGTGGATTCTCTACTTAGCTATAGATTCTATTTTTGTCCAGACGGATTTTTGAGTTTACCCAATTATTCAAATCGTGTATTTAAATTCGTATCTTTTTCATGTGTCGTCTGAAAATCATGAAATTTTCACACTTGCATTGTTATATGTGAAGTATGTTATCAATTAGATTTGGTAATTTTCTGAAAGCCAGAAAAAAACTCGTAGATTAAATTTGATCAGAATCGAGTAAAATGGCAAGTGATCGACCTCCACATTTTCCAAATGTTTTTAGACGGCTTTACTCGAAAATATTCGCTGAATTTAATTCCCTAAAGTGTTGAGTTGAGAATGAAATCCTAATGTTACAAATTGTAGTCTGAAGCCGTTTTATTAGTTTAGAATATTCGTATTACATTTAGTTTAGCTTAGAAAAAAATTATGTATCAATCCTAAGTTGAAGCTTACCTTATGTTATAGTTTCAAGGCCTAGCATGATACTAATAGGTAGTTTCTCCTTTGTAGGTCCGAACCCGAGACCCATATTTAATTAGGATTTGCAAGACACGTGTAAAGCTTCAGCTACTATTAGCTAACCAGGTGGGTTATACTATACTATATCTTTGCAAATTGTATCTTTCGAGTTATTAAGCTCTGCTTTTGTCAAAATTGCATATGTGACTATCTGTGTTAAATATTTACATGCTACTGTATGTTGTCGGAGTCTCATAAACCAGTGCTGTGTCAATGTGAGTAGCTACAGTATGCATGCATTGTTTGTCCTGTCCTACTCCTTGTCGGTGAGACTAAAATGAAACACTTATTGGTTATACTCTTTGGGTATACTATGGCCATACTCAACGTTATGCGATGATTATGTAGTTTGGGTTGCGGGCAGTGACGGGTTATACTCTTAAGCGCTTCACGATAAAATATTTTGGTGAACTTAGGTTGCTTCCAACTTTTAAACCTCCTAAGCTTCACTACCTGCATGAACACAGATAGATTACTTTAACAAAATGATTTGCATAACTTAAATTGTGAGAATTTGCCCACTGAGTGCATTAGTACTCAGCCCAAATCTTTTCAAACATTTTCAGGTCAGTAGGCTGGAGCGTGGAGGTGACGAGGCTGAGATATGGGCTATTATGATTTATATATTTTTCCGTTGTCCCTTTTTGTTAGTATTCTGTTAAGAATTGAGCTTTCCCACTTATGATATTCTTTTGCTAAATGCTAAGAACCCTGATCTTAGTATTTTATTGATATGATTCTGCTTCTCTGATTCTGAACATTTGTTGACTTCCTAGTTAACATGTATCATATGCTTAGCTACATAATTATTCCAAGGGGAGGAAGCCTGTCTTTCGTTATGCATATTTGATCGTTCATTTTGGCCTATGGAAGGGCTTCATTTGTTCAACATATTGGTGTCTGTTTCTTTTGTCGACCTATGAGTGGGTCTATTGATTGTTGGTATCTGGTTATTTGTTTCCGTTTGGCCTATGAAAGGCTTATTGAATTGTTACAGCTTCCATTCTTCTCTTATAAGCCGTTATAAACGGGGATTCGCTCTAGTTACAGAGGTTATGCTGTCCGATTTTCCAGAGTGCATAACCTATCTTTGGCATACTTGGTTGTTAAATTTTATTCCAAACACTAATCCTTTTTGTATTAACACCCCGTCATTAATTTAATTATCCCATTTCTTTCCCGCTTCTTAATTCCCACCCCCGTGGCGTCCATTTCCACGGTCTTTCGAGATCGGGACGCTACAAAGTGGTATCAGAGCAGGTTTACAACTCTGCAGACGTGCTGGGTCTTATTTCATCTTTCATTGAAATTCCGTGTGATATTATTTAAACCCTCAACTCGTCACTCACGTAACAGCTTAAAAGGTACGCATGTTTTTATGAAAATTTTAGTTTTTAAAAGTTTACATTATTTGTTGAAATGTTAAGTCTGTCTAAAAATGAAAGATTAGGATTCGCCGTGTTGACGGGAATTCCTCGAAAGATTGATTATTATGCGGATAGCATACTCTGATTAACTGCGTTGATTGCGTACTCTGTTGCTATGGTGATAGCATACTGGTTTTGAAATATGTCTGTGAGCATACTGGTTTCTGTTGAAAAACTATGTTGATTACATATATGTATGAACTTGTTTATATATGCCTTGTGCATACTTGTGATGTTGGGAACGTGCGGAATGCATACTGTAAACCTTGATAGCCGGTATGTGTTTATTGTTCATACTCTTGGATGAGTACAAGAACTTGAAAGTGGGAGAATGTAAGATTAACTTAGCCTATAGTTGCTGAACTTAGGCTGAATTTGTAAACACTAATGAGATTGTTGAGAACATAGTTTGACTGAGGAAACGTTTCATTTTGATGACTGAACATAAGCTTACGGTTCAGAATAACTGCCACATGTATATCACGATGAGCGGATTATGAGATTTTGTATGTATACCAAGAAATAGATCGATTTGGTATTTGAGTTCGTTGGGGAAATAACCTACTCTATGGAGGTCAACATCCGGTTAGAAGAAGTCTTTCAGATTGAGCTGTGTTAAAGTTGACCAAGAATTTGCGTTGTTACTAGGAAGATGGACACATTAAGGAATAAAATATTTTGAAAACAAAAACATAAGTCAACGATCTATGTGGAGACTGTGAATTTTTGTGGGTAGATATGTTAGACGATGATGGCTACTACAAACAAGGTTCAACATCAGAATTGCCACCTGAGCGAAATATTGAGGTAGACCGATCACCGTCTTTTATACCTCCATGTGGAGATGAGGTTATAAAGCTTTAACTTTAAACTAGAAGCAAAGAAACGAGTAATCGATTTATAGGCCAGTTATCAGATTGTAGATCTATTACACGTTTAAGAAATCCCTACGCAAGCTTTCAACTTAGGAGTCATGTTTAACGATCCTGTTGCGATTACAGGGAATAAAGATTCGTTCCTCCAAGAGAAAGCTCTTCACCTCAGTGGATGGCTAATCGAGGCCCTGGCGTGTTTCATTCCCAAGATTTGTAGCTTGTTTTAGATCAATTTTTAGAATAAGGGTAAAGATGGTCGTCATGATTGCTACCAAATTAATTTAAAGATATGTTTGCCGGTGTTCTACTCAGCTTCCAGGAGAAGTTAAGTCAAACTATTTTGAGTCTAGGAGGTATCATATATCAAGTCGTTCTCTCATATCCTTCCGATGGGTAGAAAATGATTCCCGAGACGTCGCTTTTCCAGCCAGTGCAAAGTCTAGCCGACTCGTGCTTTATCGTAGCAACCTCGTAAAAAAAACAAGATGGGTGAAGCTCAAGAAAGAAGGAAGGAGAACCTGAAGAATATCGTTAAGAAGATAGACCTAGTGTTCGATAGATTGAGAGTTTCATTATGATAGGAAGTTTTGATGAGTCTATTTATTCATTCTCGTGTTGATAGAATCGATTTATTCATTCTCTTTTGAAATCGATTTATTCTCTTATTAATTGAATCAATTTCCCTTCAACAGCTTCATATCATTTGAAATTCTCCATTTATACCACTTGGGATTCGTTGATTTTATCCTCTTGGATAATTTGAAATCTTTTGGATGATACTTCTTTGATCATCAAGAATCAGCAATGGCATTTACTTGTTAGGCTATGCTGACGCCTTTATGAAAATATTTCAGCACGGTTCTCAGCTCTTAAGCGTTGATTTTCTTTTGTTATTCTCATATATCTTTGTAAAATGTGAGAACCCTTCGAGTTATAAATCCTCTAAAAAGGTAATATTTTTGGTATAAATAACCTAGTGTTACCTCTCTTCCAGCTGTTGTTGATCAGATAAAGTTCTCACTCAGAGGTGTTTGATTTATTTTAATCTCACTCATAGAACTTAAGTATGAGTCTTCAAATAGAAGAGAGAGCTTATAGAAGTATTCATTTAAGTATATTGCCAGGAGAGCGAATGATAGTATTCCATAATGACGAATAGAACCGAAAAAAATATCAGTTAGTGTTCTCCAAAGTCGAAAGTACATTTCTAAAGTAATTTCTCAGTTCGTAACATTTAAGATGATCAATGGATGTCAACAAGCAAGTTTCGAGCTTATAGTTAAAGTCTAGACATGCAATTCTTATTATGCATGCAAGCGAAGGTGATCACTAGCTGGAGCCAGACAGTCGGATTACCACTTTAAAGAAAAGAGAATAGTATAACAAGGAAAATAAGACTAATTTGCATCGGAAATACGATTCAAGCACGCTTCAAGAAGACGTGAACGTCAAATCTCAACATTTTAAGGAAAGAGATAAAACACAGTTCGAACCTGATAAAATTTGTAATCCAACCGTCCAAGGGCGTGCTCATTCGAATCATGGGGAGATTATATGAAGTCGGTACATCGTGATAGCTCTCACAAAGGATAGAGAAAGATGGCGAACGTTTAGGCTTACAGAAAGATAAATTTGCGTGGAAAAGAAGAGCGAGTATAGACTCTTCAAAGAAGTATTTGACCAAGAAGAAAGCGGAAAGAGGGATAAAGGTTGAGAATCAACCTAAAGAATAGGAAACCCATATCAGTTCTAGGCTGCAAGTACAAAAATTGAGGTTTTGAACCCTGAGGATGTACTTTGATACTTCTTCTCAAGATATGGAAATTTCGGGATGAAATTTATTTAAGGGGGGTAGAATGTAATACCCCGAAATATTTTAGAAGATTTTATTCAACTTATGTTACCCTCTGGTAAGTTAGAAAATAAGCTGGGTCCTTAAATGACTCAAATAAAGGAAAATCGCAGCCAAGGAAATCTGTTAAATCTAATTTGGTCAAAAATTGCCTTAAAAATATGTTATGATATTTTTCTCGGGTTGATAGAAAATATTTCAAGAATCGTGCCAACCTTTGAAATTTCAAATTTCGAGTTCAAATGAACTCTTGGCACAACTTTAAGTTGGAAAATAATAAATTTAATAGAAAAAGACACATCCGTCATTATCCAATTTCTTTTTCAAAAGATTATCTTATTCTTAATTATCCTATTCTTTTTCCATCATTATCCTCTTTCTTTTATTCGTTATTATCCTATTTATTTTTCCTCTATAAATAGGAGCTTAAGGTTTTATTTTTCATTCATTTTCAAAATCGAAACGCCGAGCAGCTTCCAAAGAATGTACGACTCTAGTTTCCTATTTCAATTCTGAAACAGTCATTTTGAAGGTGTCAACGCGTAGATCACGAATACATGATTGAAATGATGACATGAAGGATGATCACGATGGAAAATCATTGTAACCGCCGCCAATTCCTCGGAGAAGGTACTTTCTCCGATTCTGGTCATTCGGACCAATGAATTTAGAAATTTCAAGTTCTAAATATGCTTATATTTCTATTATCTTTAATTCTACCGATTCTGATTTTTGATGTTGTGAGTTTTCGGTATTTTTCCCCATTTTCATTTTATGTAAATCTCAGATCTACTCTTCCTGGATAGTCGTATTAGAAATCTTCTTTTTATAAATAGTCTTTGATCATTTGGATCTTGTAGTTAACCGGAATAGATTTTTGATTTCTCATCGTTTGAAATCCGGATCCGAATATTATATTATAAATCTGCCTAGTTCGAATTTATGTTCTAGCCGTTCGATCTTTGATCTGATTACACCAATAAATTCCTTATTTTTTGCACTATCAAAAATTGTACTTTTGAGCGAAAATCGAACGAGTATCGAGCTCGATCGAGACCGATACATTTTCAGCTAAAATTTGTAGCGGGAATTTCCGCCAGCCAGCTTTTCGGCCGGTGTGGCCGGAATTAGCCTTTGATCCCTTCTGACCGATTGTGGTAACCGTCGAGATTGACGTGTGGCCGCAGACGATGCTCCGTTTCGTGTTGAAATAAATTTAATATGATTTTTCGAAGTTAATGTCTCATTTTCAAAAATTGCATTTTAGTTAGAATTGCTTCAAAATGTTTGTTAGATCTGTCCTAGCAAAAAGGTTCCTTCAGCATATATTCCCTATGGTGGATTCTCTACTTAGCTATAGATTCTATTTTTGTC
Source organism: Perilla frutescens (assembly GCA_026008535.1). Taxonomy (NCBI): domain Eukaryota; kingdom Viridiplantae; phylum Streptophyta; class Magnoliopsida; order Lamiales; family Lamiaceae; genus Perilla; species Perilla frutescens. The sequence goes on from BRKX01000003.1 coordinate 56,916,389, forward strand.
CAGACGGATTTTTGAGTTTACCCAATTATTCAAATCGTGTATTTAAATTCGTATCTTTTTCATGTGTCGTCTGAAAATCATGAAATTTTCACACTTGCATTGTTATATGTGAAGTATGTTATCAATTAGATTTGGTAATTTTCTGAAAGCCAGAAAAAAACTCGTAGATTAAATTTGATCAGAATCGAGTAAAATGGCAAGTGATCGACCTCCACATTTTCCAAATGTTTTTGGACGGCTTTACTCGAAAATATTCGCTGAATTTAATTCCCTAAAGTGTTGAGTTGAGAATGAAATCCTAATGTTACAAATTGTAGTCTGAAGCCGTTTTATTAGTTTAGAATATTCGTATTACATTTAGTTTAGCTTAGAAAAAAATTATGTATCAATCCTAAGTTGAAGCTTACCTTATGTTATAGTTTCAAGGCCTAGCATGATACTAATAGGTAGTTTCTCCTTTGTAGGTCCGAACCCGAGACCCATATTTAATTAGAATTTGCAAGACACGTGTAAAGCTTCAGCTACTATTAGCTAACCAGGTGGGTTATACTATACTATATCTTTGCAAATTGTATCTTTCGAGTTATTAAGCTCTGCTTTTGTCAAAATTGCATATGTGACTATCTGTGTTAAATATTTACATGCTACTGTATGTTGTCGGAGTCTCATAAACCAGCGCTGTGTCAATGTGAGTAGCTACAGTATGCATGCATTGTTTGTCCTGCCCTACTCCTTGTCGGTGAGATTAAAATGAAACACTTATTGGTTATACTCTTTGGGTATACTATGGCCATACTCAACGTTATGCGATGGTTATGTAGTTTGGGTTGCGGGCAGTGACGGGTTATACTCTTAAGCGCTTCACGATAAAATATTTTGGTGAACTTAGGTTGCTTCAAACTTTTAAACCTCCTAAGCTTCACTACCTGCATGAACACAGATAGATTACTTTAACAAAATGATTTGCATAACTTAAATTGTGAGAATTTGCCCACTGAGTGCATTAGTACTCAGCCCAAATCTTTTCAAACATTTTCAGGTCAGTAGGCTGGAGCGTGGAGGTGACGAGGCTGAGATATGGGCTATTATGATTTACATATTTTTCCGTTGTCCCTTTTTGTTAGTATTCTGTTAAGAATTGAGCTTTCCCACTTATGATATTCTTTTGCTAAATGCTAAGAACCCTGATCTTAGTATTTTATTGATATGATTATGCTTCTCTGATTCTGAACATTTGTTGACTTCCTAGTTAACATGTATCATATGCTTAGCTACATAATTATTCCAAGGGGAGGAAGCCCGTCTTTCGTTATGCATATTTGATCATTCATTTTGGCCTATGGAAGGGCTTCATTTGTTCAGCATATTGGTGTCTGTTTCTTTTGTCGACCTATGAGTGGGTCTATTGATTGTTGGTATCTGGTTATTTGTTTCCGTTTGGCCTATGAAAGGCTTATTGAATTGTTACAGCTTCCATTCTTCTCTTATAAGCCGTTATAAACGGGGATTCGCTCTAGTTACAGAGGTTATGCTATCCGATTTTCCAGAGTGCATAACCTATCTTTGGCATACTTGGTTGTTAAATTTTATTCCAAACACTAATCATTTTTGGATTAACACCCCGTCATTAATTTAATTATCCCATTTCTTTCCCGCTTCTTAATTCCCACCCCCGTGGCGTCCATTTCCACGGTCTTTCGGGATCGGGGCGCTACATATATCAATTTCCAACAGCCAATGAGATAGTGTCACATCAGTTCTAGATCTCTTTCTCTACAACTATAAATAGGGGCCTCCATATCAGTTGAAAATCACACCAGAAGTCATTTGAAGAGTTCAAGAATTTGAGAACTTCTATAAGTGAAATTCTCAAAGATATTCAAGGCGTTCTTCACCAAAATCATCTCGAAGACGGCGTTTGATCCACAAGCAAGACCATTTGAAGAGTTCAAGAATTTGAGAACTTCCATAAGTGAAATTCTCAAAGATATTCAAGGCGTTCTTGTGACATTCAAAGGCGTTCTTCACCAAATTCATCTCGAAGATGACGTTTGATCCATAAGCAAGGTAGTCAAAGGCGTTCTTCATCAAATTCATTTTGAAATTAGCGTTTGATCCGGAAAGAAGGCGTCGGCTATCCGAGTTAAAGTTATCAAGACTAAAGATCAAGTCAAAGAAGATCGAGGATATAAATCTTCCCCGAAAACTTCAAAGACCAAGTTCAAACAACAAGTCCGAGAAAATCAAAGAGACAAGTTTACTCTGAAGATTTCAAAGACCGTTTGAAAATCAAGTTTTGAAGATAAGAATCAGAGGAAAAATAGAGATTGGATCCATAAATTTATATTTTTGATCCGAAATCATTTTATTGTACACTGTTTTGTGTTTTACCAAATTAAATACAAAAATTTGTGTTACAAATTTTGGCACGCTGATGAAGACTCAAATTCGTGCCTTTTCTTTTATCTTTTTACACCCTTTTTAAGTGTTTAGTATAGAGTCTAGTCTAGTTTTGGGGGTAAAGTTGATTGCATGAGGCTGAGGGCACAAAACCACCACAATAGGCACAGACAGGTGTTAATTATGCTGAGGGCACAAAGGACTGATTTGCCTGCCGAGGACCCAGTCAAAGTTTTTGCGAGAATTGCGCAACAGAATCGCGGGACAGTTCCTATATGCACGTGGTGGTGATGTGGCGGTCAATTCCGAGTCTTGGGGAAGTCTACACACGTTGGGAAGGAAGTGGGGACATCAGAAAGCTGTTGGAGATGCTAGGGTTTGTTGCTATCCCTCCTAAATTCAAGGAAGAACGTTGAGCATGAAATGAGGAAGTGGAGGAGTGCAAGAACCCCTGCGTGGGTGAGATCTGGGCTACGTGAAGCCTTAATTCAGTTGCTATAAATACTTTTATCTGCTTTCATATCAGGGGCGCGTACACACCTTCTTTCTCTCTCGCATCTCAAGATACAATTTACTGTTTTCGTACTTAGTTTAGTTGCTGGATATTCTGTCTGCCTGAAGCTGGCGGTTTGCCTTCAAGAAGGTAGTTCAGTTGTTTTGTTGGCAAAACTGGGGTTGGGCCCAGAAGTTAATCGAGTTATTTTCTTTCCAAGTAAGATGTCTTTTATCATTTCTTTTACTTTCGTTTCTATGTTTAGTGGCTAAGTATCCACTGTTCAAGTCAAGGTAATGGTCTAAAGGTAGAATATGTGCATGAGGTAATCGGACTTTAAAGCCTTAAGGGTTCACAATCTTAACTTGTTTTTTCACTTAGACATAGGTAAAGGGTGGTTGGAGATGAAAGCGCGCATTTCTGATTAACTGGTACTAGTGTTAGTTATGTGGGAGTGTATAGGTGACCCATGCCTCGATACCCGCATAGTAACAAGTCCGGGGGTGACAGCCTTGGTAGTTGAGATTGAGTAGTATATGCAGGCACAAGACCGTGTCAAACCTACTAGAATCGGGTCGCTTTTGCCCTCAAAGCTGCTATACCTGCAAAACCTTTGTGTGATTCTCTCCTTCGGTTCCTGTATAGTTAGGTCCCTAGGTGCCGATCGTATCATCTAGACGATATAATGTAAGAAGTGATTGGGGAGTGGCCGATCGTATCCATTTCCTATAACCGGTTAACCCTCAAAGTGACAATTACCCATATTTGGCCATAGGGATTCGGTTTTTGACCTTTCTGCTAGTGTGGGCACAACGGGTAGTAGTGGTAATTACATGTGTTTTGCCCGGGATTGCACATACCTACCGAATGACTTGATGCTTTGATTTGAACACTTTTATTACTAATATTTTCTCTTGTGATTTCCTTTTCAGTATTTAGTTAGTTTAAGTTTATTAGCAAGGTTTTTAGAGTGACACTGAAGACCCAACTTGAAACTAAGAAAAGATAGAAGGTTAAAACACTCCTCGTGGGATCGACATCCGTCTTCACTAGCTATACTAGCCGTTGAGGGCAGATTAAGCATTTATGGACTATTTGCCCGCAAGTGTATTTTTGCACACTAAAATGACGGTGTGCCAAAAATTGGCGCCGTTGGCGGGGAGTGTAAGCGCACTTTTCTGTCTATTTACTGTTTTACCTTAGTATATGCTTCGTTCTAACCGCGCAGGAGATTTACTCTACGATCCTGAGATAGAGAGGTCAGCGAGGGCAAGAAGGGCACAAGCTAGGGCGTTTTTGAAAAGACTGCAGGAGGATAATCAAACTGAAGGATCCAGTGACGATTTGACCTCAGGTGGAGAAAGTCAAGCAAGTAATGAACAAGCTGAGACAAGCAACGTCAATCCACTCTATTCTGAAGAAGAGATGGAGGACGATCAGATATCAAACCACGAAGAAGAAGAACAACAAAGACCACCACCGCACACCCTTACTTTGAGGCAGCTGAGTTTCCCTCAAACCATGAACATGCGTCCTACGGGCATCGTTTTGCCCACAACTACTGGTAACTGGGAGCTGAGGGCAAACTTCATCTCGATTTTGCCCAAATTCCATGACCATCCAGGGGAGGATCCACAACGACATCTACAAGATTTTGAGATGGCATGTGAGACGCAACGCACACGAGCTAATGGGACAGGCGAATACATTCGTCTGGTTTCTTTTCCTTTCACCCTGCAGGACGGAGCTCGAGAATGGTTATACACTATTCCTGCCAGGAGTGTAACCAACTGGAGTCAACTCCAGCAAAAGTTTCTGGAGAAGTACTTCCCCACATCAAGAGTGCAGAGCATGAGAAAGAAAATCTCAACCGCAAAGGCTGGTCCCCACGAGAGCTTTTACGACTACTGGGAGCGTTTCAAACAATTGCTTTCGAAATGCCCACATCACCAGATTCCAGATCATGACCTGGTGAACTACTTTGTTTCGGGATTGAGAAGCGAGGACCGGGCCCTACTGAATGCAGCATGTGGAGGATCTATCCTGAACAAGAGGGCAGCTGAAGCTCTAATACTTATTGGAGAAATGGCCGAAGAGAACAGAGATGATTCATATGAAAGAACAAGTGTTGCCGCTGCGGGCAAAACTATCTCTGTGCCTGCAACTGATGACCGAATCGAACAACTTTGCAACAAGATGGAGAAGATGATCACCATGTTTTCGGCCAATACCTTGCGAATTTGCGGGGTATGTGAATTAATGGGGCACCACTCTGACCAGTGTCCACAATTGAAAGAGAAGGAAGAGACGGTCAACGTTATGGATGAAGGGCACAGAAGGAGGCACAATCATTTTTCCCCCAACTACAATCAGAGGCAGACAACACCATACTATCCTGCGCCCGCAGCAGGACCGACTTTATCAGACATGGTTCACAAGATTGTGAATGAAACGGTGGAGGTACAAAAGAAATCAGAAGCCTTCGAACAGGAGACAAGGAATGGATTGAACTATTTGGGAGGACAAATATCCCAAATTAGTGATGCAATCGCAAGGATGGAGAAAGCTAAGGGAATTCTGCCCTCACAGACAGAACCACCAAAAAAGGCTGGGGTAAATGCAATAACATTGAAGAGTGGAAGGCAACTGCCTGTACCATATCCAGAGACTGCAAACGATGATGCCCACAATGATGATGAGCCCACAAAGGAGGAAGCAAAGTTAAAGGCAAATGATGAACCAGAAGCAGTTGTGCCCAAACCCATCCTGAAGAGTAATATTCCAAAAGAGATCGAGGTGCCTTTACCATTTCCAGGAAGGATGAAGCGGAACAAAAAAGAAGCAGAGGATAGGGATCTAATGCACATCTTCAAGAAAGTGGAAATCAATGTTCCCCTACTAAACGCAATCAGGCAGGTGCCCCGATATGCCCGTTTCCTGAAGGACTTATGTACAAAGAAAGTGAGATTCACAAAGGAGGCACAAGTGGTTGTGAGCGAAAATGTTTCAGCATTATTACAGAAGAAGCTGCCTGAAAAGTGTGGAGACCCAGGGATGTTCTTTATTCCCTGTGAAATTGGAGGACTTCGAGTTGAGAGAGCTATGCTGGACTTAGGGGCATCGATCAATGTTATGCCCTTAAGCGTCTTTGAAGAGCTGACCTTAGGACCGCTCAAAGATACAAGGACAATTATTCAATTGGCTGACCGCTCCAATGTTTACCCCGAGGGAGTGCTTGAAGATGTCCTAATCAAAGTGGAGAGTCTGATTTTCCCAGCAGACTTCTATGTGCTGGATATGGGCAAAACCAATCCCAAAGCTGCCTGTATACTTTTGGGCAGACCATTCATGAAGACGGCACATACGAAGATTGATATCGATAAGGGCACATTGACGTGCGAGTTCGATGGAGACAGAGTTACCTTCAACATCATGGAGGCAATGAAGTACCCCAATGACACTGAGGGTGTACATGTGATCGATGTCTTTGAGCCTATGATCCAAGAAGAATTGCCAAGGCTGCTGGTAAAGGATCCACTTGAGTGGGTACTTCAAAACAGTAAGATCGATTGGGATGCTAAAGATGAACAAGATAAGCAAATCAAAGAGGCAATCCTGCAATTGTATCACATCGAAGCCAGTTTTTCAAGGGATAAATGTCTGCCTTTGCCCACAACAAGGCCGGGTAATAAATTGTTGCGATCTATCATCAAGCCACCGAAGTTGGAGTTGAAGGAGTTGCCCGATCACCTCAAATATGCCTATTTGGGTGAAGGAGAGAATTTGCCAGTTATAATCAGTTCATCGTTGACCATGAAGCAAGAAGTCAAGTTGATAGCACTATTGAAGATGCACAAGGAAGCAATTGGATGGACCTTAGCCGACATCAAGGGCATAAGTTCCACCATTTGCATGCATCGGATCCAGTTAGAAGAAGGGGCAAAACTAGTGCAAGATCCTCAAAGGAAACTGAATCCCTTGATGAAGGAAGCTGTGTTAAAGGAGATTCTAAAGCTGCTCGATATGGGCATTATCTTCCCTGTGCCCGACAGTGAGTGGGTGAGTCCTATTCACGTTGTGCCCAAAAAGTCTGGAATCCAGGTTGTGGAGAATGAAAATAAGAAACTTATTCAGATGAGACTGCAGACCGGATGGAGAGTTTGCATTGACTACCACAAGTTGAATGCAGTCACAAAGAAGGATCATTTCCCTTTGCCCTTCATCGATCAGATGTTGGAGAGGCTTGCGGGAAAATTGTACTTCTGTTTTCTAGATGGGTATTCCGGTTATATGCAAATCGTGGTGGCCCAAGACGATCAAGGCAAAACGACATTCACCTGCCCCTTTGGCACATTTGCCTACAGAAGGATGCCTTTTGGCCTTTGCAACGCTCCAGGCACATTTCAACGGTGCATGATGAGTATATTTTCGGATATGCTTGAGACTTGTATTGAGATCTTTATGGACAACTTCACGGTTTATGGAGATAGCTTTGATCAATGTCTTGATCATTTGAGCAAGGTACTGAGCCGTTGTGTGGAAAAAGACTTGGTGTTGAATTATGAGAAGTGTCACTTCATGGTGAGAGAAGGAATCGTGCTGGGACATGTAGTATCCGAGCGAGAAATCGAGGTGGACAGGGCAAAAGTGGAGGTCATTGCCAAATTGCCCTATCCCATCAACGTCAAGCAGATTCGGGCATTTCTAGGCCATGCGGGTTTCTATCGTCGATTCATTAAGGACTTCGCAAAGATTGCTCAACCACTCACAAACCTGCTATAATTGGAGGTAAAATTTGACTTTGATGATGACTGCAAGAAAGCTTTTCATACATTGCAGAATATGCTAGTGTCTTCCCCCATTATCCAACCTCCGGATTGGGGAATGCCATTTGAGGTGATGTGTGATGCCAGCGGATTTGCCGTGGGAGCAGTCTTGGGCCAGAAAAGAGGCAAAGAGAGCTATGTTATATATTATGCCTCTAAGACATTAAATGCCGCACAACGCAACTATACCACCACGGAGAAGGAGCTGTTAGCAGTAGTGTTCGCTTTTGAGAAGTTTTGTTCCTACCTGCTGGGGGCACAAGTGATTGTTTACACGGATCACGCAGCTCTGAAGTACCTACTGTCTAAGAAGGAGTCAAAGCCAAGACTCATAAGGTGGATATTGCTCCTGCAAGAGTTCGATGTGCAGATCAAAGACAAAACTGGGGCAGAAAATCTGGTTGCAGACCATCTCAGCCGTCTGATGGTTGAAGGCAAAGAGGAAATCACTGAGAATTTTCCAGATGAGCACTTGTATGAGGTTGTGGGCAAAGCAGCAAAGGAGCCGTGGTTTGCCGACATAGTGAACTACTTGGTCGCAAGGCAGTTTTCAGTTGGTTTGAGTGACTACCAAAGGAATAAGATGAAGCGGGAGTGCAGGTTCTATCTCTGGGAAACACCAACTCTTTGGAAAATTGGAGCTGATCAAGTCATAAGAAGGTGCGTCAGTGATGAGGAGGTCCTAGATATCTTGAAGTTCTGCCATAACAATGCATGTGGAGGCCACTTTGGCCCGCGTAGAACAGCAAGGAATGTATTAGATGGAGGATTTTACTGGCCTACATTATTCAGGGATGCTTATATATTTGTGAAGAAGTGCAAGAATTGCCAGATGACTGGGAATATTTCTATTCGGGAGGCCATGCCACAAACACCTATTATGCCCGTGGAAATTTTCGACATATGGGGCATAGATTTCATGGGACCATTTCCCAAGTCAGGTAACAACCTCTACATTATCCTGGCTGTAGATTATGTGTCCAAGTGGGTGGAGGCAAAAGCCACTCCAACAAACAATGCGAATACAGTGGTGAAGTTCCTGAGGGCAAATGTGTTCTGTCGCTTCGGAATGCCCAAAGTCCTGATCAGTGATCAAGGGACTCATTTCTGCAACTCAGTCATAAAGAAGATGATGGTAAGGTATGGGGTCACACACAGGGTTACTACTGCATATCACCCCCAGGCGAATGGACAAGCAGAAGTCTCAAACAGGGAGATCAAAAATATTCTGGAGAAAGTTGTTGGACCAAGGCGCAAAGACTGGAGCAATCAATTGGAAGACACTCTGTGGGCATATCGCACAGCCTATAAGACACCTATTGGGATGTCTCCTTATAGGCTGGTTTTCGGAAAGTATTGCAATTTGCCCGTAGGAATGGAGCATAAAGCATTTTGGGCAATCAAGAAGTTGAACTTCAATAATGAAAGCGCTGGAATTGAGAGGAAGTTGCAGATCCAAGAATTAGAAGATTTGAGGTCCGAAGCCTATGATAATGCTGTGATGTATAAGGAAAGGACCAAGAGATATCACGATGCACTCGCAAGGGGAAAACAGTTGCTCTGTGGGCAAAAGGTGCTCGTGTTTAACTCAAAGCTCAAATTGCATGCGGGCAAATTGAAGTCAAAATGGATGGGCCCCTATCTGGTGCAACATCAACACCCAAGTGGAGCAATCGATCTGGTGAATCCAAAAGATGGGTGCGAATTTCGAGTCAACGGCCAGAGGGTGAAACCATATTTCAAGCAAGAGAAGGAAACTTGGGCAGAAACCCAAGTGTTAAGCATCCCTGAGTACTACTGAAGGCACAACAAGGTCGAGCCAAAGACCTTAAACAAAGGCGCTAGACGGGAGGCAACCCGGTTTGTTTACTTGCTTTAATTTCAATTATGTTTGTTTTTTTTTGTATTTTGTTTGTGAGTTAACGCTACAGGAAGGCAAAGACTGGAAACATATCACTGTGGGCAAGGTAATGTGAAGGGCACAGCAAGGTTTAAGTGTGTGGGTGGGGACTGTAGCAGATTTGACTGATTTGACACGAAAAGCAACTGCAGAGACGGTTGGTTTTCCCATGCAGTGTGATGATTATTGAAAACGGAGGCCGAAAAGAAAGGGGGAGTGAAGGAGATATGATATATACAGATAATCATTATGAATTTCAAACATATCTTCTTCTCCAATTCAAATCTCCCAAATTTTCTCAAAATTAGGCACAACCATTCCCTATATTCTCGGCCAGGATCTCGCTGCACAAACCCACCACCCTCACAACACCCACGTCCACAGAAGCATTCAAATACCAAACCCCTCCACCTTCGATTCTTCAGAACTTAAGCAAGGCAAACCCTACTCCCCAATTTCCTAAAAAAAAAAATAGTGAAGGCAAAGAAAACTGGAGAAACTGCCAAGCGAGGCACACGCCGCAGTGCCCGCAACGCCGGCGACTCATCGCAAGAAACAACGCAGACCACCCAGTCAACCCAACCCGAGGAGCCGAAACAAGGTTCTGAACCAGTTCTAAACCCCTCACCGATCCAAACCATTCTACCGCAACACCCACCACCCCCGCCGCCGCAAACAGAGAAAAAGAAATGAGCACCGCCGAAGGCTAAGGGGGGTGCGTCGAAGAAGAAGAAGAAGGTCGAGGCTGACAAGGGCAAACCCCAGAGCCCACCACAAGCTGGGCAAAGCCCTGACCCAACGCCAACACCTGAAAAACCACCAACGCCAGAGAAGCCGCCGACACCCCAACCCAGTGAAGAATTAAACGAGTCTGAGCCTGAGAAAGAGCCAGAGAAGGACGGGGAAGGCGATGGTAGACCAGAGAAAGAAGAAGAGGTGGAGGAAGAAAAGCAAATGGGTAGCGGTGACGAAGAAGAAAGCGTTGATGAATCTGAAGGTGAGAGCTTGGAGGAAGAAGACAAGGAGGAGGAGAAACTAGAGCAAGATCAGCAAGAGGAGAAGGAGAAAGAACCAGAACCGGAGGAAGAGAAAGAAGAGTCGTTGGAAGAAGACAAAGTGGCTTCAGAGGGATCTACATCTGAGAATGCCCACAGCCAGTCTGAGAAGTCGAAACAGGCAAAACCAGATCCACCCGCAGAGAAGAAAAAGTCGAAGAAGGCAAAACCACAAGAGGTCCCGAAGGAGGCACAGAGGGAACCAAGCCAAAGCAAGGGTTCCGATGTGCCCGAAAAGGCTAAGAGCAAGCAAAAGGGAACCAAGTTGATCAGCAAGGAAGCAAAGAAGCCAGTCAACAAGGAGTCAAAGAAACAAGAGAAACCCCCCACCAAAAGAATGCTAGATGTGGAGCAGGTCCACGAGGAAGAGGAAGAGAAGTCAGTGCACAGTGAGGAAGTGGAACCGGAAATTCAAATCATCCCAGCTCCAGTTCAATCCTATGTGCCCGCAAAGGTGAAAAAAGGCACAAAAGGCAGGGTGCCAATCAGGACCCTTCCTCGCCGCTCGGCGAAGGAGGAGAAGGAGGATCCAAACAGCTCAAGACAAGGCATTGTCGAGAGATTGAACAAGAAGAAACATTTGCCCCTGTATGTTCTTCATGACAGCACGTTGAATACACTTGGAGTCATGGACCAAGTGTATGAATACTTTGCCAACATCGGTTGGGAGCAAGTACTCGGCTGGAGGAACACGGTACGCCCCTCTTTAACCATTGAATTTCTTTCCTCATATGAGTTTAAGCCAGTGCAGGGATTCGGTTTGGAGACGCCTGGAGTTGTGAACTTCTATATAGCTGGAGAGAGCTATAGCATGTCAATCTCAGGATTGAATCTGCTGTTGGATTTCATCCACCCTAAAGATGTCCATTCGAAGTGGTACAAGGAAGCAGCAACCAGCGTTGGCGACGACTAGAGTCGAAACATTCAGCAAAGATGGGAGGAAATTGGAGGCAGAGGCTTCTATCTTTCGGGCTCAAGCAAGGACAAGCACATCTCTGATCACGCCCTCCAGATTTGCCATAGATGGATGGCATTCAACCTTTATGGGCGCAAGGATGGCACAGGCCAAGTCACGCAGCAGGAGGTATTCCTCTTATGGAACATGGTGCACAAGCGGAAGGTCAACCTCGGCTACATTCTGGCAATCCAATTGCAGGCACAGACCAGCAACACCAGAGCAACTGTTGTAGCGTTGGGCATGTTCGTGGCGAGAGTGTTTGAAGGCTTGAAAGGTGGCGACCTCGACGACGTCTTTGAAGGGTACCCAGAGCTTGATGAAGGGACAGAGTATCTCGATGCCCAGAGGCTAGAGCGGATGCAGCTAGTTGGGTTCACTGAAGAGAACACCCCATACTTCCTTCCTTTTGACGAACCAACATACTTTGACAAGAGAAAGGCCCCCAAGGCACAAGAAGGATCACCCAGGGCACAAGAAGGACCGAGCAGGGCACAGAGCAGTGCAGATTCAAAGAAGCTTGAAAGAGTTGAGAAAGCCCTGCAGAGCATTTGTGTTCATCTCGGGTTAGACTACCCCTCCTCTCCTTAAATCATGTTTTATCCCCAGTAGTTTAGGATTTGTTTGTTTTTATTTTTGTTTGTGTGTGTGTGTTTTTTTTTTGTCTTTGTATAGTTGCGTCTGTATATATAGAGTCTATTTTGGGCATATCTAACCCACATTACAGCTTGTGCCCATAAGGGTACTTTGCACAGCAAGTGTGTGGGCGGGATATGCCTAGGTCGTTGTGTTTATTTGTTTTTATTTTGTGTGTGCATGTTGAGTCTACAGCATATGAGTCATGGATTGACATTGGGCATATATGGACATAAATTTATTGTTAGCCAGATGGAATTAATCAATCGCATGTGAAAATAATATATAACTACTACCCAGTGAGCTTTGAGCCCAAATTCACATTTGCGACTTCTTTCTGTGTGTTTAAATTCCATCACCTCATTTGATGCTTACTTGCTTATGTCCTGTCAAACTTGATTTCATTGCATGCTTAGATGATTAAGGCATTTTCTTTCGTCGTTATTTGGCCATATTACTCACTGATAAATGCTTCCCATTGCTGCCATTATTTGAGCCTGCTTATTTGTTCATGACCTGCATTCTGAAAATCTCTCTCTAAAGAGTATCTTATGACTGGGAATGAAACCTTTATGCTCGTATTGGTAGCATGTTTAAGCCAAATAGTGACAGGATGCCAGAAATGGGCACAAAGAAAGAAAATAAAGAAAGAAAAAAAAAGAGAGAGAAAATGAAAAATAAGTGTATGAATAAAAATGGTTTCCCAGGTTGTTATGTGGGCACAGAGCTGCCAGTGCTGATTTTGCCCGAATACTATTGAAAGTAGCCAGTTCCTAATATTTCCAACCTTGATCCGCATGCCCCATTACAACCCTCACAAGACCTTTTGATATGCATGCATATGAATAACATAAATTGTTTATACAGGGTGTTTGCAAGTTTGTTGATGATGAATTGGTGGAATTGTTGAGAGTAAACACTTAACCTAAACACTCGAGAAAAAGGCGAGTTGAGTGTACACTACAATAGTAGCCTGAGTTTGATTGATTCGATTTGCCTGCATTATTATGACCAACTGTTATGCCCTTTATCAACTTATGATTCATATGCTGTGCTGTCTTGTGTTCAGTCATTTGAGTCTTCTGTTTTTTGTTGTTTTGAGTTAAAGTTGCATTCATACTTGAGGACAAGTATAGTCCAAGTTTGTGGGTGTGATGAAGACTCAAATTCGTGCTTTTTCTTTTATCTTTTTACACCCTTTTTAAGTGTTTAGTATAGAGTCTAGTCTAGTTTTGGGGGTAAAGTTGATTGCATGAGGCTGAGGGCACAAAACCACCACAATAGGCACAGACAGGTGTTAATTATGCTGAGGGCACAAAGGACTGATTTGCCTGCCGAGGACCCAGTCAAAGTTGTTGCGAGAATTGCGCAACAGAATCGCGGGACAGTTCCTATATGCACGTGGTGGTGATGTGGCGGTCAGTTCCGAGTCTTGGGGAAGTCTACACACGTTGGGAAGGAAGTGGGGACATCAGAAAGCTGTTGGAGATGCTAGGGTTTGTTGCTATCCCTCCTAAATTCAAGGAAGAACGTTGAGCATGAAATGAGGAAGTGGAGGAGTGCAAGAACCCCTGCGTGGGTGAGATCTGGGCTGCGTGAAGCCTTAATTCAGTTGCTATAAATACTTTTATCTGTTTTCATATCAGGGGCGCGTACACACCTTCTTTCTCTCTCGCATCTTAAGATACAATTTACTGTTTTCGTACTTAGTTTAGTTGCTGGATATTCTGTCTACCTGAAGCTGGCGGTTTGCCTTCAAGAAGGTAGTTCAGTTGTTTTGTTGGCAAAACTGGGGTTGGGCCCAGAAGTTAATCGAGTTATTTTCTTTCCAAGTAAGATGTCTTTTATCATTTCTTTTACTTTCGTTTCTATGTTTAGTGGCTAAGTATCCACTGTTCAAGTCAAGGTAATGGTCTAAAGGTAGAATATGTGCATGAGGTAATCGGACTTTAAAGCCTTAAGGGTTCACAATCTTAACTTGTTTTTTCACTTAGACATAGGTAAAGGGTGGTTGGAGATGAAAGCGCGCATTTCTGATTAACTGGTACTAGTGTTAGTTACGTGGGAGTGTATAGGTGACCCATGCCTCGATACCCGCATAGTAACAAGTCCGGGGGTGACAGCCTTGGTAGTTGAGATTGAGTAGTATATGCAGGCACAAGACCGTGTCAAACCTACTAGAATCGGGTCGCTTTTGCCCTCAAAGCTGCTATACCTGCAAAACCTTTGTGTGATTCTCTCCTTAGGTTCCTTTATAGTTAGGTCCCTAGGTGCCGATCGTATCATCTAGACGATATAATGTAAGAAGTGATTGGGGAGTGGCCGATCGTATCCATTTCCTATAACCGGTTAACCCTCAAAGTGACAATTACCCATATTTGGTCATAGGGATTCGGTTTTTGACCTTTCTGCTAGTGTGGGCACAATGGGTAGTAGTGGTAATTACATGTGTTTTGCCCGGGATTGCACATACCTACCGAATGACTTGATGCTTTGATTTGAACACTTTTATTACTAATATTTTCTCTTGTGATTTCCTTTTCAGCATTTAGTTAGTTTAAGTTTATTAGCAAGGTTTTTAGAGTGACACTGAAGACCCAACTTGAAACTAAGAAAAGATAGAAGGTTAAAACACTCCTCGTGGGATCGACATCCGTCTTCACTAGCTATACTAGCCGTTGAGGGCAGATTAAGCATTTGTGGACTATTTGCCCGCAAGTGTATTTTTGCACACTAAAACGATGGTGTGCCACACGCCCAGTGGGACCATCTCTACCTCTCATCTCTTCTCTTCACCAATTTTCTCAAGCATCAAGATGTCTACAATTCTGGAAGAGCAAATTGCAAATTTGACGAAGCTTGCCGAAGGACTTGCCAAGCGGATACAAGAACGGGATGCTCAAATCTTGAAGCTGAACAAAGAATGGGTTGTTGATTTTGGTGGCGAGCAAGCGAATGAAGATACTGAAACTGAGATATCTACAAAGCTACATGCTAACAAAAGTGAAAAATCTACAGCCAAATAAATTGAAATCTTGTCCGATGGCTCAATACAAGTTGATCAACTTAAATATTTCATACTAGAGACAATCATAGACAAGTCTGGAAAGAGCCATAAATCACTCTGGACTTACAACAAGTCGTATACTCCAAGAATTGACAACTTAAAGATGCCAGATGGCTACCAGCCGCCAAAGTTTCAACAATTTGATGGCAAAGAAAATCCAAGACAACATGTGGCTCACTTTGCAGAGACCTGTAATGATGCTGGGACATACGAAGATCACTTGGTGAAGCAATTCATTCATTCTTTAAAAGACAACGCGTTTGATTGGTATACCGATTTGGAGCTAAATTCGATTGATAGTTGGGGGCAACTGGAGAAAGAATTCCTTAACCGCTTCTACAGTACTCGGAGGACAGTTAGCTTGGTTGAACTCACAAATACAAACCAACAAAAAGAAGAGTCTGTCATCGACTACATCAATCGTTGGAGAAACTTGAGCTTGAATTGCAAAGATCAATTATCAGAAACTTCAGCAATTGAAATGTGCATCCAAGGCATGTGTTGGGGTCTTCAATATATTTTCAAAGGGATTCAACCAAAGACTTTCGAGGAATTGGCCACTAGAGCTTACGACATGGAGTTAAGCATGGCCATAAATGGAGTTGAAGAACTATCGATGCAAAAACATCACAACTTTGAAGAAGAGCCAGAAATAAATGATGGGGGCAAACCTTTCGAGGAATCTCCAAGTGAAGAAGAAGAAGAAGAAGAAGAAGAAGAAGAAGAAGAAGAAGAAGAAGAAGAAGAAGAAGAAGATGATGATGATGATGATGATGATGAAGATGAAGATGAAGATGAAGAAACGGCTACAAATCTAACCATGGGCCAATTCAAGTCTTTCAACATTTGTTACAATCAATGAAAAGAAAATGAGCAACGCTCCTTGATAAGAGCCTAAACTATCTAAGAGTTAAAACTATCTAAAGTTTTCAAAATGCAAATGCTCCTTGATAAGAGCCAAAACTATCTAAACTCTTCAAGAAATACCAAGACTCCTTGACACGAGTATAAAATGTATACAAAGTCAAATTCAAATCTAAGACTCCTTGACACGAGTATAAAATGTCTACAAAGTCAAATTCAAATCCAAGACTCATTGACACGAGTATAAAAGGTCTACAAATTCAAATTCAAGACTCTTTGACATGAGTATAAATGTCTACAAATTCAAATCTAAGACTCCTTGACACGAGTATAAAATGTCTACAAATCCAAATTCAAATCCAAGTACTCACAGACACGAGTATAAAAGGTCTACCAAGTCCAAATTCAAGTTGAAGGCTCCTCGATATGAGCATAAACTATCCAAGTTCAAGAAAAAGCTCCCTAATATGAGCATAAACTATCCAAGTTCAAGAAAGCTCCCTGATACGAGCATAAACTATCTAAATTCAAATCCAAATTGAAAGCTCCTTGATACGAGTATAAACTATCTAATAAATTCAAATTGAAGAACTCTTGAATATGAGTATAAACTATTCAAGAACTCCTTGACACGAGTATAAACTATCTAATAAATTCAAGTTCAAGACTCCTTAATACGAGTTTAAACTATCGAGTCAATTTTCGAGACTCATTCATTTCAAACAAAAAGTCGTCAATGAACAAGTCTCGAGGGGGCATTTGTAGGAGGCGAAAAAATCAAATATGATATATAATATTTTTATTGATTTTTATATATTTATTTAGTTTTGGAATCATATCAAATCCAAAATTAGATAAAATATTTAAATAATAAAGGTATTATTATATGATAAACATCAAGAGTCTTTGGCAACAAATAAATATATTTCAAAAGATATATATCAATTTCCAATAGCCAATGAGATAGTGTCACATCAGTTCTAGATCTCTTTCCCTACAACTATAAATAGGGGTCTCCATATCAGTTGAAAATCACACCATAAGTCATTTGAAGAGTTCAAGAATTTGAGAACTTCCATAAGTGAAATTCTCAAAGATATTCAAGGCGTTCTTCACCAAAATCATCCCGAAGACGGCGTTTGATCCACAAGCAAGACCATTTGAAGAGTTCAAGAATTTGAGAACTTCCATAAGTGAAATTCTCAAAGATATTCAAGGCGTTCATGTGACATTCAAAGACGTTCTTCACCAAATTCATCCCGAAGACGACGTTTGATCCATAAGCAAGACAGTCAAAGGCGTTCTTCATCAAATTCATTTTGAAATTAGCGTTTGATCCGGAAACAAGGCCTCGGCCCTCCGAGTTAACGTTATCAAGACTAAAGATCAAGTCAAAGAAGATTGAGGATACAACTCTTTCCCGAAAACTTTAAAGGCTAAGTTCAAACAACAAGTCCGAGAAAATCAAAGAGACAAATTTACTCTGAAGATTTCGAAGACCGTTTGAAGATCAAGTTTTGAAGAGAAGAATCAGAGAAAAATAGAGATTGGATTCATAAATATATTTTGATCCGAAAATCATCTGAATTGTACACTATTTTATGTTTTACCAAATTAAATACAAAATTTTGTGTTACAAATTTTGGCAAAGCTCCTTGATAAGAGCTTAAACTATCTAAAGTCTTCAAAATTCAAACGCTCCTTGATAAGAGCCTAAACTATCTTCAAAGCTCCTTGATAAGAGCTTAAACTATCTAAAGTCTTCAAAATTCAAACACTCCTTGATAAGAGCCTAAACTATCTTCAAATCTAAAGTCTTCAAAATTCAAACGCTCCTTGATAAGAGCCTAAAATATCTTCCAAAGCTCCTTGATAACAGTCAAAACTATCTAAACTCTTCAAAAAATACCAAGACTCCTTGACATGAGTATAAAATGTCTACAAATCCAAATTGAAGACTCCTTGACACGAGTATAAAAGGTCTACAAATTCAAATCCAAGACTCATTGACACGAGTATAAAAGGTCTACAAATTAATATTAAAGACTCATTGACACGAGTATAAAAAGTCTATAAATTCAAATTCAAGACTCCTTGACACGAGTATAAAATGTCTACAAATCCAAATTCAAATCCAAGTACTCACAGACACGAGTATAAAAGGTCTACCAAGTCTAAATTCAAGTTGAAGGCTCCTCGATATGAGCATAAACTATCCAAGTTCAAGAAAAAGCTCCCTAATATGAGCATAAACTATCCAAGTTCAAGAAAAAGCTCCCTAATATGAGCATAAACTATCCAAGTTCAAGAAAGCTCCCTGATACGAGCATAAACTATCTAAATTCAAATCCAAATTGAAAGCTCCTTGATACGAGTATAAACTATCTAATAAATTCAAATTGAAGAACTCTTGAATATGAGTATAAACTATTCAAGAACTCCTTGACACGAGTATAAACTATCTAATAAATTCAAGTTCAAGACTCCTTAATACGAGTTTAAACTATCTAATCAATTTTCGAGACTCATTCATTTCAAACAAAAAGTCGTCAATGAACAAGTCTTGAGGGGGCATTTGTAGGAGGCGAAAAAATCAAATATTATATATAATATTTTTATTGATTTTTATATATTTATTTAGTTTTGGAATCATATCAAATCCAAAATTAGATAAAATATTTAAATAATAAAGGTATTATTATTTGATAAACATCAAGAGTCTTTGGCAACAAATAAATATCTTTCAAAAGATATATATATCAATTTTCAAGAGCCAATGAGATAGTGTCACATCAGTTCTAGATCTCTTTCCCTACAACTATAAATATGGGTCTCCATATCAGTTGAAAATCACACCAGCAGTCATTTGAAGAGTTCAAGAATTTGAGAACTTCCATAAGTGAAATTCTCAAAGATATTCAAGGCGTTCTTCACCAAAATCATCCCGAAGACGGCGTTTGATCCACAAGCAAGACCATTTGAAGA
Organism: Perilla frutescens; assembly: GCA_026008535.1. Taxonomy (NCBI): domain Eukaryota; kingdom Viridiplantae; phylum Streptophyta; class Magnoliopsida; order Lamiales; family Lamiaceae; genus Perilla; species Perilla frutescens. The sequence continues at coordinate 56,935,570 of BRKX01000003.1, forward strand.
GTTCAAGAATTTGAGAACTTCCATAAGTGAAATTCTCAAAGATATTCAAGGCGTTCATGTGACATTCAAAGACGTTCTTCACCAAATTCATCCCGAAGACGACGTTTGATCCATAAGCAAGGCAGTCAAAGGCGTTCTTCATCAAATTCATTTTGAAATTAGCGTTTGATCCGGAAACAAGGCCTCGGCCCTCCGAGTTAACGTTATCAAGACTAAAGATCAAGTCAAAGAAGATTGAGGATACAACTCTTCCCCGAAAACTTTAAAGGCTAAGTTCAAACAACAAGTCCGAGAAAATCAAAGAGACAAATTTACTCTGAAGATTTCGAAGACCGTTTGAAGATCAAGTTTTGAAGAGAAGAATCAGAGAAAAATAGAGATTGGATTCATAAATATATTTTGATCCGAAAATCATCTGAATTGTACACTATTTTATGTTTTACCAAATTAAATACAAAATTTTGTGTTACAAATTTTGGCAAAGCTCCTTGATAAGAGCTTAAACTATCTAAAGTCTTCAAAATTCAAACGCTCCTTGATAAGAGCCTAAACTATCTTCAAAGCTCCTTGATAAGAGCTTAAATTATCTAAAGTCTTCAAAATTCAAACGCTCCTTGATAAGAGCCTAAACTATCTTCAAAGCTCCTTGATAAGAGCTTAAACTATCCAAAGTCTTCAAAATTCAAACGCTCCTTGATAAGAGCCTAAACTATCTTCAAAGTTCCTTGATAAGAGCTTAAACTATCTAAAGTCTTCAAAATTCAAACGCTCCTTGATAAGAGCCTAAACTATCTTCCAAAGCTCCTTGATAAGAGTCAAAACTATCTAAACTCTTCAAGATATACCAAGACTCCTTGACATGAGTATAAAATGTCTACAAATCCAAATTGAAGACTCCTTGATACGAGTATAAAAGGTCTACAAATTCAAATCCAAGACTCATTGACACGAGTATAAAAGGTCTACAAATTAATATTCAAGACTCATTGACACGAGTGTAAAAAGTCTACAAATTCAAATTCAAGACTCCTTGACACGAGTATAAAATGTCTACAAATCCAAATTCAAATCCAAGTACTCACAGACACGAGTATAAAAGGTCTACCAAGTCTAAATTCAAGTTGAAGGCTCCTCGATATGAGCATAAACTATCCAAGTTCAAGAAAAAGCTCCCTAATATGAGCATAAACTATCCAAGTTCAAGAAAAAGCTCCCTAATATGAGCATAAACTATCCAAGTTCAAGAAAGCTCCCTGATACGAGCATAAACTATCTAAATTCAAATCCAAATTGAAAGCTTCTTGATACGAGTATAAACTATCTAATAAATTCAAATTGAAGAACTCTTGAATATGAGTATAAACTATTCAAGAACTCCTTGACACGAGTATAAACTGTCTAATAAATTCAAGTTCAAGACTTCTTAATACGAGTTTAAACTATCTAATCAATTTTCGAGACTCATTCATTTCAAACGACAAGTCGTCAATGAACAAGTCTCGAGGGGGCATTTGTAGGAGGCGAAAAAATCAAATATTATATATAATATTTTTATTGATTTTTATATATTTATTTAGTTTTGGAATCATATCAAATCCAAAATTAGATAAAATATTTAAATAATAAAGGTATTATTATATGATAAACATCAAGAGTCTTTGGCAACAAATAAATATCTTTCAAAAGATATATATCAATTTCCAACAGCCAATGAGATAGTGTCACATCAGTTCTAGATCTCTTTCCCTACAACTATAAATAGGGGCCTCCATATCAGTTGAAAATCACACCAGAAGTCATTTGAAGAGTTCAAGAATTTGAGAACTTCCATAAGTGAAATTCTCAAAGATATTCAAGGCGTTTTCACCAAAATCATCTCGAAGACGGCGTTTGATCCACAAGCAAGACCATTTGAAGAGTTCAAGAATTTGAGAACTTCCATAAGTGAAATTCTCAAAGATATTCAAGGCGTTCTTGTGACATTCAAAGGCGTTCTTCACCAAATTCATCCCGAAGACGACGTTTGATCCATAAGCAAGGCAGTCAAAGGCGTTCTTCATCAAATTCATTTTGAAATTAGCGTTTGATCCGGAAACAAGGCGTCGGCCCTCCGAGTTAACGTTATCAAGACTAAAGATCAAGTCAAAGAAGATCGAGGATACAAATGTTCCCCGAAAACTTCAAAGACCAAGTTCAAACAACAAGTCCGAGAAAATCAAAGAGACAAATTTACTCTGAAGATTTCGAAGACCGTTTGAAGATCAAGTTTTGAAGAGAAGAATCAGAGAAAAATAGAGATTGGATCCATAAATTTATATTTTTGATCCGAAATCATTTTATTGTACACTGTTTTGTGTTTTACCAAATTAAATACAAAAATTTCTGTTACATATACAACTTTGTATCTTCTCTTTTACCATTGAGTATCAACCCTTTTATTTATTCTTCTCTTTTCCATGAAAGAAAAATATGCTGAGAGTCATATTTCTGATTTCTCATTTTCTCGCTCCTCCAAAAAAAAAAAAAATGTCTTGACCTCATCTGATTGCTCTCATTCTTCAAAAATATTGATTGTCTGGCAATCTTAGTTGCCTTGTCTTTCTTTTAGGTTGTTTCGATTTTTTTTTTTCAATTTTAATTTGACTTTTTAAAACATTGTTGTGAGTTTTTAAATTATGCCTTATAAAACTAGAAAATATAAGTTTGGGTATGAAAAGCGTAAGAAAAGGAAAACAATTAAATACATTGAATGAGTCAAATATGAATATTTGAATGTATTAATGCGTGCAAATGTGAGAAAAATATGAATTTTTTACATCAATTGTGTAGAATGATATTTGTTTTGTGAAATAAAATTAAAGTGCAAGAGCGACATTTATTCAGAAATGGATGGAGTATTAATATTTTGTACTAATTTGTAGTCATGATCATAATTATTATTATTTTGAGGAAAAAAAAAACAAAAACATTAAACCATTAGAGGGAGCATCCCATCCAAATTAAAGCCAATGTCTCACAGCAATCTGGCGTGTAGTATACGAAATAAAATTAACGTCACTAATTGCTAACTCAGTTGGCTTATGCAGCTATTGTATTGTATGGATACGCCGCCGAGATAAGAAATTAATTAAGGGTGTCTTTGTCTTTGAGTTGCACCAGTGCTCGGTGAAGGTGAAGGTGAAGGTGAAGCTTCAGGCAATCAACTTCAACTTCAATATTAGTGCCAATTCCGAGCTTTTAATTTGCTACATCCATCAATATTAGTCATGATCATTATTGCTCAAACACAATAATTAAAGAAAATTATAGAGGACTATTACAGGACACTTAGCTAACCTGTCCCTTCTTAATTCACCATTTTATTTTGATCACTTACAATTTAAATTAATTACTTATCGCTTTTGAGAGCCCGCAGAGTTCATTTTTTCCTTTACCATTTATGGAAAATTGAATTTTACTATGATAATTTGACTCTTTCCTCGTTGCCCATAATCTCCCATACTGTCATACATATACATAGTTGTCCTTTTTCATGCTCTCATAATATGAATGATTTTCTTTTTGTGGTAATTTAATTTAATTTAATTTATACTACCTCCGTTTCATAATGTTTGTTGTTTAAGGTTTTGTTTTAGTTTCAAAATGTTTGTTGTTTTATATAATTTGACATCCTCTCTCCCAATTTTAACCCTGTCAAATCCTACAAGATTTTTTGATTCTAACTTACTTATAATATATGAAGAGAGAAAAATATATGGAGAGAGAAAATATTGTTATTTTTTAGGAAAATATAGATGAATTAGATTTTATGGCTTATATAAGGGATGGGTATATTTGTCCACAAAATTAATTCTTAATTCCAGATAAAAAAAACAAAACAACAAACATTATGAAACGGAGGTAGTAATAAGGATAACATTTTAAAAAGTAGATATATATTGATTGGAAATTACCCCACTCTTGCTCTAAGGATTCATTCCTGAAGTTGTCACTCCCCATAAGGCCTTTCCAAGGTGTGTTAATTAGAAAGCATTATACTATAAATACTTTATTGCTTTATAATATTTTTTTTTACCAGTAAAAAAAAAAGTTATTTTGGAGTAGTGAGAAAAACGAATTAAGAATTTAAGATCTCAAATGAGAGTCTTCTTTATACAAAATTCATCATAAAATTCATTTAATGGCAAATGTATAACTTAAATTAAATAGAGAAATAATTGATAAATACAAAATACAGCAATGTTGTTTGATTTGAATTACGACTTAATCATAAGAGTAAGCTACTATCTTCATACAATTTACGCTACACAAATGGTGGTCGGGGAGCATTGTTGGGAACAATTGCCTTTGAACCGTTCTTGACAAACTTTAGAATAGAACCTTACACAAGAGAAAACAAAGACGACAGAAAATAAAAGAAACAAACTGAATTGAAATACAGTAAGAGATAACTGAATTGAACAATTTGTTCTTGGATCTGTCTTGAACAGCTCCTGGAACACATTAGAACAGTCTTTGAACATATTCAAGAAAGCGATGAAGATCTTCAGATCAACCACGGAACCCACTGGACCAGCCTCGGACATATTCTGGATTGACAGGAAACATCTGGGACAGATTCTGGATTGACAGGAAATGTCTAGGACAAATTCTGGAACGGACTTGGGAACGTCTCGGACAGGATCTGCAACAAACAGCAAACAAGGTTTGATGTGGAAATTAGCCGAGTCGATGAGACCTCTTTCTGCAAGACAATTACGCCCCGACTAATGCTCACGGTATTGGCGTTTGTCTCTCAAAGATAAAACGGCTTCGTCCTTCACGGATGTAGCACCACAAGTCCGGAAGGCTCCAACGAACTAGATAAATGTGAAGACTGGGAAGCTTCACTTGGAAAGATAATGCAAAATGTATGACGCACTTTGTAAAAGATTTTTGGTGTAGAAAACTTATGCAAAGCACATGGAAAACTTCATGGAAAAACTTATGGAAACTTATCTTTCCTATCATGCAAGGATGCCTATTTATAGGCACACATTCCACCTCCTTAGGGATTAAGGTTTGGACATTCAAACCAAGATGTAACTCCCATGAGTTACTAGGTGCATTCAAGCCCACATTTGTAAACTTCCATTTAAGATCCATTCAAATCCACATTTGAAACCTCCCATGGGTTACTACCATTGCAATATTAAGTTTGCACCATGAGTGAGAGTTAGTTACACTCCTGAATATCAGGAGTTACATCACGTGTACACCAATGGATCGGACACCGTAGTGTTCCCGAATCTGTTCCTGATAGATGACCCAACACTTGATCTGAATCAACTAGAATGGACTTTGGACGAGGCCCAAATCCAATCAAGTTCAAATCACAGTTCACCCCATAGCCAAGACACGAGACAACATCACTGTCACTCTAACTGTTCCAGACCTAAGAACAGGAACGAACACTGGCACGGATGTGCTCACATAATTGTGTACATTAGATGTTACGCTCAAGTGATTACACACTTAAGTACAAGCTTAATCAGCTTCGACTTTGATTGCATATACTCCATTTTACGTGACCAACTTATTTATTAATTTCTCACTCACCGAAAATCAGGTTTGAGAAAATAAAACATTATGAATATCTATTTTAACATAGATCAATCATACACTATTTAACTCCTCCAAAGTTAAATATTTCGGTCACTGAAAATCGGATAAAATGAGATCACACACTCACTTTATTAAACCCAATTTTTCAACAATCCCTACATGAGTGGAAATTTGTGCATGCATGAATGCAGACACACAACCCAGTCCTCAAGAGACACAATTGCATAGGGTAAGGTAGGTTTTGGCTTTGAACCTTCCTTTATCAATACTATCGGATATACCGGTGGTTTGGTGGACGTGATGCCTTGAACCATCCCTCCTTGGTGTGTATCTAGACAATAGCATTGATACAATAATGTCTCAAACACTATTTGTTCTCACGTTTGTTCCCGTTTCTGGCCCTGGGCAACCTCTTTGATTCATAAGTATCACATTGAAGCGACCCCACTTCACACTTATATAGGTGATCTCCTCTCCAAGTATCCTGTAATACTCGACCTCATAGAGGTCTAGGAATCATTAAAAGTCATAGGACTTATGCTCACCACATGCAGACTAACACACTTGATGTGCTTTCCAGGGAACAGTTTCAAGTGTAACGACTTGAACTCTTATAGCTTAGTTGTCCCTTTGAACCAAGTTCTTGGGATCTCCAGTCATCATTGGTTGGGTTACCACTATAATTGTTCTTCTTTGTGGATTTTAATCGCATTCTCTCTAGCAATTTGGTCATTTGATCTCGGTTTAACCCTTTGGTTAGCGGATCTGCTAGATTATCTAATGACTTCACATAGTCAACTGAGATAACCCCACTTGAGATCATATGCTTCACGGTATTATGTCTCCAACGGATATGTCGAGACTTACCATTATACATCACGTTCAGTGCCCTTCCAATAGCAGCTTGGCTATCACAGTGAATCATCACTACAGACACTGGCTTACTCCAACATGGAATATCTTCAAGAAAGTTTCGAAGCCACTCCACTTCTTCACTAGCTTTATCTAGAGCAATAAACTCAGATTCCATGGTGGATCGGGCTATACACGTTTGTTTCGTGGATTTCCATGACACTGTTCCATACCCAATAGTGAATACATATCCACTCATTGAGAATGAGTCTTTTGTGTCTGATATCCAATTCGCATCACAGTACCCTTCAAGTACATGAGGAAATCTTATGTAATACAACCCGTAGTTAAGAGTATACCTTAAGTATCTCAAAACTCGTTCTAGAGCTTTCCAATGTTCATTGCTTGGATTGCTCGTGAACCTACTCAACTTATTCACAGCACATGCAAGATCAGGACGCATACAGTTTGTGATGTCCATCATGCTTCCAATGATCCTTGCATACTCATATTGAGCTACAGACTCTCCACTGTTTTTGCTCAAATGCACGTTGAGTTCCAAAGGCGTCTTAGCCGACAGACCATCAAAAGCATTGAATTTTCTTAGGCACTCTCTCAACATAATGAGATTGTGATAAGACAATTCCTTCAAATGTCCTCACGATTTTGATTCCAAGAATCACATCGGCTAAATCCATATCTTTCATGTCAAAATACCTTGTTAACATGCGTTTCGTATCAACGATGATCTTATGGCTATTGTCCATGATTAACATGCCATCTACATAAAGGTAAACTATAACATACGCGTTAGAATCTCCTTTAACGTAGACACATTTATCAACTTCGTTGATTTTGAAACCATTTGATAACATCATGTCATCAAACTTCAAGTGCCATTCTTTCGGTGTTTGTTTAAGACCATATAATGATCGAATAAGTTTACACACCTTATGCTCCTGACCCGGAGCGACAAACCCTTCAGATTGCTCCATGTATATTTCATCCTCCAACTCACCATTCAAAAACGCAGTTTTAATATCCATTTGGTGAATCTCAAGATTGTGCAAAGCAGCAATCGACAGAAGCACCCAAATGGAAGTAATCCTCGTTATAAGTGAGTAGATATCGAAGAAATCATACCCCTCTTTTTGTTTAAAACATCTGGCAACCAGACGAGCTTTAAACTTATCAATAGTTCCATCTGCTTTATACTTTCTTTTTAGGATCCACTTGCATCCTAAGGGCTTGCAACCTTCAGAAAGATCAGTTAACTCCCAAATATGGTTTTGCAAGATGGAATCAATTTCACTATTGATAGCCTCTTTCCAAAACGACGCATCTGGACTAGACAGAGCTTCGTTTAAAGACTTTGGTTCATTATCCAACATGTAGATAACGAAATCAGGACCAAATGTCTTAATCGTTCTTGTTCTCTTGCTACGTCTCAGTTCTTCATCCATGGGATTAGAACTACTTGCAACGTCACTAATTCTGTTCCCAGAACTGTCTCTAGCAACGTCACCAATACTGTTCCCAGAACTGTCTCCGACAGTGTCAGAGGTTCTGTTCTTAGAACAGTCTTCTATCGTATCCTTATCTTTACAAGGATAGATATTCTCAAAGAATATAGCATTCCTCGACTCCATTATCGTTCCTACAGTCATCTCGAGTATCTCCGATCGATGAATTAGAAACCGATAAGCGCTACTGTTAAGTGCATACCCCACAAATATACAATCGACTGTTTTACACTACTACAAAAACGCACATACGTAACGGTTATTGCCCGTTATGTATGCCATTTCCGAACCGTTACGTATAATGGTGTTACGTATTCTACCCAGTATACGTAACGATTATTAACCGTTATCTATACTCACTTTACGTAACGGTTTATAACCGTTATCTATACTGCATGAAGCATTACGTATTATGATCTTTCGTAACAGTTTTTATAACAAACCGTTATGTATTATATACTATATGTAACGATTTTGTATAAAACCGTTACGTATTATATTTTTTAGATAACACTCATTAAGGAACCGTTACATATTCCATAACATAGATAACACTTTTCTAAGAAACCGTCACATTTTCCACGGCATAGATAACGCTTTTTTTAAAACCGTTACGTATTCTTGTATTTAGATAACGCTTTTTTTAAAACCGTTACGTATTCTTGTATTTAGATAACGCTTTTTTTAAAAACCGTTACATATTCTTGTATTTAAATAACACTTTTTTTCAACCGTTACGTATAATACTGTTCTGCACAATTTTTTATAAAAATAAAATTATATTTTTAAATTGTAAATAATCTAAATAATATTTCAAATTAAGCACTAAAACGTAAATTAATTATAATAACGAGACATTATCCAAGTATCAATATTTAAATACAAATGAAAATTCAACACTAATTCAATAAAACCCTAAAATCAATAAATAATAAGAAAAATTTATCCAAGTACTAATCTTTTTAAACAAAAAAGAATTAACCGCAAATATTTTATACTAAGGCCTTGAGCAGCAACTCAACTTTATTTAACACTTCTAAATCCTCTTCATCCCCCATGTGCTTCATAACGTTCACTTTACCTCTCAACTGCTCAATTTGTAGATAGACCATCCCATATGTTTCAAGATAACCTCCACTAAAAACAACCCACTTAATGCATCTCCAACAGCTTGATTAATCAATCTGCTGACGGCCAATAATCTCAAAGTAGCCTTATGTTGATCTGAATCTAGAAATAACCAAACAGAAAAACTTGTTTCATCATAAGCAAAAAAATTTATACAAATTAGAAAAGTAATAAAAGAACTCACTTAACAGAAGATGAATATTCTTGAAAATAAAATTTATAAGATTCTGCAAAAGTTGCAAATCCCATTCTATATTGGTTTTGACATCAAATATCATGTCAGAAGTTGATTAGGTTTAAGAGAAAAACCACAACTAAGTTATTTTATAAATGATAATTTGAGTCGTAAATCACAACACATGAACTATATGTATAGCTATACAGAACTTTCACCAGTTAGCAGCAATTTTCTATATAAGATTTGTGCGCACACACTATAAAAGCTCAACAGAAGTGATTCAGTCAGTAAATGCTCATGATGCAGACAAGTCACTCTAGCATGTCCCCAAGAAAATTATATAATGCATCCAAGAGATTTACGCAAAGGAAAATGCCATCTACCCAATTAAAACAGAACATGATAATTTCATATAGGGAAGATACTTATACCATAACTCATGCTACAAACAATTGCAGAAATTATATCAACACGACACCCTATGGTTGCTCCAGGTCTCCTACAACGGCTGCATTTAAGTACCCTTCCTCGATAAAGTGCAGCCCTGACATTTTTCAAGCATCCCAGCCCAGCAAAGTAAACCTGTAAAAACAAATTATCAGACTAGCAAATAGAAGATAGTACTTGCATAGAAGAACAATAAAATCCAGTAGTTTCAACAAAATGAAATAGAAAGACCAATAACATGCGTTATGTACTTATGTATGAAAAATAAAAGTCCAAAAAGTCTGACAGACAAGATTATTGCATATCTCCAACTAATTTTGTCCTACGATAAGAACCAATTCAGAAGCTACAATGATGTGACCTATAATATTTAACCAAGCAAATATGAGAAAGAATGACTAAGTGCTCACATGCAGAACCACAATAGGCATACCAATCATATAAACGTTTGCAGAGAACTCCAATTTAAACAGAGAGAGAGAGAGAACATTAACCAATCTAGCCATTTCGTTTTTCCTCAAATACTTGAGACACCAGAAGAACATCCATTGTGCTTTCACCAAGAGAAATAACTTTGTAGGACCTAAAAAACGAATATTCAACCAAAAATCATGAACAAACACAACATATCCCCAACTTCTCAGGCCTCAGCACTTGAAGAAATAAACAGTACTACTCACAGTTACCTGCATACGAATCTGATCCAACACCCTGAATTGCCTATCAAAGAAAAAAAAAGAATAAAAAAGACACAATAACTAATAAAAAATCGTATTTCATTCAAAAATGAAACTACCACCACCACAACGGGCCACAACCTTTCTAGACAGCATTTCTGTAATTTTACTTCGACTAAAATCCTCCAAAACTGACCTCCCATTTGAAAAACACAATTCATAGATGTGTAAAGGCCTTAGAGGACTAGGTCCAAGAACCAAAGAGATTTTATCAACATTCGGAACTTCAGTAATCACCAACTAAAGTGCGTTCTTGAGATTAGATATACACCCCATCAGTTTCTCCAACCTTCTTATCCCCATTTTCACTTCCCTTTTTCTGGCCGCTTGCTTTCTCCTTGTTGATATCGCCTTTGCTTCACTTTCCGTGACCAACAAACTATTAACCAAACTTTGAGATTTTAACATTTCTTTATCATTGAGCAACACATGTTGCTATAATAATGAAGTTTTTTTTTTTTATCTTTAAACACATGATATTTATACATTCAACACCATTTTAATTTAGTTAAGTTATTTTTAGTTTTTTTTTTCCAATGTACTGATTTATATTACAATAAAAAATATAGTATTAAATGTATGTTCGGATAAAATACACACAAAAAATAGTTAATATTTTGTGACATGTGTAATAATTAAAATAGTTCAATCAATTCAGTGTATCGTGATATACTAAGACTGTCTCTCATTGCTGGAACTCATCATCCACAACAATTATGCAGAATTTTCAGAAACTCAGCATCTACCATTTCTCAAACTGTGGTTTCTATGGAAGTTAGTGAACCACAGGGCGAAAAATCTAACCATCATAGTGGAATGAATCCATAGAATACTAATTCTGCAGGGCCTGTCATGAAGACATGATTGTCGGTTTCTCTCCACTCAATATCCAGTGGCCCTCCAGGTAAATCGACAGAGCAACTCTGAATGGAAGGAAATGGAATGAGATAGCAAAAGGTGTGCAGACTGGAAGTGGAAGCAAGAATAATCAACGAGGAAAAAACTATATTCAGTGTTGTTCCACAAAGTGATTTTATTTTATTTTTTGATTGCTCGAATCTTTTGGATATTGTACCCCGGAAGACAAATGTATCGAACTTACCCTATCTGCACGACCCTCCAGAACTGCAGTGACAACAACTGCACAAGCTCCTGTTCCATAGGCTAGGGTTGCACCTGTAGTAGCAGCAACCACATTAAGTTCACATGTCAAACCTTGAATGGCTGGAGATTTTGCAGTGTGGATAACATGATGTGCGTAGATGGGGGAAAAAAAAACACTTGTAATGCAAGAAGGTTAACAAATGCAGAAGAAAACTTTAACACGTCTAGTGATGCATGTAAAGAGTAAGATAAATACAAACCTGCCCCATGTTCCCAGACAAGCATCTTAAGGTGACTTGGTGAGAAGACTTGAACAAATTCTGCAATATGACAAACAATTTTCCATAATATAGTTCAGAACATGAATGGATGGCTTCAATTGTTCTATTTCTCAAAATCAAGTTACAAAAAGGACTTGCAAATAAAAACCAGAAGAGATCATCTAAGTCCAATGCACTGAGATAAAAAGGATATAAGTTTTCAACCCAAGCACAGTAGCAACCAAAATATTTTACAGCATATTTACAATATTAGAGATTGAGATATCATACTAGAGCCCCACGTTTAAGATGTCCAGGAGATGATTGGCATTTGGAATCAAAGCTTTTCATGAGAACAATTCACATCAGGGATCAGCACATGTAATATCTGTTTTCTTGTTCACATGTGAAACCAACAAAATAGAGATACAGAGCTTCATAAGTGAGTTCTTTCCCCGACTTTCTACAGTTATACTGTATGGATGGCATTATATTCTTCTAAATTCATCCAAGTATTATATTGCAAACTAGCATATGCATAATTAAAAGACAGATAGAAGAAACAGATTAAACATGAGCAATGGCAGATAAACTACGTAAAGCAAGCAAAAACTGATTAATACCTGTGTTTGTTCGGGCAGGGAACACCGCATGATGTTCAAATTTTGGGCCAATCTCAGCTAAATTTAGTTCATCCACTTGCAAATCCTGTGTCCACAATCCACAAGGGAGAAAGAAATGGCTACATCATCTCACTCATAACCAATAGAAGGAGAGAAGAGTTATAAATAGAGCACATACATTGCATGATTCAGTACCAAAAGTGACAGTGTGGATTTCCCATGCTAACACAAGTAACATTCCAGATTAACCCATCCACATCCAGCTTTGCCTTAACAGCGGCCTGATCTTTCTTTGTAGTTAACTTTGTAGGAACATCTGAAGCCTTCAGAATTGGCTGACCTATATCAATTCTGACCTGAAAATGAGACCAAGTGGTGAACAATATCAGCTCTGACCTGGAAACAAGACCAAGTTCTGAACAATCTTGCATTAAAAATGATACTGAAAAGGTGGTAGAGAGCATCAAAAAGACTAAACAAACAATTGACAGGAAGAGATGCTTGCCAAAATCATAGATGTATTAGTACGACCTACAAACACTAAAGTTATAACTATGTTACGACATTCTAGAAGTACCTCAGGTACAATCAAACCAGCACCAGTATGCACATTGAAGCTGCAACACGAAATAAGAGATGAGTAGCCACTAAAGGTTTTGCTCCCACATCAAGATAGTCAGGATACTAGTGAATGAATAAACTTTTGATTCCCTTGAAGATTCTCAAGCTCAGCTATGAATCTGGCAAAGCATCGGACTCCATGACCACACATCTGTGACAACAAAAGCAGAAATCAACCTCAGGTCATGCAAGAGCAGATCTATTAAACAAGTTCAACCATGATTTTCACAATCTACAATCAGTCCATTTAATAAAATAGGATCTAGAAGATTATCATGGATGGTTAGCTTTCTGACAAGCATATCTCAAGATGAACCCTAGCATGATATGCCCCGATCTTCCACTAGTAAGGAAGCACAGAAATATAGCACAATCGGCAACTCTTTCATTAGTTTCCGTTCCATTTCAAGTCCATAGCACGTTGTTCAAAATTTGCGAGATCTTTATCGATACACAGTTTTGAGCAGTATTAGTATTTGAACAGGAACTACTTGCATACTCTTTTCGGCACAACCTTAACAAATAAAAGAATTTCTTTGCACAACATTTTTGATGAAGTCTCATGATTATTGGTACATTGCAACTTCAACACTTAATTATTGCAAAATATATGATATCATCAATCTTTACCAAATGACCAAACTAAAGCAGCACAAGTTCAATTAATCAGGAAAACACCAATTAACTCAGGCTCACTACCATCAGAATTAAAGATCCTCATTGCATAATCCGTGCCATTAATTCCTGGCAATGCAAATATTACTCCATCAGCTCCAATTCCAAAGTTCCTATCACACAATTTCACAGCTTGCTCAGGTGTGATTTTGGGTTCCTCAGAGTCTCGATTATCAACCTATTTGAATGAAATTATGCACATGAATAAGCATTAATCCAAACATTATAATCGCAGTAAGAATTCTGATAGCTTGAAATGAAGATATTATGCATTTCACTTGGCGTAGCATGGACAAAACCAAACAAATATTGAGAAGAAGCCACCATTCCATCGCATATGCATAATATATTAGATGATCTCAAAGCGTTAATAAACGTAAAAAAAACTGCCACGGTATCTAGATTTCCGTAGCTTCAACGTAAATAATACAAGTTTCAAAGATTATAAAGCAGGAATTTTCACACAAAGAAAAAAAAAATCCAACTACGTGAGAGGAGATTGGTGACTGTTTCAAAACTCCGCGTGAAGCACAATAGACAAGCAATAAATGCAAGGGAGAAGAATACCAATATGAAGTCATTGCCGAGTCCGTGATACTTGACGAAATGAAGAATTCCGCTCTCCTTACGATCGAGAAACGACGTCGCGGAAGCCTTCTCCGGAGCCTGAATGCTCATGGAAGAGAAGACGCGGAAATTAGGTTTCTGACCAGCTGAAATGGCGGTGGACCGGAGATTCCTCGGCAGCTGAATCGATGAAGAAGAGAACCAGAGAGACGAAGGAGCTGAGGAAAGAGAGCGGTGTTTGAAGGCGGTCAGCGGCAATCGCCATTTGGCGTCGGCGAATTACGAGAAAGAAGAAAAGGAAGAGTGATGGACTCCGACTGCCTGGTGATGTTTTTGGAAATGGCAAAATGAGATTGTGGACTTCTTACTAAAAATGTATTGGGCCTATTATTCGGCCCATTGATGAAACTCATACATGGAAAAAGGGTAATTCTATTCATAGCCCCCAAATTTCTCTTCACGATCCCCTTTGAAATAAAAATATAATTATTAATTAGATGGACTTTTATATCCTTGTAATTATGGAATTCTTATGTTTCTTCATAACCCCTCCCCAATCCCCACTGCACGAAATTTATCCTCCCTAGATCTGCAACTCACAAGGATTTTTTTTTTTTTTTAATTCTATGTTTCTCTTTTTTCTTTAATATTGCTTCCTCAGGAATAATAAATCATCTTTTTCAATTTCTTGGTTCTTAATTACATCGATGAAAAATTTCCACTGTCTTGTAAATTAATGATAAACAGCGTCAGAAAAGGAATTTATGTTTCATATTAAGAAGAAGGTGAAGATAATTATTGTAATGATTGTGATGAAGATGAAGAAAAATTAATTTATACTACATGAGTTTGATTGTATCAGTGGTGATGAAGAAATACATGTAATGAAGAATTGAGGACTTAATTGAAGGTTTAGAAGCGGAAATTAAAGATTTGAAGACACCAATTCAAACTATAATCCTACTATCGAAGACACCAATGCAAACATAATTAATTGAAGTTTGAATTTTTATTTTTTTTAGGAAAACACCATTAGGAAATGACTAGTGATTTGTGAATTTAAATGCTAGTTTCCACTAAAATTTTGCCAATGTATAATGTCCAGAATTTCTTAATAATTTTTTTTCTTTTTTGAGGGAATAATTTTCAGATTGTTATTATTATATTGTTGAAGAAGAGAAATAACAGATCCGAGAAGTTAGGGAATTTAGCAATAAAGAGGGGGCTATGCGATTGAATTAGAGATGTTATTATATTTTATTATAATTTTTAAGTAGTTGGATAATAAGGGTAAAAGAGTATATTCAAATAATATTTATATTTTAATTAATTACGGGGGCTATAAAGAGAAAATCGGGGGTTGTGTATAGAATTTCCCATGGAAAAATCGATGCTATGCCCTAGTTTTACCCTTTTTTTAGCAATACTTTTAAAATATTTTTGCAAAAAAAAATAAAAATTGGGTGCAAATATTATTTTTTAAGTAGATACTAATTATGTTCGTTCTGATTTTTTATTTCGTCTCCAACAATATAAACAAGAGGTGGACTTGCATACAACAGCGGTTATTTCCGCCCATTTCGCGGGCGTGCCACGTGGCACATGGTACTTTTTATTATAGTTGGAATGATGATAGTATTAATCTCAGGTTGATACCTTTCTTTATCGTACTTGATACTTTTCTACTTACCATATGGTACTTTTTATTTTACCGAACTCGTGTTTTGCTTTCCTTTGCAAATTCTTGGAATGATGATTGTTTTAGATTAATCTCAACACATACAATATAAAAACTGAAAAAAAAAATCAGGATTTGAACTAAATAAACTAATATAAAATAACTAGCAGAGCCCTTACTTTTTAATGATATAGATGGTACTTTTCGAATGTTTTGTGATACTTTTTAATAGGAAGGTTGGTACTCACTTTGGACAGATTTTTTTTTATGGGTTGACCCGCGTTGACTGGGTCAAAAGCGGGTTTGACTGACCCGTCTCATATAGTGTTATTTGCATCATGATGCATGCAAGTGTTTGCCTATAAACAATAATGTTGTGATTTTTTCACACGATGTCGTTAAAAATATACATATATGTCGTGTGCATAATAGGAGGCGGAAAAAAAATCATGACGAACATAATTAACATCTACTAAATTACTAATGTCTTTGCATAAATATTTAAAAAAAAAAAAAAAACTCAACTCTAGCACGCAGCACGCTACGGTAGCATCGATTTTTCCATCATACAAACACCGTAAGTTTCACGACTTAATCACCATCTTTGTAATGATAAATGATGGGAGTTCGATATTTATCTTTTCAACTTAAAAAAAAAAAGTAAGAAATTCGAATTCGATCCCCAATTTCCATGGTCAACTAAAAAAAATAAGGGGCACACTCCCGTTAGACCGTCTAACGGATTCTCTTGCGTTAGACGCTATTTGACCCAACAAAGTGGTTCCCCCTCCTTTTTTCTATTTATTTTTTTTAATGGTCTCCCCTTCCCCTTTTTTCTTTGATATTCAATTTTTATTTTTATTTTATTTTTTTTGGTTACTTGCGGCTCTCTCTTCCTTTCCTTTTTTTTTATTTTTTTTATTTTAAGCACGAACGTGCTTTCTTTTTTTTCCCTTTCTTTTTCTTTTTTTCTTGAGCACAAAGTGCTTTTCCTTTTCTTTTTTTTTCTTTTTTTTTCCTTCTTCTTTAGCACATTTGTGTTCTTCTTCTTTTTTTTCCTTTCTTTCTTTAGCACAAACGTTATATTTTCATTAAAATAAAATTTAAAAGAAAAGGTTATATTTTCATTAAAATGAAAATTATCGATAATTAAGCATTAATTATCGAATTACACAACAGAGAAGTATGATTAGTTATGAAGTAAGTACACTATTAATAAAAAAAGAAGCATCACTAATATAATGAGTAGTTATTACTCACTATCATGTTCAATTTTTGAATTGTAACATTTTCTTTTATGTAGCTAATGATTCAATTTTTGAATTGCAATATGTTTGAACTTATACTTTCTCTTCTAATTAGTGACACTTTCTTCTGCAATTAGTGATACTTGTGACACTTTCTTCTGCAATTAGTGATACTTTTCTTCTAATTAGTGATACTTTCTTCTGCAATTAGTGATACTTTTCTTTCTAATTAGTGATACTTTCTTCTGCGATTGGTGATACTTTTCTTCTAATTAGTGATATTTTCTTCTATGATTAGTGATACTTTTCTTTCTAATTAGTGATACTTTCTTCTGCAATTAGTGATACTTTTCTTCTAATTAGTGATATTTTCTTCTGTCATTAGTGATATTTTTCTTCAATTAGTGATACTTTATTTGCAATTAGTGATACTTTTCTTCTAATTAGTGATACTTTCTTTTGTAATTAGTGATACTTTTCTTCAATTAGTGATAATTTTCTTTTTAATTAGTGATACTTTCTTCTGCGATTAATAATACTTTTCTTCTAATTAGTGATACTTTCTTCTGTGATTAGTGATACTTTTCTTTCTAATTACATTAATGATACTATAATTATTTTAAGGATACTTCAATATATATATTTTTTGAAATAAATCTATACCCTAGATTGAAATTAGTGAACCATAAAATTGAATTGAATTGAATTTATTTTTTTAAATAAAATTTCACCACATAAATATATTTTTTTAAAAATAAATGTATACCCTAAAATGGAATTAGTGAGCACTAAAATTGAATTGAATTAATTTTTAAAAAAAGGAAGAAAGAAAGTGAAAATGATGATACTTTCTTCTGCAATTAGTGATACTTTTTTTCATAGTAATGAGACTTCACTTCACCCCATAAAATAATGATATTCATATGTGAGTTAACAATATTTCACCTCATAAATAATGATACTTTGATTAATTAATGATACTTCTTTTTTTGGCTCAATAATTAGTCAACCGACAGGAAAAAAAATATATTTTTTAAAACTAAATATATACCCTGAGAAGACTATATTATAATTATTAAAAAAGAAAAAGAAAAAAAAGAAACAAAAAAAACGAGACCAAGAAAGAAAAAGACTATATTATAATTATTAAAAAAAAAAGAAAAAAAGAAAAAAAACGAGACCAAGAAAGAAAAGGGAAAGAAGAAATAAGAAAAAAAGAAGAAGAAAGTGAAAAGAGATGAAAGAAATGAAGAAGAAGAAGAAGAAGAAGAAGAAGAAGAAGAAGAAGAAGAAGAAAAAAGAAGGAAAAAAGAAGAAAAGAGAAAAAGGAGGAGTGGGCTGGAGAAGTGGGCAGGCCCAACAGGCCACAAAAAAAAAAAAAAAAAAAAAATTCTGGGTGGATTTGGGCGGGTTTTGGGGTGGGTTGGGTATTATTTGACCCGTCTAACGTAAGAGACCCGTTAGACGGTCTCATACAAGTTTTTGTCAAAAAATAAAAACACTCACTCGAGCATATATACATTGATTCAACTCAATTCGATTCCACAATATGTTAAATGCTTATATAATTTTCAATTCAGCATATTAGACTCAGCTTGAATTTCGAAATATTATATATCAAAATGTGTTACCAAGTCGAACTCGAATTCCAAAATATTCAAATTATAATCGCTATTGCCGATAGCCTTTTAAACTTAGTAATGAAATACAAGTATGTTAGAATTTGTTGTCCAAATTACTGAAAATCGAATACAGTTTGTAATGTCTAACTCAATGTTAAAGATAGTAATTTTTACTACTTTAACAAAATAGCAACAAATTAGAAATAAGTTTGCACGAGAACAAATTTTAAATCACACACAACATGTATGTGATTGCCATATGGCGAAATTAGGCTTTCACAAGCATAAACAATATAGTTGATTATGTTGAACAAATGTTCTAAACACATCAACAAAATACATGAACCTAAACCTAGTTTACGACTAAATTAAATTAAAAAAGAAACAACAAATCAACCTACCAATTAATTTGTTTACAATGCATCAACGATTCCTAGTCTTGATCTCTTCTATCTAAACCAATTTGAACAATCCAATCATGAGAATTGAACGATGGAAAAATATGTATAGAAGAAGACAGTATCCTAGAAATCTAGTTGCACAAAGAGTGACTTGAGCTTTTGATCTTCTCACTCTCACGGTGATATATTCTCTGCTCGAATGGCCTCTTCAAATGAGAATCAACTTCTTTAAATATCTTCACTTGAATCGGCTTGAAGTCCAAGTTATCTTCTTGAACGTGTGTTGTAGAGAACCGCCACTACTCCACTAAGTTATCTTCTTGAACGTGTGTTGTAGAGAACCGCCACTACTCCACTATTTTGAGAAAATCGTCTTCTTGGTGTGGCTTGAAACACAACTCACGTTCTCCTCCATTTCTCTAGAGTTCCAGCACGTTAATCTCTGAAAAAAAACGGTTAAATAGAAGATAACAAGATACCTAAATAATAGGAGATAAAGTTTGACTAAATCAAACTTTATTTAAAGTAATATCTCAATCATATATATCCATTTATTTGAAATAAATATTTCGTGGAATTATATGATACAAATATAAAATAATTTATTAAAAATTTTAAATCCTAAAAACTAGGAAATGATAAGATTAGACACGATAAATGTCACAAACGATGTCATAGGGATTCTGTATGACATTATGTTCAACATTGAACACAATGTCATACATCATTTTACAAAGTATAATAGTCTGGACATTACTAAAGAATATAATACTTTAAACTATAATAAAAAATAGAACTATCCTAGTAGAATTATTTATAAGAGATAACAAAAATTATTATAGGGATTTAAGAGAATTGGTAAATATAAAAATAAATATAAATCAATAAAAACTCAATTAAGTTTCAATTCATTAGTCTTTTCGTCTATAAATAAAACCTGAACTATGACTGAACAACAAATGAAATTAAACTCAAGTGGTGTTGGTAAATTACATAAATGGTCCAATAATGTGTCATTGCTCAAAAATATATATTCGATAACGAGATTAATTAAGTGTAGCATATATAAAACCTATTAGATAGTGGATGGAATGTAAAACTCAAGTTGAAAGAAAACCAAAAATTGGAATTCCCTACGAAAGCAACAGAACAAAATACAAACTATAGCAACACATCTTAGTAGAGGTCTAACAATACTAGAACTGTAATTTTTGGAGCTCAAGCATCTAAAATGCAATAAAATTTGGTTTACGCATCCGAGTTTACAAAAATATGAGTATGTCCAATCGCACAAAGACAAAGGAATTTGAAATCAGGAGACCAAGTTGTTTAGAAGATCCTAATTTTGTTTGCAACATCCAAAGCATCATAGTCGGGCGTCAACCTAACGTACGCCTTCTTCGTACCATCGAGCCTGAAAAGAGTAAGCTCCTAAGATTAAATGCAGTAAAAAAATAAGAAAAGCATCATCCCCAGGAATCAGTGGGAGGCCAAATAGAATATCTTCATCAGTTCAAAACTTCTAAAAGATTCATTTAGCAAAATAAACATTAAAGACTACTAATCATATTCATGTTTTAGCAAATTCAGAGAAGGGAAGAGCAAAATGTGAATGTTCGACAATGAATCCATATACAAGAAACAACATTGTATAGTGGAATAAATAAAACTGAGCTGAGCTTCACCAAATTAATCATTCTCAATATAAATGGGTAATATGTTATTTCGTTATATATATATATTTATGCATGCATGGTTCAAAAATGATGTGCAACAAACATTATTTTAAAACATCAAACTAATTCTACGATTTTGCGAACATGGAATTTACATATGAAGTTAATAGATCCAAAGAAATTGAGGGAGTATAAAAATAATTAGATGTAAAAGTGTATATATCCAGAAAATCTAATGAGACATCATAGAGAACAAATAATAAGTTGTTCGCATATTGTAAACAAAGAGAACTTACAAAAAAAATGGCATATTAGTATTACCTGATAAGGGTGTTAACCTTCTTGGTCTGAATGTCGTACATTTTCTTCACAACATCCTTGATCTTCTTCTTGTCAGCACGAATGTCAACAATGACACCAAAGTATTGTTGTATTCAATCTTTTTCATGGCAGATTCAGTTGTGAGTGGATACTTCAGAATTTGATAGTGGTCAAGTTTATTGCGAAGAGGTGCACTAATGCGAGGATACTTGGGATTCCTATCCTTCTTCAATGTCTTCGGTCGATAGAAAGTAACATTAGTACGGATCTTCTTCGCCTTGTTCTTGAATGTGCTTGCTGATTTGACAACCTTAGCAGCCTTCAAAGCCTGAGCCTTTGGGTCAGATTTCTTTGAAGAATCGGTTGTATATCATTTAAAAAAATGGAGATAAGGGAGAGTCGAACCTCATTTAAGTTCAAACTCTCGATCCTTAAAATCGATCATGTGACAACGATTCCTCTGACATGAAATCTACTTTTTATGTCACAATTTACAAATCACCCTCTCTCAATAATTGTATTCAAAGTAGTCGAAATAAATAATTGGCATCAAAAGAGATAAACATTAGTTTGATAATTGATCTAACAAAATACGAGAAATCACCATTACAACATTGTCGGTCCAATCACTAACAATAGTCGATTTTTAGGTGATCACAAAAGATTAAGTTCACAAAAGTGGTGCTACTATTTCTAGGACAAAAAAATAAAGTGACAATTTAATAATCGATATATTAGCATCTGATCGTACGTGTGAAACAGACTTTTGTGCAAAAAATATATTTTTTATTTTAGTTAATTAAATTTCGGGGAAATGTATACAAACAAACTAGAAAGATGGAATGCGGCCTTAGAGTAAAGCTATCTTCTTAATCTTTATCATGTAATAGTGGGATAGTGTTCGACAATGAAGGATTCCTTCCAGGAACAAGATAAATTTTAGTATAAATAATTTCAAGATCAAAGGACTATAATATTTTTGTTTTAATGATGCAATTTATATTGATCACATTTAGGTCTCGATCTAGATAAAGTTGCATTAGCTCATCCACTTCTTGCACTATGGATCATTTTTTTAGCAAATCAAATTGAAGTATTTTGATGCTACATCAAGTGTAAAATCATTGAAATACAACAAATTCGATAACAATACTGGAACTGTAACTTTTGGAGCTCAAGCATCTAAAATGCAATAAAATTTGGTTTACGCATATGAGTTTATAAAAATCTGAGTGTGTCCAGTCACATAAAGAAAAAAGCATAAACTGAAATTAGGAGGCCAAGCTATTTAGATGATCCCAATTTTGTTTGCAACATCCAAAGCATCATAATCTGGCGTCAACCTAGCGTACACCTTCTTCATACCATCGGGCTTGAAAATAGTAGATTATAAGATTAAACGCAGCAAAAAATAAGAAAGCATCATTCTCAAGAATCAGTGGGAGGCCAAATATAATATCTTCATCAGTTTAAAACTTGTAAAATTTTCATTTAGCAAAGTCATCATTCAAGGCAACCAATCATATTCATGTTTAGCAAACTTGATTGGAAAAGAGAAGCAAAATGTGAATATTTGACAATGAATCCATTTACAGGAAACTGGCATTGTTTTGTGGAATAAATAAAATTGAGCTTAGCTTCACCAAAGAAATCCTTCTCAATATAAATGGATAATACGTTATTTCGTTATACACACACACACACACACACATGCATACATGGTTCAAAAATAATGCACAACAAACATTATTTTAAAACATCAAACTAATTCTACAATCTTGCGAACATGCAATTTACATTTGAAGTTAATATATGCAAATAAATTGAGGGAGCATAAAAATAATCAGATGCAAAAGTGTATATATCCGGAAAATCCAACGAGGCATCATAGAGAAGAAACAATAAGTTGTTCACATATTGTAAGAACTTGCAAAAAAAATGTCATTACCTGATAAGGGTGTGAACATTCTTGGTTTGAATGTCATACATTTTCTTCACGACATCCTTTATACACGAATGTCAACAATGAACACCAAAGTATTGTTGTCTTCAATCTTTTTCATGGTAGATTTAGTGGTGAGTGGATACTTCAGAATCTGATAATGGTCAAGCTTGTTGTCAGGAGGTGCACTAATGTGAGGATACTTGGGATTCCTATCCTTCTTTAATTTCTTCGGTTGATAGAAAGTAACCATACTACGGATCTTCTTCGCTTTCTTCTTGAATGTGCTTGTTGATTTGACAGCCTTAGCAGGATTTCTTAGAAGAATCAGCTGCACATTATTTAAAGTAAGGGAAATTGAAGTAAGACACGAGTTTAAAAGCACATAGTTTTTTACACAAAAAAATGTTGAAGATTATGACAAAAAAAATATAAAAGGGAAAAAAAACTAACACACCAAATCATTTTACTGAAATCTAATGATCACCAGTCTCCCCAAAATAAAACAAGTTATGAATTTTATTTCATCAATCACCAAAATGTACAAATGAAAAATAGCTATCTTAAATTATGGGGGAAAGAGTAAAAAAGACAAACCTAAACCATTTACATATTTTTTAACAATGACAATTATAATAAGTATTCAGCTACTCATCGAACGCAATTTTATACACCATTCAAAACATTTTTGACATGGTTAAACAACATTCAGGCAGTGCAGAAACTCATTATTACTTATACATCAAATCGATATAGCTCAATTCACATTCCGCAAAATACCTAAAATTTCATATAGATCCACCAACTATAACATATTACAATTTATAGAACTAAATTGCATCTCGTTTACTAATTTTATACTAATTTCATTTTCGCACCGATTTCGGTGATAAGTAACAGTGGTAGCATTCAAAATCCATCATGAATACAAATAAACATAGAGATCTAATTGATGGTATGAGAGCTGTTAATTGTTGTTTCCATTCAAAATAATGTAAGATCAATATTCTCACATTTGTCGTCAAATCAGCAAGACATAACAAAAAATAACTCAGAACAAAATTCAAAACGCACAAAATTAACAAAAAAAATAATAATAAAGCATACCTTTAGCTGGAGCCATTTCGAAGCGCAGCAACCTCTGCAACCTTATGAAAACTCATCTACAAATTTAATCTTGCTTAAAAATCTGAACACGCTACCGAAACTACAGAGAAAAGAGTTTATAGTAAGAATAAAAGAGAGAGAACCTGAGAGGTGTGGATTGTCATGCTAGGGCTTTGGAGGCGGGGAAGATGATGTTCTTATAAATGAGAGTTTTATTTGAGGGAACTAGGTATACTAGTTTTGGGCTCGTTGCGCCGGTCCTGTTTCTGTAATTTAGCCTAATTCCAGATTAACTAAATGCTAGTCGAGTCGGATTATCTGTGATAGTCTAATTATTTAAGATTTGATTTTTAATGATAAAAAATTTTCTTTACGTCCTCTTACATGACAAAAAATTTTCTTTGCACCGCACATTAAACAATTTTTTATAAAGAAAACATAAATAAATTAAGCAAAAACAAAAAAGGCTAAAAGGAAAACATAACAGATGTGTCTTCTTCTTCGACGACTCTCTTCAGCATCGTCGGCTCGCTACTACTTCACATTGTGGCTCCACGACATGCCTCGCCCAATTAGGTACAAATTTTATGAAAATAAATCTTTATTAAACAAAGTATATTTTACACAAATATATACTATGCTTGAGAAATTATGATAAGGAAACTGCTTGATTACAATGTATTTCAAGACTAAGTTTTTGAAAATCTATTGGTTTACCATATTATAAAAATATTTTATCCAAATGCTTATGATATGAACCCACCTTAGGATGAACCTAGATGAACTTGGGCATAGTTAAATTGCTCGTAAGTTTTCACTTGCTTAGTGAACTATGTTTGGACTACTTATGTATTACATGAATATTTTGAGAACTATAGCTATGACTAAGAATCGGGTAACCTTTACTATAATCATGCGATCGAGATAATTCGACGATCTAGAAAACAACATCGATAAGGATTCTTCTACAAGACGAAAAGTTCAACTTGAGCTACAGATGACCTTACTCTATTCAATCGATAGTTAATAACATGATATGTGTACTTTGATTAGATACAAATATGTTGTAAATTAGATGAACTATGGAACTCCTAGTGATATGTATTGACCTAGGATGCGACACTTGATGTAAAGATAACAATGATGACACCACGTGCGATATATGAATAGTTGCACATAAATTACGATGAAATTTCTTATGTTTTATGAAATTCCTTTTTTATGAGGTACTGTTTGAGAACTACACGTAGTCTCGCTATGTTTTACGGACTAATAACATTTTGTTATGAAATACACGTAATGCATATACCTACTAAGTATCAAGGATTGAATTTAGAAATGACGAAGATAGAAAATTTTATGGTAGTTAATTTTTATGAAATACGAAAAAGTTATTCTCTTCAGACGCAAATAAAGAAGTATGAGTTCAACTCTACATGATGCTGACTGGAATTGATCTTGATGAATTGATGCTTCATGAACTACGTTAGGTGCTAAGGACTACGTTAATAACTATCAGCTCAAATGATATTTCAGTAGCTTGAAACTCAAGCTACGTAATATGAATCAAACACCTAGTAAGACATTATAAGTTAAATCAACAAATGATTTTAACGATACGACCGTTAATCTTCCACAATCATGATAAACCTGAACAAGAAGATATGTCATGAGAAGGATGTAGTATGATATGTGTTGGAATATATTTAATTTTTTATCATAGTTATCTTAAGGCAGATGTGCACATGATAGAATTGATCAAATGCTTTGGTGTTACCCTAAGAAGGTTTGACTTGAAGATAATCATGAAACTGAACTATGGCTGAACAACGAATGAATCAAACTCAAATTTGGCGTTGGTAAATTACATAAATGGTCCAAGAATGCGCCATTTCTCGAAAATATATATTCGATAATGAGATTAATTAAGTGTAGCATATATAAAACATATTAGATAGTGGATAGAATGTAAAACTCAAGTTGAAAGAAAACAAAAAATAGACATTTCCCATGAAAGCAATAGACTAAAATACGGACTATAGCAACACATCTTAGTAGAGGTCTAACAATACTAGAACTGTAACTTTTGGAGCTCAAGCATCTAAAATGCAATAAAATTACGTTTACGCATCTGAGTTTATAAAAATATGAGTATGTCCAATATCACAAAGACAAAAGCATTTGAAATCGGGAGGCCAAGTTATTTAGATGATCCTAATTTTATTTGCAACATCCAAAGCATCATAGTCGGGCGTCAACCTAACATACGCCTTCTTCATACCATCGGGCCTGAAAAGAGTAAGCTACTAAGATTAAACACAGTAAAAAAACAAGAAAAACATCATCCCCAGGAATCAGTGGGAGGCCAAAAGAATATCTTCATCACTTCAAAACTTCTAAAAGATTCATTTAGCAAAGTAAACATCAAAGGCTACTAATGATATTCATGTTTTAGTAAATTCAGAGAATGGAAGAGCAAAATGTGAATGTTCGACAATGAATCCATTTACAAGAAACTGACATTATGTGGTGGAATAAATAAAACTGAGCTGAGCTTCACCAAACTAATCCTTCTCAATATAAATGGGTAAAATTTTATTTCGTTATAAATATATATATATTTATACATGCATATATAGTTCAAAAATGATGTACAACAAACATTATTTTAAGACATCAAAATAATTCTACGATTTTGCTAACATGGAATTTACATATGAAGTTAATAGATCCAAAAAAATTGAGGGAGCATGAAAATAATTAGATGTAAAAGTATATATCCGGAAAATCCAACGAAGCATCATAGAGAATAAATAATTAGTTGTTCGCAGATTGTCAACAAAGAGAACATACAAAAAATGGCATATTAGTATTACCTGATATTGGTGTTAACCTTCCTGTTTTGAATGTCGTACATTTTGTTCACGGGATCCTTAATCTTCTTCTTGTCAGCATGAATGTCAACAATGAACACCAAAGTATTGTTCTCTTAAATCTTTTTCATGGCAGATTCAAACGTGAGTGGATACTTCAAAATCTGTTAGTGGCCAAGCTTGTTGCGAAGAGGTGCACTAATGCGATGATGGTTGGGATTCCTATGGTTCTTCAATGTCTTCGGTCGATAAAAAGTAATCTTAGTGCGAATCTTCTTCGCCTTCTTCTTAAATGTACTTGCTGATTTGAAAGTCTTAGCAGCTTTCTAGGGGAGAACCATTAGGTCATATTTCTTGGAAGAATCGACTACACATCATTTAAAGTAA
The DNA here is from genome assembly GCA_026008535.1 of Perilla frutescens. Classification (NCBI taxonomy): domain Eukaryota; kingdom Viridiplantae; phylum Streptophyta; class Magnoliopsida; order Lamiales; family Lamiaceae; genus Perilla; species Perilla frutescens. The sequence goes on from BRKX01000003.1 coordinate 56,963,143, forward strand.
GGGAAAGTGAAGTAAGACACAAGTTTAAAAGCACATAGTTCTTTACTCAAAAAAGTTGAACATTATAACAAAAAAAATATAAAAAGAAAAAAAACTAACACAACAAATCATTTTATTGAAATCTGATGATCATCAGTCTCCCCAAAATAAAACAAGTTATGAATTATATTTCATCAATCACCAAAATGTACAAATGGAAAATAGCTATCTTAAATTATGGGGGAAAAAGTAAAAAAGACAAACCTAAACCATTTACACATTTTTTAACAATGACAATTACAATAAGTATTCAGCTACTCATCGAACGCAGTTTGATACACCATTCAAAACATTTTTGACATGGTTAAACAACATTCGGGCAGTGCAGAAACTCATTATTACTTATACATCAAATCGATATAGCTCAATTCACATTCCGCAAAATACCTAAAATTTCATATAGATCCACCAACTATAACATATTACTATTTATAGAACTAAGTTACATCTCGTTCACTAATTTTATACTAATTTCATTTTCGCACCGATTTTGGTGATAAGTAACAGTGGTAGCATTCAAAATCCATCATGAATACAAATAAACATAGAAATCTAATTACTAGTATGAGAGCTGTTAATTGTTGTTTCCATTCAAAATAATGTAAGATCAATATTCTCACATTTATCGTCAAATCAACAAGACATAACAAAAAATAACTCAGAACAAAATCCAAAACGCACAAAATTAACAAAAAAAATAAAATAATAAAGCATATCTTTAGCTGGAGCCATTTCAAAGCGCATCAACCTCTGCAACCTTATGAAAACTTATCTACAAATTTAATCTTGCTTAAAAATCTGAACACGCTACCGAAACTACAAAGAAAAGAGTTTATAGTGAGAATAGAAGAGAGAGAACCTGAGAGGTGTGAATTGTCATGCTAGAGCTTCGGAGGCGTGGAAGATGATGTTCTTATAAATGAGAGTTTTATTTGAGGGAACTAGGTATACTAGTTTTGGGCTCGTTGCGTCGGTCCTGTTTCTGTAATTTAGCCTAATTCCAGATTAACTAAATGCTAGTTGAGCCGGATTATGTGTGACAGTCTAATTATTTAAGATTTAATTTTTAATGACAAAAAAAATTCTTTACATCTTCTTACATGACAAAATTACATCTCGTTCATTAATTTATCTACTGATTTCATTTTCGCACTGGTTTCGGTGATATGTAACAGCGGTAGCATTCAGAATCCATCATGAATAGAAATAAACATAGAAATCCAATTGATAATAAGAGAGCTGTTAATTGTAGTTTCCATTCAAAATAATGCGAGATCAATATTCTCACATATGTCATCAAATCAGCAAAACATAAAAAGAAATAACTCAGAACAAAATCTAAAACGCAAAAAATTAACAAAAAAATAAAATAAAAAATCATACCTTTAACTAGAGTCATTTCGAAGCACATCAACCTCTGCAGCCCTACGAAAACTCACCTTCAAATTTAATCAAGCTTAAAAAATCTGAACACGCTATCGAAACTACGGAGAAAAGAGTTTAGAGCGAGAAGGGAAGAGAGAGAACATGATGGGTGTGGATTACCATGCTAGGGTTTGGAGGCGGGGAAGATGATGTTCTTATAAATAAGAGTTTTATTTGAATGAACTATGTATACTAGTTTTGGGCCCATTGCGCCGGTCCCACTTCTGTAATTTAGCCCAATTCTAGATTAACTAAATGCTAGTCGGGCTGCATTATCTGTGACAGTCCAATTATTTAAGATTTGATTTTCAATGGGCATTGATAGTAACAATGTCCAGAAGGAGCTGCTATCTGTAGTAAGATATTTTACTTTTTGTACCACAGATTGAAAAAAATAAAAATGAAATAATTTTGAATTTAATTAAATACTCTTTAAGTTACTTTCTTACATGACAAAAAAATTTATTTGCACTGCAAATTAAAAATGATGATTTTTATTGTGCAACATTAGTTTTTCAATCATCGAAAATTTTATGATAATATAAAACCCACAATCGCTATCCAAGATGTATTTTTGGTAAACTTCGCTCTTGTGTAGTAGCTCACAAACCACGGTTTGAGAAACTTACTTAATTAAGCATATACATTCAAACAAAGAAAGGAAAACGAATTAGACATAAATGAAACTCATCAAAATCTTGGTTTTCTGTTCAAGTATGCTTAATTGTTTGTAGAATCGTCAAATTCCTACCTTAGTGTTATATGATGTATACTTCTAAATTCTAATGCAATATATGTACCTTACAAGCTATAAATATAATTCCAAAGTCTTGAGACTCTATAGATGCTACATGAGTGAAATAAACAAGTAAAATATAATTATCGTTGAATGATTTGAAAAGAAAGATAAATTATAATCAATAGTATAAATTAAATTTTATGTATTTTATTGGTACAACCTCAAATAAAAGATATATGGTTACTATATTAAGTTTGACCAAATAGTTAGCAACACTAACAAATAAATATATTTAATAATTAAAAAGAGGAGTCAATCCCATTTGGACGCACCATTTGAGCTACAAATTCATTAATAATTCTAGAACCTAAAATATTTTTTTAACGAATGGTTAGATAGAAATATTAAAAAATATTAGAGATAATTTAAAAAGAATTGTAGATGAGGGGAGTTGAACCCCTTTGCATTAAAGCTCGATTCGATGAGATTTAGTGTCATGGCAAACCATTAGAGCTACATCTCCATTTGGAAATCAGGAATTTAAAATATATATTTAAATAATAGTCAATAGCAACATTAACAAATAAAGATGATTATATAAAAAATGGAGATGAGGGAGAGTCGAACCTCATTTAATTTCAAGCTCTCGATCCTTAAAATCGATCGAGTGACAACGATTCCTCTGACATGAAATCTACTTTTTATATCACAATTTACAAATCACCCTCTCTCAATAATTGTATTCAAAGTAGTCAAAATAAATAAATAAATAATTGGCATCAAAAGAGATAAACATGAGTTTAATAATTGATCTAACAAAATACGAGAAATCACAATTGCAACATTGTCGGTCCAATCACTAACAATAGTCGATTTTTAGGTAATCGCAAAGGATTAAGTTCACAAAAAGTGGCGCTACTATTTCTAAGACAAAAAATAAAGTGACGATTTAATAATCAATATGTTAGCATCTGATCGTATTTGTGAAACAGACTTATGTGCAAAAAATATATATTTTTATTTTAGTTAATTAAATTTTGGGGAAAAAATGTATACAAACAAACCAGGAAGATGGAATGCGGCTGTAGAGTAAAGCTATTTTCTTAATATTTATCATGTAATAGTGGGATAGCGTTCGACAATGAAGGGTTCCTTCCAGGAACAAGATAAATTTTAGTATAAATAATTTCAAGATCAAAGGACTATAATATTTTTGTTTTAATGATGCAATTTATATTGATCACATTTAGGTCTCGATCTAGATAAAGTTGCATTAGCTCATCCACTTCTTGCACTATGGATCATTTTTTTAGCAAATCAAATTGAAGTATTTTGATGCTACATCAAGTGTAAAATCATTGAAATACAACAAATTCGATAACAATACTGGAACTGTAACTTTTGGAGCTCAAGCATCTAAAATGCAATAAAATTTGGTTTTCGCATATTAGTTTACAAAAATCTGAGTGTGTCCAGTCACATAAAGAAAAAAGCATAAACTGAAATTAGGAGGCCAAACTATTTAGATGATCCCAATTTTGTTTGCAACATCCAAAGCATCATAGTCGGGCGTCAACCTAGCGTACACCTTCTTCATACCATCGGGCCAACAGTAGATTATAAGATTAAACGCAGTAAAAAACAAGAAAAGCATCATTCTCAAGAATCAGTGGGAGGCCAAATATAATATCTTCATCAGTTTAAAACTTGTAAAATTTTCATTTAGCAAAGTCATCATTCAAGGCAACCAATCATATTCATGTTTAGCAAACTCGGAAAAGAGAAGCAAAATGTGAATATTTGACAATGAATCCATTTACAGGAAACTGACATTGTTTTGTGGAATAAATAAAATTGAGCTTAGCTTCACCAAAGAAATCCTTCTCAATATAAATGGATAATACGTTATTTCGTTACACACACACACACATGCATACGTGGTTCAAAAATAATGCCCAACAAACATTATTTTAAAACATCAAACTAATTCTACAATCTTGCGAACATGCAATTTACATTTGAAGTTAATAGATGCAAATAAATTGAGGGAGCATAAAAATAATCAAATGTAAAAGTTTATACATCCGAAAAATCCAACGAGGCATCATAGAGAACAAATAATAAGTTGTTCACATATTATAAACAAAAAGAACTTGCAAAAAAATGTGATTACCTAATAAGAGTGTTAACCTTCTTGGTCTGAATGTCGTAAATTTTCTTCACAATATCCTTTATGCACGAATGCCAATAATGAACACCGAAGCAGCCTTCAAAGACTGAGTCTTTGGGTCAGTTTCTCGGAAGAATCGACTGCACATCATTTAATGTAAGGAAAAGTGAAGTAAGACACACGTTTAAAAGCACATAATTCTTTACACAAAAAGTTGAACATTATAACAAAAAAATATAAAAAGAAAAAAAACTAACATACCAAATCATTTTACTGAAATCTAATGATCACCCGTCTCCCCAAAATAAAAAAAGATTATGAATTATATTTCATCAATCACAAAATGGTACAAATGGAAAATAGCTAGCTTAAACTATGGGGGGAAAAGGTAAAAGAGACAAACCTAAACCATTAACACATTTTTTAACTATGACTATTACAATAAGTATTCAGCTACTCATCGAACGCAGTTTCATACACCATTTAAAACAATTTTGCCATGCTTAAACAACATCCGGGTAGTGCAGAAACTCACTATTGCTTATACATCAAATCAATAAAGCTCAATTCGCATTTCGCAAAATACCTAAATTTTATTTAGATCAACCAACTATAACATATTACTATTTATAGAACTAAATTACATCTCATTCATTAATTTTATATTAATTTCATTTTCGCAGTGGTAGCATTCACAATCCATCATGATTACAATTAAACATAGAAATCCAATTGATAGTAAGGGAGCTGTTAATTGTAGTTTCCATTTAAAATAATGTCAGATCAATATTCTCACATTTGTCGTCAAATCTGCAAAACATAACAAGAAATAACTCCAAACAAAATCCAAAACGCAAAAAATTAACAAAAAAATTGTAATACCCTAACATTTCATTATCTAAATTTGAGTAGGAATATAAATCTAATAGTTAGAATGCGTGTAATATCTAAACATTTTTAGTATAAAAGAATAGTCTATGCTAATCTTAAGGGTAAGCTAGGAAGAAAATGGACCGTTGTAGATCCCTTTCTATGTGAGGTGTGACGTTTAGTAGGTTAGAGATACCCGATACATTCTTATATTCTTATTCCGAACCCTAGATTCAAACTTAATTAGATTAATTAGAAATTTATTTATTAAGTGCAAATTGATTTAGTATTTTTTTTATATACAAATATACACATATACATTATATATATACATATCATTTAATTAGGAATTAAAAAAAATGATATATATATATATATACACTTACTTATAACCTTAGTTGTTTAATTATTATTGCAATCATGTATTGTGCATATATATAGTAGATTTATATATACGTATATAGTGACATAATATAAAAATTAATTATAATACTAATAATATTAAAATAAAAGAATATAAGATAGTGCTAAATTAAAATACATGGTAAACATGCATCAAGTCTTAATATTATATGTACACGTGTTGTGGTAATAGGGATGCTTAGTAAATCTATAACTTATTACAATGATAACTTGTATGTAAATATATATATAAATATAAACATTAAAATAAATTTAAATTAGAGGTGTCTTCTATATATATTTTAATAGATATATGTTGACTAATCAACAAACATAGCTTACGTGTCTTATGGAGGGGAAATAGTAGATTGATGAGTAATGTCTCAATTTTGATCCAATTGAATTTTTAATTATTAAGACTATAGATTAGAGATGTGAATCATTTATTTCTTCATCACTCTTTAATTAAATCAATAGGTTGACGAGCAAAAGATGGTACAAATAACTTCGGCAACTATTTTTTCTGTTGAGGTAAGTTCTTATACATGATATATATATATATATATATATATATATATATATAATTTATTATTGAAACACTTGATTTTGAAGGATTTTAGAATATTTTGTATTTAGCACATGATCTCATTTAATTTTAAGAAATCATAAGTGATTAGCTTAAAAGTGATTCCTCAATCAATTAATTCAATATACTTTAACTTAGTGCATATTTCGATTAATTGTAGAAATACATCTATGTATATGTAGAATATAATTATATTTTTGCAAAACATGGAAATTAATACATATGCTTATGCAAGGATCAAGAATCCATGTAATTAACAATTATTCATAAATATGTAACCAATTAGTATACGAAAGTAATAGAAAAATGGCACCAATAATTATTGATGTTAATATAAAATATAAATTAAGGATCAATAAATAATCTAATTTGCAATTATTATTTTTCTAGTTTATGGATATTAGTCAGATTAGGTGTTGTTCAGGTGAAAATCACAATATTAAATTTATATATGAAGAGCATTAATTATGTAATAGTTTAAGATAACAATATATAGTGTAAACTATGAAGTATTGAGGGTGGTCAAACTGTTAAAAATAATAAAGTTTAACTGAAAATTTAGTTAAAGAGGAGCTTAGGAGTTGAGTTCAATAAGAACCTTTTAGGAAAACTAAGTCAAGGCTGGTTGTTGTAGGCCCAAAGGAAGTAACAGAATTCGAGCAAAACCAACCAAGAATTTGAAAGCTTATTTACTATCCAGGTGGGCTATACTATATCTTTGCAAATTGTATCTTTCGAGTTATTAAGATCTGCTTTATTAAAATTGCATATGTGACTATCTGTGTTAAATATTTACGTGCTACTGTATGTTGTCGGAGTCTCATATACCAGCGCTGTGTCAATGTGAGTAGCTACAGTATGCATGCATTGTTTGTCCTGCCCTACTCCTTGTCGGTGAGACTAAAATGAAACACTTATTGGTTATACTCATTGGGTATACTATGGTCATACTCAACTTTATGCGCTGGTGATGTAGTTCGGGTTGCGGGCAGTGACGGGTTATACTCTTAAGCGCTTCACGATAAAATATTTTGGTGAACTTAGGTTGCTTCCAACTTTTAAAATCTCCTAAACTTTACTACCTGCATGAACACAGATAGATTACTTTAACAAAATGATTTGCATAACTTGAATTGTGAAAACTTGCCCACTGAGTGCATTAGTACTCAGCCCAAATATTTCCAAATATTTTCAGGTCAATAGGCTGGCGCGTGGATGTGACAATGCTGAGAGCTGGGCTTTTGTTATTTACGTATTTTCTTGTTGTCTCTTTTTGTTAAGTATCCTGTTAATAATGGAGCTTCCGCACTTGTAATATTCATTTGTTAAACGCTAAGAACTCTAGTCTTAGTGTTATGGATAAGTATATGTTATATTATAAAGCATGTTTGGTTGTTCTGAGTCTTCTGTTGAGTTCTCATTGATCGGGTTACCCCTTTCTTTCCCGCTTCTTAATTCCAACCCCCGTGGCGTCCATTTCCACGGTCTTTCGGGATCGGGGCGCTACAAAAATAAAATAAAAAATCATACCTTTAGCTGGAGCCATTTCGAAGTACATCAACCTCTACAACCCTACGAAAACTCACCTGCAAATTTAATCAAGCTTAAAAAGTCTGAACACGCTACCGAAACTTAGGAGAAAAGAGTTTAGAGCGAGAAAGAAAGAGAGAGGACCTGAGGGTGTGGATTGTCATGCTAGGGTTGGGAGGCGGGGAAGATAATGTTCTTATAAATAATAGTTTTATTTGAGGGAACTAGGTATACTAGTTTTGGGCCTGTTGCGCCGGTCCCGTTTCTATAATTCAGTCTAATTCTAGATTAACTAAATGCTAGTCGGGCCGCATTATGTGTGGTAGTCCAATTATTTAAGATATAATTTTCAATGGGACTTGATACTAACAATATCCAGAAGGAGCTGCTAGTCGGGCCGCATTATGTGTGACAGTTCAATACTTTGGCAAAGTCATCATTCAAAGCTACCAATCATATTCATGTTTAGCAAACTCGGAAAAGAGGAGCAAAATGTGAATACTTGACAATGAATCTATTTACCAGAAACTGACATTGTTTTGTGGAATAAATAAAACTAAGCTTAGTTTCACCAAACAACATTCTCAATATAAATGGGTAATATGTTATTTTGTTACACACATACACACATGCATACATGGATAAAAAATAATGCGCAACAAACATTATTTTAAAACATCAAACTAATTCACAATCTTGCGAACATGCATGCAATTTACATTTGAAGTTAATAAATGCAAATAAATTGAGCGAGCATAAAAATAATCAGAAGTAAAAGTGCATATATCCGGTAAAAGTTTATGGTAGTTAATTTTTATGAAATACGAAAAAGTTATTCTCTCTAGGCGCAAATAAAAAAGTATGAGTTCAACTCTATATGATGTTGACCAGAATTGATCTTGACGAATTGATGCTTCATGATCTACGTTAGGTGCTAAGGACTACGTTAATAACTATTAGCTCAAATGATATATCAGTAGCTTGAAACTCAAGCGACGTAATATGAATCAAACACCTAGCGAGACATTATAAGTTAAATCAACAATCGATTTTAACGAGATGGCCATTAATCTTCCACAATCATGATGAAACTGAACAAGAAGATATGTCATTGAGAAGGATGTCGTATGATATGTGTTGGAATAAATTTAATTTTCGATGATAGTCATCTTAAGGAAGATGTGTACGTGATAAAATTAATTAAATGATTTGATGTTACCCTGAGAAGGATTGACTTGAAGATAATCGTGAAACTGAACTATGACTGATCAACAAATGCATTAAACTTAAATTTAGCATTGGTAAATTACATAAATGGTCCAACAATGTGCCATTGCTTGAAAATATATATTCGATAATGAGATTTATTAAGTGTAGCATATATAAAACCTATTAGATAGTGGATGGAATGCAAAACTCAAGTTGAAAGAAAACCAAAAATAGATATTCCCTATGAAAGCAACAGAACAAAATACGGACTATGGCAACACATCTTAGTAAAGGTCTAACAATACTAGAACTGTAACTTTTGGAGCTTAAGCATCTAAAATGTAATAAAACTTCGTTTACGCATCTGAGTTTAAAAAAATCTGAGTATGTCTAGTCGCACAAAGACAAAAGCATATAAAGTGAAATAAAAAAGCCAAGCTGTTTAGATGATCTCAATTTTGTTTGCAACATCCAAAGCATCATAGTCGGGCGTCAACCTAGTGTACGCCTTCTTCATACCATCGGGCCAGAAAAGAGTAAGCTCCTAAGATTAAACGCAGTAAAAAAAACAAGAAAAGCATCATCCCCATGAATCAGTGGGGGGGCTAAATAGAATATCTTCATCAGTTCAAAACTTCTAAAAAATTCATTTAGCAAATTCAATATTAAAGGATACTAATCATATTCATGTTTTAGCAAATTCAGAGAATGGATGAGCAAAATGTGAAAGTTCGACAATGAATCCATTTACAAGAAACTGACATTATGTGGTGGAATAAAAAAAAGTGAGCTGAGCTTCACCAAACTAAAACTTCTCAATATAAATAGGTAATATGTTATTTCATTATATATATATATATATATGCATGCATGGTTCAAAAATGATGTGCAACAAACATTATTTTAAAATATCAAAATAATTATACGATCTTGCTAACATGGAATTTACATATGAAGTTAATAGATCCAAAGAAATTGAGAGAGCATAAAAATAATCAGATGTAAAAGTGTATATATCTGGAAAATTCAAGGAAGCATCATAGAGAACAAATAATAAGGTGTTCGTTGATTGTAAACAAAGAGAACTTACAAAAAAATGGCAAATTAGTATTACCTGATAAGGGTGTTAACCTTCTTGGTCTGAATGTCGTACATTTTGTTCACGACATCCTTGATTTTCTTCTTGTCAGCACGAATGTCATCAATGAACACCAAAGTATTGTTGTCTTCAATCTTATTCATGGAAGATAAAATCTTGAGTGGATTCTTCAGAATCTGATAGTGGTCAAGGTTGTTGCGAAGAGGTGCACTAATGCGAGGATACTTGGGATTCCTATTATTTTTCAATGTCTTCGGTCGATAGAATGTAACCTTAGTGCAGATCATCTTCGCCTTCTTCTTGAATGTGCTTGCTAATTTGACAGCCGTAGCGGCCTTCAAGGCTTGAGCCTTTGGGTCAGATTTCTCGGAAGAATCGGCTGCACATCATTTAAATTAAGGGAAAGTGAAGTAAGACACAAGTTTAAAAAAAGCACATAGTTCATTACACAAAAAAGTTGAACATTATAACAAAAAAATATAAAAAGGAAAAAAAAAAACTAACACATTAAATCACTTTATTGAAATCTATTGATCACCAGTCTCTCCAAAATAAAACAGGTTATGAATTATATTTCATTAATCACCAAATGGTACAAATGGAAAATAGCTGGCTTACATTGTTGGGGGAAAAAGTAAAAAAAGACAAACCCTGAACCATTAACACATTTTTTAACCATGACAATTACAATAAGTATTTAGTTACTCATCGAACGAAGTTTCATACAGCATTCAAAACATTTTTGCCATGCTTAAACAACATTGGGGAAGTGCAGAAACTTACTATTTCTTATACATCAAATCGATATAACTCAATTCGCATTTCGCAAAATACCTAAAATTTCATATAGATCCATCAACTATAACAAATTACTATTTATAGAACTAAATTACATCTCAGTCATTAATTTTATACTAATTTCATTTTCGCACTGATTTCGGTGATATGTAACAGCGATACCATTCACAATCCATAATGAATACAAATAAACATATAAATCCAATTAATAGTAAGAGAGCTGTTAATTGTAGTTTCCATTCAAAATAATGTCAGATCAATATTCTCACATCTGTCGTCAAATCAGCAAAACAAAACAAGAAATAACTCAGAACAAAATCCAAAATGCAAAAAATTGACAAAAAAATAAAATAAAAAATCATACATTTAGCTGGAGCCATTTAGAAATGCATCAACCTCTGCAACCCTACGAAAACTTACCTGCAAATTTAATCAAGTTTAAAAAATCTGAACACGCTACCAAAACTACGGAGAAAAGAGTTTAGAGCGAGAAAGAAAAGAGAGAACCTGAGGGTGTGGATTGTCGTGCTAGTGTTTGGAGGCGGGGAAGATGATGTTCTAATAAATAAGAGTTTTATTTGAGGGAACTAGGTATACTAATTTTGGGCCCGTGTCGCCGGTCTCATTTCTGTAATTTAGCCCAATTCTAGATTAACTAAAATCTAGTCGGGCGGTATTATGTGTGACAGTCCAATTATTTAAGATTTGATTTTTAATGAGCCTTGATAGTAACAATATCCAGAAGGAGCTGCTAGTTGGGCCACATTATGTGTGACAGTTCAATACTTTAGCAATGTCATCATTCAAGGCTACCAATCATATTCATGTTTAGCAAACTCGGAAAGGTGAAGCAAAATGTGAATATTTGACAATGAATCCATTTACAAGAAACTGACATTGTTTTGTGGAATAAATAAAATTGAGCTTAGCTTCACCAAATAAATCCTTCTCAATATAAATGGGTAATATGTTATTTCGTTACACACACACACACACAATGCATACATGGTTCAAAAATAATGCACAACAAATATTATTTTAAAACATTAGACTAATTCTACAATCTTGCGAACATGCAATTTACATTTGAAGTTAATAGATGCAAATAAATTGAGGGAGCATAAAAATAATCTGATTTAAAAGTGTATATATCCGGAAAATCCAATGAGGTATCATAGAGAACAAATAATAAGTTGTTCATAGATTGTAAACAAAAAGAACTTGTAAAAATGTCATTACATGATAAGAGTGTTAACCTTCTTGGTCTGAATGTCGTACATTTTCTTCACGGCATCTTTTATCTTCTTCTTGTTAGCACGAATGTCAATAATGAACACCAAAGTATTGTTGTCTTCGATCTTTTTCATGGTAGATTTACTGGTGAGTGGATATTTCAGAATCTGACTATGGTCAAGCTTGTTGCGAGGAGGAGTACTAATGCGAGGATACTTGGGATTCCTATCCTTCTTCAATGTCTTCGGTCAATAGAGAGTAACCTTAGAGCGGATCTTCTTCACTTTCTTCTTGAATGTGCTTGCTTATTTAACAGCCCTTTGGGTCAGATTTCTTAAAAGAATCAGTTGCACATCATTTAAAGTAAGGGAAAGTGAAGTAAGACACAAGTTTAAAAGCACATAGTTCTTTACACAAAAAAAAAAAAGTTGAACATTATAACAAAAAAATATAAAAAGGAAAAAAACTAACATACCAAATCATTTTACTCACTAGTCTCCCCAAAATAAAACAAGTTATGAATTATATTCATCAATCACCAAATGGTACAAATGGAAAATAGCTATCTTAAATTATGGGGGGAAAGTAAAAAAGACAAACCTAAACTATTAACACATTTTTTAACAATGACAATTACAATAAGTATTCAGCTACTCATCGAATGCGGTTTCATACACCATTCATAACATTTTTGCCATGCTTAAACAAAATTGAAGTGAACCAAAATTTGTTGATCTGTTCCGACCGCGTTTGTATTAATTAATCCCTAATTAAACTTGTATTTGTGATTTGGAGTCGAACGTAATATTTAAATATTCGGGTATGGACTTTGTGGGCTGATGATAGTCTCAATATACTAGTATTTATAAAATCATGCAAAAAGAGAACGATGTCGATCACATCCAACAGAGTGTGGCCTATCAATGGACGCAGTGTTGGAAACATATGTAGTAATATATATAACTTCGCCCATCGACCTCTACATCTGCGCCATTAGGTCGAGTATATCCTATAAAAATTGCATAATAATGCAATTGTCTCTTTCCCGTATGATTCGTAGATAATTGCAAGGAAAAATTATCTATCGTGCATCCCCCACGATAATAATAAAAGAAAAAAGAAAAAAGAAAAAAATGGAGTGATTAATGTGAATGGACACAACTGAACTTTAATCAATATCTAATCCATAATGTTGTCTGACGCTGACCAAGTATTAATTAGTTGACACTTGATGGTGGTAGGCATAAATTAATTTGGCAAATTCATCAAACACACTAATATATATATATATATATATATATATGTGTGTGTGTGTGTGTGTGTGTGTGTGTGTGTGTGTGTGACAAAAACTTATATGAGACCGTCTAACGGATCGCTTACGTTAGACGGGTCAAATAAAATCCACATCCACCCACAACCCGCCCAAACCCGCGTCCAACCTCCACGTCAGCTCCTAGAAGAATGTTGCATGGCTTCAGATTTCCATGTACATACTTCTTCTCGTGGATGTAAGATGGCCCACGTGCCACACCTTTTGCTATCCTGAGCCGCATTTCCCATTGGTAATATATATATATATATATATATATATATATATATATATATATATTACAGGTTAATTTCCCTGGAAGCCACGCCTTTTACTTTTTTTTCTTTCTTCTTTTTGGCCTTTTCTTTGCTTTTCTTTTTCTTTTTTTTTCTTTCCTTCTTTTTCTTTTCGTTAGTTTTAACTTTCTTCTTTTTTTAAAAAAAATAATTATTTTGTATCGAGCGCAGTGCAGACGCCGGATAAAAAAAATAAATTAATTCAATTCAATTATAAATAAATTAATTTGTATCAAGCGCAATATACATGTTTAAATAAATTTAATTTAAAAAAATAAATTAATTCAATTCAATTTTAGGGTTCACTAATTTCATTTTAGGGTATAAATTTATTTCAAAAAAATACATATATTTTTTTCTGGTGGTTGACTAATTATTAAGCCAAAAAAAGAAATATCATTAGTTATAAGATAAAGTATCATTATCTATGATATAAAGTATCAGTAGCTTTAAAGTTAATTAAACATTAATTATCAAACCAATAACAAGAAGTATCAGTAACATTATCTATGAAAATAAGTATCATTAACTATGAAGTTAAATATCCTTAGATATAAATTTGGCAAAATATCATTAACTATTAAGTGAAGTATCATTCGATACATATATTTGGTGAAGTATCATTAACTGTGTGTGAAGTATCATTAATTATGGATAAAGTATCATTAACTCGGAAGTGGAGTATAATATGATATTATTAATGATTAAATATTAATTATCAAATCAAGAATAGATAAATGTCATTAACTATGAGTGAAGTATATCATTAACTCAAGTATCATTATTTATGAGGTGAAGTATCATTAACTCACATATGAGTCTCATTACTATTGAAAAAAGTATCACTAATTGCAGAAGAAAGTATCACTAATTAGAATTAAAAATATCACTAATTGCAAAAGAAAGTATCACTAATTAGAAAGAAAAGTATCACTAATTAGAAGAAAAGTATCACTAATTGCAGAAGAAAGTATCACTAATTAGAAAGAAAAGTATCACTAATTACAGAAGAAAGTATCACTAATTAGAAGAAAAGTATCACTAATTGCAGAATAAAGTATCACTAATTAGAAAGAAAAGTATCAGTTCAAACATATTGCAATTCAAAAATTGAATCATTAGCTACATAATTAATGATACTTCTATGTTGTTAATTTATTAATTAATGCTTAATCATCGGTAATTTTTATTTTAATGAAAATATAACTTTTATCTGGTGAAGTATCATTAACATTGATGTGAAGTATCATTAATTATGGATGAAATATCATTGATAAAATCATTAAAAAAAACACACGCACAACTTCTAACTCTTCGTAGGGAAGCGTGAACTGGAGTCGGAAAAAAAATAAAAAAAAAAAAGAGTTGTGCGTGTGTGCGTGTGATAGAGAGGGAGGAATGGAGTTTCTTGTGCTGGGGGCAGTTTTTAAAACTGCCGAAGCAACACCAAAAAAAAAAAAGAGGAAAGAGTTAGAGGAAAAAAAAATTAAAAATTGAATATCAAATAAAAGAGGGGAAGAGGAGAGACCATTAAAAAAAATCAAAAAGAAAATGAAAAAGGAAGGGGAGACCACTTTATGGGTCAAATAATATCCGTCTAACGTAAGGGGATCTGTTAGACGGTCTCACACAAATGTGCCCCTTAAAATAGAGGGAAAGAAGACCAACGCACCAAGTCAATGCTAAAATAGTAATGAGTTATTTATTAGTTGAAGTCAATTATAACATAAGCGATTTTAATGATCATCATTATTTTATTTTTTTTTTGCAATAATCGACTGAATTGGTTTTGGTAACAAATGCATGGTTTACTTATCTATTAATTTCAAGTCTTAAGCAATCATTATTCATTAATCAACTACATCAGACAACCTTTTGGAGAGTACCTAGATTTGTCAAGTAGTTGTTTTAGTGTTATCGGTCTACACTCTCAAGATTATTGTACGCGAATATTTTTTGTCTCCCAAAAATAAATTATTGCTTAAATTTTTTTTATTAATATTTCTAATGTTTATTCATATCCATTGTTTTTGGATTAATCAAAATTCATTATTGAGCAAATAAACTAATGATTTTTTTTTAAAATTTTAAAGTATCATTGTTATGCTCTTTAGTACATAAATTTTTAGCTCTTCAAGTACATAATTTATTATAAGTATTTCCTACAAATAAATTGAATAAAATAAATAATTATATATAGTTTATCTGTGCATCTGACAGAGAATGTGTGGTCACAATTTCCCACTGTGTGTAACCTGATTGAATCATATTAACTATTATCATTTCAATTTCGACAAAGGGAGGGGTGGATGTGCTGGAAAAGCCATTTCACTTTGGGTAGGAGCTTTACCTTTCATACAATACTTAAAAATAATTAATTAAAAATTACTTAAATATTCTTACTAAATTAGAAAAAAGGTCCTATAATAACCTTATCTTCCGAAAAAGTTGACTCTTTTTTATCTCTTCTCGATCAGCCATATCAATATTGTTTGGTCAGTAAGAGTAAGTAAGAAAATATAAGAAATCAAATTTTCCAGTAAAAAAATTTTTTAAGAGAGAAAATATAAGAAATGATTAATTTTCGATGCCACTAATGGCTTAAACGGAACTATCAGATATCACATCCTAAATCATCCGGCAAGCAAAGCTCAGAAAATTATTATTCTTTGGAGCCATTTAATTACTGTTAATTAATGACATAATTAGTCATCACGTAAAAGTGCCTACTCTCTTAACTCGGAAAAAAAAAAAAAAAAAAAGTGTCTACTCCTTTTGTCCCAATAAGATAAGCTTATTTGCCTTTTGGGATGTTCCAATATATAGGCGTATTTTCATATATATTTAGCTAATTTACAAATATATACACATATTTAATATTTTTATATTAAACACTAATTCATTGTCAAAGAAATAAATAAGGGCATATTAGGAAGTTTTTTGATTAATTGTGTTTCTCAATTTTTTTCTTAATTCTTATGAAAATTTCAATATGTCTATCTTACTGGGAAGGAGGAAGTATTTTTTAGCAGATGATCCTATAATCCAATTTTCTACATCATTCTTATATCCTGCTATGAAATTTATTATTTTAATCATATTTATTATAAAAATGAAATTTATTATAATATAATCAATCATAATCAACGTTTATAAATAAAAGTTAAAATTTTTATAAATTATTTACCATAATTATGAAATAATCAATCATAATAATTAATTATTAACTAGAAAAATCAAAACTAAATAGTAAAAAAAATTATAAAACCCAATTGAATGAAACGAACCCTAACTAATAATTTAAAAAATTAAACTAAGCAAAAAAATCCAATTGATGAAAAAAAAACTAATAAATTTAAAGTGAGATATCAAGTGAAATAGGAAAAGTGGACTGGACTGGACGTTATGAAGTGATTTTTTAAGTTTCATTTGGAAATTTTTGTAACTGATTGGGCTTTTTTTTTTCTCTATGAGATGATACGATTTAATTATCTATCCCCCCAATCCATTATTATTGTAGTGGCTGGCCCTGTCGTCTCTAATTATGGTTACTAATTAATAAAATAATAAATATCTACAAATTTATTAATAAATGAATAAACACATAATAATAATAATAATATGAAAAAATTAATATTTATAATATATTTATAATGACATAATTTATAAAATTATTTTAATCTAAAAACTATCATCCTCGTATTTCAAATTTACAATTAATCATTCGACTCCATTTTCAATAGCATAATGAACCCACAAATCAAATGTTGTCACTATATAATGACTTATGAAAATAAGAATCTAAGTATATTTGAAATTCATAAATCTTGCTCTTTTTTCCAAAATATTAAATCATCATAAACAAAGGTTCGATCTCTATCTGTAGAATTCATCATCGAATCTTTGAATTTCAAAATTCATAATAATTTTATAAATGGTATCAAGATGTATGTATGTATGTATGTATATTATAAAAATGTAATTTTTTCATATTATATTATTACTATTCTAAATTTATAATTCTATTAATAAATTTATGGGTATTCATTATTTTATTAATTATTAACCATAATTTATTAATTTGTTGCAACTTTAATTAATTGTAAAAGTATGTAAAATTATGTATAAAAGTATGTGTTGATGTGTGTTTGTTATTAGTATTATTGTAAGTCATTTTAAAAATCTAGAAAACTAAATGAATTAAATAATTAAAGAAGGGTGATGTGAATCTTGGAGAATAATAAACATATAGGAGAAAAAGATTATGATGTCAGACAAAAATGTAATTGAAAGCCAATTTGGCCAACTCCCAACTGTTGTGCTATCCAATTATTACAAAATAAATGTTGCTCCACCTTGTACCCTACAAAATTGAACCCTTGAAATTGATTTTTCTCCTTCTCAAGAGATAAAAGATGGAAGTATAACCATAAGAATGAGAGTGATCAAGAGATGGAGATCTTAAGTCTTATTGTGGATGATTTGGCACAATCTTTAGTAGTCAGAGAGTGGTGGTCTTTGTTTCTAATTGGTTGATGGTGCTGGTTAACAAGTAACACTTCGAGACTAGTTTTTATAATTCAAAGAATGGTCATGCAGTTCCTGTATGTCAAAATAAGTCGATATAGTCGGTCGGCTATTAAGCTCAATGCTGGAAATGCAAAGAAGCCCCATATACTCAAATGTAAAAATACTTACGTAAGCTCTAATTTAGCTACTACATGCAGCAATGTAACTTCAGAGGTGAACATACCACTCACTTGTGCATAACCCCAACTTCTAATATAATAAAATATTTATTTATATATTTATATAATATTAACGAGTTACACAAATCAAACACGAACACAACACAAAATTTTCATGTCCTTACATGATAAGGATACGAAGACAATAAGAACTACACATTATCAGCCATATATAAAGAGGAGAGAGGCACCACTCTGCAGCAAGAGACAAAACGTGATGTAACATAAATGTCTGAAGATCAAGATAGTTAAGATGCAGATGCCCCAAACAATAGATTAACCAAAGTTTATTCCAATCTGTACCTGTCTTGGAAAGCAAACAGGGTGTGAGGAATAGTAAACACCATTAAAGATTAGAAAGAGAGGAAGAAAGATTATGAGAAAACAGAAACCAAGGAACCCAACAATTAACTAATGACAATACAATCTAGTCCAAGTCTATATAACTTGGGGCAATTCAGTCTGAAGCTCACACAGTCTAAATTAAATAAAACTTGGTCCCACATTTGAGAACAGAATTTAAAGTGTTCCAGTCCAATCCTCCATTAACACAAAACTCAATCTCCGAACATCTAGATGATTCCAATTTTGTTAGCGACATCCAAAGCATCGTAATCAGGTGTCAATCTAACATATGCCTTCTTAGTCCCATCTGGCCTGAAACAGAATTACAGAAGAGAGTTTAATTCAATTACAGCACAAAAAGAATGTAAAACCTAGTTTATATAAAACAGAACCATTAGTATAATGAATGGAAGACACCTAATCTAAACAAAGTAGTTCTGCAGAATATAGCAGCATGAGCTTAAAACAATAGCATAGTACCAATAGTTCAGGTACAAAACAAACAGATTCCTTTTTCATGCGTATGATCTCTGTTGTTTTATCACTGAAAGTTCTAGATGGAAGGAGTTTGGAGGGTATATATTGAAAAAACTAAATATATTATGATATGAAGTTAAAGCACAATCACTAGCCAACAGTTCATATCCATTAATGAACTTGAGAAGCGGTAGCATAATCTCAAATATCGGCCCAAAATATGTAGACTAAAGATGGATGGAATCTGTGTTCACCTGATGAGGGTATTCACTTTCTTCGTCTGAATGTCGTACATTTTCTTGACCGCATCCTTGATCTTCTTCTTATCGGCACGAATGTCAACAATGAAAACTAGTGTATTGTTGTCTTCAATTTTTTTCATTGCAGACTCTGTGGTGAGAGGATACTTGAGAATCTGGTAGTGGTCAAGTTTATTGCGGGGAGCAGCACTGATGCGAGGATACTTGGGATTCCTATCCTTTGTCAATGTCTTTGGCCGGTAGAAGGTCACTTTTGTGCGTATTTTCTTGGCCTTCTTCTTAAAGGTTGAGCCTGCTTTTACAGCCTTGGCGGTCTTTAAGGCTTGAGCCTTCGAGTCCGACTTCTTACCGGTATCAACTGCAGATATACATACACAAGTGCAAAATTAGCTAACAAACAAAATAAGTCTCAACTTCATTGTAACAGTGACACAGGCCTTGTACACCAAACATCAAATTACTAAAAGAATCACATAATTCGGTGCCCATAGAAATCATGGTAGACAATGGCTAAAAAGCCCATTTGGAATATAATGATAAGTGACCCAAATTGCATGAGAAAAATCTGCATTTACATAAAACTGTAGCTAATATAATTTTTTCAGACAGCAAAACTAAAAACAACCATGTAGTTGATCAATTGTTCATCTAAGCATATATATCATAGAAGATACAGACATTGTAGCAAATCAAAGTTTCAAATAAGTGGGTTTCACATATTGTAGCAGACTTCAATAGGAGAGGAAACACAGTTCTAAGCCTCAATCTCGTGTCATGTGATTTTGCCCAAATCTCAGTGAAATTAATTCCTAATATAATTTATCAACCTGCTCTGCTCTGCTCTTCATAATTTTGAAGCTCCACAAGAAACAGCTCATTGAAATAACACTCACAACAATCTTCATAAATATAGAACGGAATTTTGAAAAGCTGAAACAAAATGGAAAATTCGTACCTTTAGCTGGAGCCATTTAAACTGAAGCAACCCTAAACCCTAACGAAACTCTAACCTGTAAGAACAAACGAATTAGAGAACTACATAGTTATAAATCATTGCAGACATAGAAATACAGCTCGGCGACAGAAAGAGGAAGAGAGAAACCTTCAGGAGCGAGCGGACTGTCGTTCTCGTTCTAGGGTTTTTGGAACAATGGAGGCTAATGGAATTTATATCTCAAGCTATCTCAATTCGAGTGTTCAATTAATTTTGAGGCCTGATAAGCCAAGTTTTGGGCCTGGTTAAAATTCACCTAAACAAGAACACGAATGGGCCTTATGTCAATAAACCCCAATAAATTACTGATCCGATTATCTGATTCATTTCATGTTACATTTTTTATATCATAATTAATTTTTTTTAATATACTCTAATTAGACAGATGAACTTTAAATAAAAATTTAAATTAAAAAACAATCAGGACAAAGGAATCTATCAAGAAATGGCACGGAGGTGCCTCCTGAGACTGAAACTAACGGCGACCACAACACATGTCGGTCACCCATTCACATCAGCAAATTTTTAAAAAAAACAAAGAAAAAAAATGCAATCCTCCAACTGGGGGTGGTCGACCAGCTATCTTGTGTAACCATACAAGGTCTCATGGCAACCATGCCTTTGGCCAATAGGACGAAGACACTTGTCTCCATCCTATTGGTCAATTAATTTTATTTAGATATATAGATAAAATTGGTATATCTTTTATATAATATAATAAAAATAAATAAAAATATATATCAAAATTCATATTTATTTCATTCTCTATAATAGACATCAATTTTGCTGTATTTCAACATACTTTTAAATTATATATTTTTTTCTCTAGTTTTCAACACACTTTAAAATTATTTTCTGTAATTTTAGGAAATGTAATTTCATTATTGTGAAGCATATTGTAATTTATGTTATTGATTTAATTTGTAATATTTTTTATATTGAATATTTATTTCTAGTTATTGCTCGATTTTCATTTTTGGAATATTTTCATTTTTTTGTTATAATTATAATGTTTTATATTATTTTGTCTAAAGGTAATATTTTAATCTTAAAATAAAATAAAATAAAATAATTATATATAATATTGTGGTTGGGTGGTTGGGTGGTCATGGATAAAACATGCAAAACAGATGTGGTTGGGTTGGATGAATAGTGATGATGTGAAAGTAAGAGAAATTAATTAAATATTGAAGTGGTTGGGAGCTATGTTTTTGCTATTGGGAGAACTTAACTCCTCGTTGTAATCATGGGAGCTATGTTTTCGCTATTAGGAGAACTTAACTCCTCGTTGTAAGTACATCAAAAATACCTCAAACAGTTTTATCATGAGACACATTGCTTTCAGCACCTTATAGCTTTTTCAATGTGATAATTGTGTCTACTCCTCCTAATGTTTATATTGATAACTTCTCTAGTGATTTTTTTTTTAGTTCTCAAATGAATATTATGTAAATTTTTTATGACTTAGTTCAATTCTTTCAATTGGGACTTATTCTCTTCTATTTTTACTTGCGTCTATAAGTTTTTGAACAATAAAAACTTTAGGTCTCTTTACGCATTTACGCATTCAGAGAAGTCAAATTAAGCAACTGGTTGTCGGATAGTGTTTTTGATGTCATCTGCTTTAGATGGACATTTGAGATAAATCTTTCGACAAAA
The DNA here is from genome assembly GCA_026008535.1 of Perilla frutescens. Classification (NCBI taxonomy): domain Eukaryota; kingdom Viridiplantae; phylum Streptophyta; class Magnoliopsida; order Lamiales; family Lamiaceae; genus Perilla; species Perilla frutescens. The sequence continues at coordinate 56,985,331 of BRKX01000003.1, forward strand.
CACTAGGCATATTACAGAGCTTTCCGCAATTATATTACACTGAAGATACTGTTATATTGATGAACCCAATCCTATATTTTCTTATATATGAAAATATTGTTCACACTGCATGTCTTTTGTTTGCTCATTATGTATGTGCAATTTTTATATGTCTAGATTCCTTCATATTTTACTGTAGACCGTTTATACCAGTGTGTGCTTCATGAAGACAAGCCCTTCCTCATCTAAATGCGGATCCTCGTACAAATGGATTGAATTATGTAGCTCAGAAATTTCCTCCTTTTCTTCAGTAATTTTTTCCTGCAATAATTTAATGAGGTATATACTCCAAATTCATGAGATTCATTGATTTTTTGGAGGTTTCCACTTTATGGTGAATAGAATGGGAAATGGGCATTAAGACCAAATTTCACAGGCACCCTTCGGTATTAGTATTTCATTCAATCTTACAATTATAAACATGATGTTGTAAAATAGAAATGGTACATGCTATGATTAAAGATAGTGCTCTTGTTGGGGAGGAAAACTTTTCCACTTATTTCCTGAATGATGTTTTCTTATATTTGAGTTGTCTAATCTTCTAAAATTGTCATTGTTATCTCTAATTGGTAACAAAACTCAATCAAATAATTTATAATGTTGAAAAGTTAATAAGTCTATATGAGGAAAAATGTTTGTAAAGAATGCTATTTATTAATTTGATACATATTTTGTAATCAATTTGTAATATGTTGTACTCTTTAAGCATGAAGAGAATATAAAAGCATTAAGTACGGAAGATCAATCTGTATTAAGTATATTATACATATTTTGTAATCAATGGGAAATATGATGTACTCCTTAAGCATGTAGAGAATACAAAACATTAAGTACGGAAGATCATTATGTATTAAGTGTATTATTCTTTGTTTGATTTAAGTAAGAGTAAGAAGTACAAAGTTGTGAGGTGATTCTCAGTTAATCCTTTTAGTTATGTATAATTATTAAAATATAAAGCTCTTCAGTGTCCATGGGTTTTTTTGAACAACTCAAATTTGAATCTTTGTTATTTTTTAAGACTTGAAAACCAAAAATTCACAAAAGTAATACACGCGGTTCTTTCATTCATGTACAGTACCAGTATAAAAAATAGAAAGCTTGAAAGTTATTTCGCAAAACAGAAGAGTTTATTTATTTGAAAATGATTTCTCTTTTTTGAATCATATAAAGGTATATTAATTCGATTCCTTCTTATTTTCTGATAGCTAACTGCTTTCTGGTTGTTCGTATAGTAATTATTGTGACGGAACAATTGTATGATTTTTCATCATAGGTATGCACTTGACACATAATCTATGCAGATGCTTTATGCGTCTGAGGTCTGCACACGCTATCCATGACTACCTAATATGAACTATAATAAAACTGACAAAGATCAAAGCTTTTTGGCAGCTTATACTTACTAACCTATATTACATCATATTAGTTGTTAAAGGACTGGATATAAATAATTATGACCAAACATTTCAACTAAAGGTTAGATATTTTTTTTCTCTTAATGGTTCGTTGTCATGTTCGTGTCTCTTTCACGTCGTGTCAGTGTGATAACAAATCATTTTTTTGTGTTGGTGTTGTGTCCGTACATTTTACAAAACGGATTGTGTTCGTGTCGAGCAAATTTTTAATGAATCATGTTTGTGTTTGGTGTTATCGTTAACCAGCCAACCGCGCCAGCCGTACTCCTAGTGATTAGTATGTTTTGACTAGTGTGTTGTCCTTGGTTGTTGTTCAAGTGTAGTCAACGTATTAGCTGTTAGGAAAAATTATCAAATGAAACCCTAGATGAGGTTTTGATGAAATGTCAAAATATTTCTTGAAAAATTAAAGGAGATCCAAACTGGAGATCTAAGCTAACCAAACTAAGACTTCAAAAAGAATTCAGCTGAAGTAAGAGTCAACCAAACTGGAGCATGGTTAACCCAGCTGGAAGAATGTGTCAACCAGTCAGAAAATAACCTAACTGAGGGTTAAGCTCAACAAGTGGAACCAGTTACAATCAAACTGACAGCCCGGTCAGTTGAGCTGAAAGAGAAAAGTCAACCTGACTGATGAAACTGACAGCAAGTCAGTTAAACTGATATCGACTCGTCCGGGACCAACAGTAAGTAAACCCACCTTATAGCTAAATTAGTTGAAGCTTTATCAACGACTTCTCGTCCTAAGCTAGTTGTAGGATTATGACCTTATGTTTAAAGATAGGTATAGTATTAATCATTTGCGGTCGTTCTAATCGTGTCTCGAGTTAGAATCTGACGTCGCTTAAAGGTCGAATGTGATCCTAACTTAAACACATAAAGGGAAATTATAATATTTAATATATATTTAAATGCTCGCTTTAAATCATAGAAGAATATGAAAATATTGATATAATATATAGTATACTTAATTTCGAATTTAATCTAAATTAAGCAAAATAAACTAAATAAAAATAAGGTAAAAATGGAATAAAATTATGTAGCCAAGAGGACTTGAACACATAACCAATAACATAAATAAAATAAAACAATAAGACTTTAACCACTATGCTAGAAGGATATATATAATATAAATTAAACTATTTTAGTTAAATACTTCAGATAAGTGTTTTTACTTAAATACATAAAAGGAGAATTCAAAACTACATCAATAAGTTTTGAACTCTGGACCTCCAATAACAATTAGAACACTAACCACTCGACTAAGCCTCATTTTCAAAAATTAAGCTTATCATTAATTATATAATGTTCAAAATGATCTTATGTTAAAATGAATTAAAAGAATAAAAACTGCTTCAAACAGATTTGAACCTTGGACATCTCAATGAATAATTTGGAGTGCACCCATTAAGCTACACAAAGTTTTCAAAAATTAGAAAATGCCATTAACTATATAAGGTTCATGATGGTCCAAAGTTAAAATGATTAAATGAAATTAAAACTACATTAATGAATTTCAAACTCTTATCCTTTAATTAATAAATTTGAAGCATATCCACTATGCTAGATACTATTTTTGAAAACTATTCCAATTAAATGTTTATTTAAATATAATTCAGAATAATCTTGGTATAAAATGCATAAATAAAATATGTACATAAAGAGATTTGAATCCTAGATTCAACTTAAATGTGCTCCTAATTCTATTAGTTATCTTCCCATGACATTGATTCCCTCGAAATGGCATTGATTCATCCTCCATTTCCTGTAAAATTCAAACAAGAAATAAAACTTCCAAATCGGAAGATTAAAAACTCAAATTGGGTTAAATCACACACTAAATTCTTCAAATCATATAATTTAAACCCAGATAAGATGTGCAAAAGCACCAATCATTATTTACCATTCATTAAAAAAGAAGTAATTCATCCATAATAAAAACAAACATACAAATTGGAATAAAAATTCAAAAAGAAAAAGAAAAAAAATGTGAAAGACCTGCAGCCTGGATTAAGGTGTTTCTTCCTCGTGTTTCTCCAACTGCACCATATTCTCCAGCACTGCTAGCCGAGACAACTAGGGATTAATTTTTTCTTTGTCACGCTGTCTTTTTCCTCTAAGTTGTTTTTTTACTCCATGCCATCTTCTTCATTGAATATGTGTTGTTTTGGTCGGAGGACTCCAACGAAGGCAATTAGTCCAATTCATCTTCACTCATTGAAAAGTTTGCAAATCTATTCGAACTGCTATTTTCGAAAACTCTCTAAGGAGGTTTGCAAGTTAATTTTCTAACAAGTTAAAGGTGTTCGAAACTTTTATTTTCAAACTCATGTTCGAAAAATTTTATTGAACAACACGATAAAATTTGAAAATCTTTTTTCGAGCCTCCATGATATAGATCGAAAACAAATTTTCAAAGAACTAAAATTTTTTCGGAAAATTCAGTTCGTTGAGCCTACTTCCAAAAAATTTGTTTTCAAATTTTGATTTTTTTACATAAAATTTGTTTTTGAATTTGGATTTCTTACAGAAAATAACAGATTTCAGTAAGGGGCGGCAATGATAGCGCGCAGATGCAGTGGTCAGCCGGCAACCACAATATGAAGCAGTAGCGAGCCGACGATGCTGGAGAGAGTCGTCGAAGAAGAAGACACATTTGTTATGTTTTCCTTTTTGCCTTTTTTCGATTTTTCTTAATTTATTTATGTTTTCTTTATAAAAAATTATTTAATCTGCAGTGCAAATAAAATTTTTTGTCATGTAAGAAAGTTACTTAAAGGGTATTTAATTAAATTCAGAATTATTTCATTTTTTTTTCAATTTGTGATACAAAGAGTAAAATTTCTTACTACAACTACTATCTTCATACATTTTACGCTACACAAATGGTGGTCGAGAGCATCACTAAAATTTTGTTCAAATCTAACACTGTGTAGTCGTTAGGGCGCATACACGACAAATCATTGCGCATGTCTATCTCTTCTTGAAAAGTAGTAGTACTTTTGTCAGAATACAATCACTCACAACTTGCTCAATCATCTAAAGATTCAAATAATCAGAGTGTCACATAAAAAATAAATTAAATAAATAAGTTAGCTATTTTTTTATATAATTCATCAAAGTACAAACATAATATCAATGAATCCCAAAACAATATGAAATATTAAATACATAATCTTACTTCTATGAGCGAATGTGTTGTTTCCAACCAAGATGAGCACATCCAATCTTGCTTTAGTAAGATATGGCCATGGACATACCAACTCTATATAAAATATCCTGTCATTAAAGATTTATCAATACTGCTTTTATAATGTCTCTATAAATGTGGCCCAACATTTTATAAAAGAAAAAATAAGAAAATTAATATGAGAACTTATTTTGTTTTCATCTCAATCCAAATTAATAGTTTGAAGATATTGCAATAATTTCAAATATATGTACCTTTCATTATTTTAATATCAGTCCAATTGCAAAGCATCAAGTTATTATTGACGCAATTAGACCATTCGGGGTCATGATTTATAACATCAGGAGGAAACACACTGTCATCCTGATCAATGTTGTAAATCCTTATCAATGTTGTAAATCATGACCCGGATGGCCTAATCGCACAATTTATAACTTTGGTTTGAAAATTATCGCAATATCTTCAAATTATAAATTTGGTTTGAAATGAAAACAAAGCAAGTTCCAATATTAATTTTCTTATTTTTTCTTTTATAGATTTTCGGGCTACATTTATAGAGACATTGAATGGCACTATTAATAAATCTTCAAGGATAGGATATTTTATACACAGTTACTATGGCCATGGACATAACTTAGAAAAGCAAGATGGGACGTGTTCATCCTTTGTTGGTGTTGGGTATCCGTTCACCGATTAGTGGACCTCGAATTCACCTTTGTTATCAGAGCCCGTTTCGGACTGGGATAGTGGGCCACGATGGTGTGGGAGTTTGCCTCAAACGTGACCTCCGGTTGTCTTCGTGACTGTATACCGTTGGAGGGGATGTGTTCCTTGGTTTGAGGGGAGGATTGTTGGGATAGCAATCCAAGTCCCACATCGGAAATATATCCAAGAGTTGGCTTGGATATAAGGGGTTCACCTACCCCATTAGTATAAGGCCTTTTGGGAGGTGCCCAAAGTGAAAACCGTGCGGGCTTGGCCCAAAGCGGACAATATCGTACTAATATGGGGGAAATGTGAACTCAAGGCCCACTAGTCGGTGAACGGATACCCAACAGTTGGAAACAACATACTCTCACAAATTAAGATATGATTCAATATTTAATATTTAATATTTGTTTTTAGATTTATTGATATTTCATTTTTACTTTGAATTAATAAAAACTAGTTAACTTATATATTTAATTTATTTTCATACAGCATTACTTTGCTTATTTGAATATTATTCAGACGATTGGGCAAGCTATCAGTGACTCTGGTATTTTGACAAGAGTACTACTACCTTCCAACAGATATACATGCACAATGATTTGTTGCGTATGTGTCAGAATGACTGCAAGGTGCCATATTTCGAACAAAATTATGATACTAGCTTACTCTTTTAATTAATTTGTAATTCAAATTAAACAGCATTGGTGTATTTTGTATTTGCCAATTATTTTTCCATTTAAGACAAGTTACGTATAAAATTGCATGAAAATGACAACTATATTTATATACGTACGTATGGGATATTATGGGCAACGGGGACATCGAAATTATCATATATCAATATTTCAGTTAATACATAATTACAGAACAAATAAAAACTTAAATTTTTTGAAATTCGAAAAATATGTCCAGTAATTTAAAACATTAAATCGTTCATAAATCTACTTATAAACCCAGAAATATGTAATTTAAAATTAAAAATAACTTACTCCAAATCTTCCAACACCAAATCGACCAACTTTGTCAGCTTCCCATTTATTTCTCTTGTAAGGGGTCTATAGTGTGAAACTATAGTTCCCATTACATCTGGCAAAAATAATAAAAAAATTATTAGATGATTATGAATATTGGGTTACACAAATATTTTTCTATGTACGCACAAAACTTACCAAACATGGCTGCATCTCCTATATTTTCCATATTTGCTACATCGACGAACGTCTTTATCTCATATAAATGATGCGGAAAATCTTCATGGAATACTTTGAAAATTCGAGTGTGGTTAAAGATAATTATCTTATGAACACACGCTGTTGTTTTGTATTTCATGATATTTAATCCGATTACAAAATCGATTAAAGCATAAATAGTGCCTTCAATTAGGCGATCTTTAAACTTTTCAATATTTGATTTCGGAATAGTGACATGAATACGTACACCCTGCAAAAAAAATCGTATAAGTGATGATTTGTTAAAGTAAAAAAATGAAATGTAAGCAACTCATGATACCCCTCTATCATGGAAAATGCATTCCATACTATATGAATTTGTGTTTTCGTAGCATCGAATAAGTCGCAATTCTAGACTGAATGTGCTCCTTCTGGGTTTCAACATCTGTACTATTCCAAATACTGGAGCCATTTCTGGAGAAATATTGAGACGGTTGAATAAAAAAAATGCAGAGAAAGTTTGTGATGATTTGAGAGAAAATGAACAGAAGTAGACGTGTGAGTGAGTGAATTATGTGGTTTCTAAGATGTAAATTTTATTATAAATGAATCAGTTTTTTGTTAGAAGTAGTGGGTGCTAGGAAGTGAGTTGAAATCTTCTATTGCACATTTGGTATTGCATTCCGTATTGCACGCTCGATTTTTTTAGTTTTTTTTCAATTTTTTTTCTTGATTTCAATTTCTTATACTTTAGTTTAATTTTACACTTATTATTTAGAATTCATCAAACCCAATTAGGATGCATTGTAATTTTTTATCATTTAATTTAAAATTTTGAGTTATTAATTGATTATTTGAAAAATTAAATGCTAAAAATATATATAAAACCCTAATTGGGTAGGATGAACCCTAAATAATAAGTGTAAAATTAAACTAAAGCATAAGAAATTGAAATCAAAGAAAAAAATTGACAAAAAATTAAAAAAATCGAGTGTGCAATATGAAATGCAACACAAAATGTGCAATAGACGATTTCAAATGCTAGGAAGTGGAGCATAACTTGTGTGTAGTGGCCTATAGTAGTTTCATTTCTTTTCTATTTTGTGTATTTTTTTTTTTATTTCCGTTCCCTGAATTAAATTTAATTACTCCCACTATAAATTTGAATTATAAATAGTTATATATTAAATAACTATTCGGAATGGCAAAGTTAACTAATTGAAAAAAAATAAACATTTTTTATTTCAATAAATATAATTACATGATTCTGATTATGTGTCTGAACGTGTGTTCATGAATTTTTATATTAATTTACTTTTATATTTTTTAAATTACAAACCCACTACACACGTTCTGATAATTACTTATTTAATAACATTATATCCATCTAAACTATACACATTGAGATAATTATTATTAATATAATTTTAAAAATATTCAATAAAAATCGGATTATTAAATACCCTCAATCCACTTTATATTTACAAAATCGCCATCAATTTTGCCGCCAAAATCAATTGCAATTAGATTTTTTCTACTTTTATATATAGTATAGAAAATACTCGATTTTGTTGGACTTTATAGTTTATTCAGCTTTGCATTGTTGGAGTTTACACTTTTTTGGATTTTATTCAATTATTTATTGATATTTTTTGAACTTGAATCTTGACAGTTAGCTAATTTATACTTGTACGTATTTAATTATATTGAATGAGGAGAATTTAAAGCAAAAATAAATAAATCAGAAAATTAAAAAAAATTGGTTAAAAACCGAACTGAACCGAAATATTTCGATCCAATTCGGTTCGGTTCGGTTACGATCAGAAATTCGGTTCGGTTCGATTCTATTTTTAAAAAATTCAGTTTTTTTTTATTTTAATATTTTTGGGACATAACCGAACCGAAAAACCGAATGTTTACCCCTAGATTTGAACCATTACCCAACAAGAAAAGTATATGCATCACCATGGAAAGAATCCAAATACTCTAGATCAACTACCAAGTACATGGAAAGTATTTTGCCTACCCTGGTGGTAGTACCCAATCTGTCTGTCTCATTAGATCTATTGTGGAAGATTGGGTACTACCCTAAGAGGTAGGCAAGAATTTCCCTCACTTTGGATGGTTGCACTATATGAAGGTCGATTTCTTTCATAATCGATGTGCTAGATATTATTCATTTACCGAGTTTATTATTTATGAGTCGTTAGGTTTGTGTGATTTGTAATAGCTAGAATTTCTTTCTTAATCTTTTTAACGTTGTAGTCTAGCATTTAGTGTTTTCGAGAGATAAACACTTGAGGGTCGTTTGATCAATTTTGCTCGTGATCTCGAGAGAGATTGCAAGTGAAGTCGTGGATAGCTAGGGAAGGCTAATATTCACGGTTGTGGGGGGATCTCACAACTTTCATTCATTAAAGAGTGCGTGTTGTAAGAAAAGACAACATAAGGAGGAATTTATATGCGTATAAGTATCATGAATAATCTTCACGAAGGAGTAATGGATGAATCTTCAATTTGCAAAGTCCCCCAAAACGTGGGTGGATTGTTTAACGAAGGTGAGTTACCAATCTTGTGTATTATTTACTATTTTTTTTTTACTTCTGTTCTTAATATTTGAAATTACTGTACCAAGAAATATATATTTCGGTAGACAACTAGAAATATAAGGGTTGAACTTTTTTAGCATGACTCATAAATCAAGACCACTAGAAATTTAAGGGTTGATTTTTTTTAGGAGACTCCACTAGAAATTTAAGAGTTGAATTTTTTTAGGAGACTCGGAAATCAATGATCTGAAATCATGATTCAGATTGTAATTATATTCTAGTATTTATCTGTACGTTGTATGAATTTAAATATTTATAAATTAATATTTGAAATTTTGAATTTGACCACATTATAATTGAATGAAAAATATTGTGGTTCTCAAATACTCAAAATATTTTTATTAGATTACACAAATATCATATAGTTGATTAGATACCTTCTACATATATCATAATAATTACATTTTACATTTGAAAGTATATAATCATATATATAGTTTTACCAAATATTACAACATCAGTTAAGCTAAAACATAAAAAATTAGTAACCATGATTATTGATACCATGTTATTAATTTTTCAAAGTACAAAAAAAAGGGTACTAGGTGATCAAAATACATAACTTGAGTATTAAAAAACAATTAGACTCAATATAATTTGTTATATTATTTTATATGCATGTTATATTGTTTAACCAAACAAATTGTTTGAAACAATTGTATCATTTTTTAACGGTATATAAAATTGCTATTATTTTTTCTTTTGGTGTAGCAATCAATTTTTTTATACTTTATAAGGATTTTCTTTAAATTTGAACAAAACATTTATTTGTTCCATGTTGTTACCTAATAATTCATGTAATTGTTCTTCTCACAAAATAATAAAAAAATCACGTAATTGTCGGTATTAAAATATTTAACTTCACATAATTACTACAATTACATAAAAAAATTAATATTAGGCTTGGCAAAAAGATACATTACAAAACATAAAATTTATTACTTGTTAAATAATAAATTTCAACAATTTTAATGTAAAATGAAAACTCAAATTTTGAGAAGATATATTTGGGTGCGTCAACTTTTATTCTAGATGCAACATCTTTTATCATTATCCCTACTAAAATTGGTGTGAATCATCATTTCATTCATCTCTACCTCCACAACGTATGCATACGAGAGGAGTTCTAAGACGCTAAAGAGATTTACGTACGAACCATGATAAATGACCAATTTGAATAATCTTTTAAGGAGTAATTTGAAGTGTTTTTATAAAACTTTATTTATAGATGCAAAACAACTATGATTTAAAGGGTCATAATTTTCATGAGGAAGTGTGTAATCACTTTGGATATTTTCTTTGATATTTTAATATGAATTGATAGATTGCAAAAGCATAAAAATAAGTACACCTACCGATTACAATATTAAATAGCCAACTATTACAATATTAAATAGGCAGAATTACTGTTAATTAACAAAATAAACTATAGACTTGACCACACCTAAATGTTAAAAAGAAATCAAAGAAAGAAATAAAAGAATTACAATATTAATTAAGTAGAATTAATGTTAATTATGAAAATAAATAGTGGGCTTGATAATGTCCCTAAAAATATTAAGTAATAAAAGAAAAAAAATGCAAAAGGGGTATGGAAAAAAAAGGAAAAACCCCGAATAAGAAAAAAAAGGAAGGGGGGGGGGGAATTCGAAAGAAAAAATCGAAAAAGAAAAGAAAAAAACCAAAGAATAAAAAAGGGGGGGGCTAGGCTTTGCAAGGTCCAACCAATCTTATACCAAGTATTGGGCCTGCCATGGAACCGTTCCACCAATACCAAGATTTGAAAATTTTACAACAGAAATATTATTTTAAATGCAAATTTGATTATGGAAGACAAATCCTTAAATTACAGACAGTCAAAACCAATTATAAACACAAGTACAACAAACAAAGCTAGCTAAACTGATAAAGTTCCTAGAATAATCCAAATCCAAATATTAAGACTTAAATATGTATAGAGATAAAGGTAGCAACAACAAGTATATAAAACAAAACCAACTGGGGCGGAGGCGCAACCGAGAAAGATTCTGTGCCAGAAAACGGTGAGGGTGCTGGGGATGCCGCCGTGGGCTGCGGCGGCGATTGGGGGTGCAGCGTTATGACCTCCACCATCAACCTCTGCCCGTTCTTGCAGTGATCCGGGTCGCCACTTACGAAATATACGGGTCCGGGTTCAATGGCAGCGGGCTGTCGCCAACCCGCAGCGCCGCCAACCTTGAACTCCTCCTCCGACGTGATGGCCGCCGGAGCAAAAGCAGTGATGATTAGTAAGAGGAGAGTGGTGAAGCAGAAACCACCCATGGAAGAAACCATATTTAGTGGCAGTGCTAATATTCTTAATCAATTCTTATAATATATAAATAAAAGCAACGTTAATTTGGCGTGGTGTAATTATAGATAGTAGTAGTTTCTGATTCTGAAATGGGAGAGGGAGGTGGTGGAGCACGGAGGTTATTGGTGGTTAATTGTCGTGGAACAAAATGTGGTTTTGAATCGGGTCCCCACTTCGAAGTTATTATGGGCTTGGTTTCATTCGGACTAATTAATGAAAAGATTATGCCAAGGTTTTTCTCCACATACCCCCATATTTAAAAAAAAAATGTTATATATATGTACTATTTTATCTTCATAGCCCTATAAATTAAAATCCAAATTTTTAAAAACCAATTAAAACCCTTGTTTAAAAAAAAAAACATACCAACACTATATATATAGCCCCCCAACTAACTTAAAGCCCTTAGAAATTTAAAAGACATCATATAGCCCCATTTATACAGCACCATGCATGAGAACTCAGAGAAAAATAAAAGACGTTGGTGTTCCGTTCTTCGATGATCATCTTTCCATCCGTGTGAAAACCACAAAAAAGAAGAAATTCATGCGAGAAACTAACTGCCCCGTTCATGCGAGTTCAGGCACTAGGTGAGGGCCCTTGGAAAGAAGTTATTACTATTAATCTGTCTTTGGCAGGAACAACAACAAAGTAAGAGCTCACGCGTAACTAGCGAAACAAATGATGATTAATTTTTATTTGAGAACTTGTCTGATCAGTTTCTCTGTTCATCTTTATAATTTGATTTCATCATTTCGCTTTATTGAGATTGTCTAAATGCTAATTATTTCTATAAGATGATTGTTTTTTTTAATGGGATGGTCTCATGTATCATTAATATATCTAGAGCTATGTTTTTTTTTTAATTTTGGTAAAAGATCGCAATGCGTTTAGCTCTTGAAACAATTGTTGACCATCAAGATCACTATGCTCTCCGTGCTTTAGAATATTGTCAAGGTTTTCACAGCTGGCTTTTAAAGTAGTATCATCAATTGAATTCAATTTATAAGGAGAAAATAAAAATCCAAATTTCTTTTCATATGAAGAGAATTGATCAAATCTTTTTTTCGTGATCCTATTGTTTGATCTACTATATAGAGGAAATAATTAATTCTAGAAGAATCTTCAGGTGTTTGCTTATCTTCCATCATTTTATTTTCATCAAAATGTTTCTTCCTACAAATCACACGTTTTTATTTGAAATACAAGATCAATTTTCGTTTCATCTGCAATTTCTTTAGTTATATTTATCGCATTAAGAAATCCAATTTCTTTATAGTTTTCAAAAAAATGCAAATAACTGTTTCACTTCCTTAATAGCAATGTCAATAAGCATTTTGATGCCCCAATATTTCGTGAGGCCCTGATTTTTTTTATTAAAAATTGAAACTATGTTAATACTATATATATATATATTGTTGGTCCCGAGCAAGTCGATGTCAGTTTAGAGGGAGGGGGTGAATAAACTGATACAAAAACTTTACTTCAAATGCGGAATGATAAGGGCCCTTGACTTGCTTAGCAACTTATCTATGCACAGATCAGTTGAGCACTTTTAGACAGCTTGAGTGCAGATTGTGTGAGCTTGTGTACAGTTCAAATATATGCGAGTATAAGCAAAACAGTACAGCACACAGACGATTTATAGAGGTTCGAAGTCTCAAACTTCTACGTCCTCTCTTCCTTCCGTAAAAGGGCAGCTCCACTATATAACTTGAGTTTCTTTACAAATTATACAATGAAGGACAGTTGGCTGAACCTGGTAACTGCTCGCTACCTCAGCGGGTCGACGGCTCACACTTGCAGTCCCTAACTGCTCACTAGGTAGGTAGGTATTATTGACGTCTTTATAAGGTTTTAGATCTCTTTCGATCTTCAAGAGGTTAGTCTTGAACAAGGGATATCAACTAATGTGCTCCTTTTCAATTGAGCTGGGTAGTTGATTGATGTATTGCTGGAACTAAGAAGGTTGCTCTGGCTGGATTATCAACAGCTAGCTGAATGCTTTGATTCTGTGGATTCTTCTTCTCAGTTGGACTCTGGCAGGTTTAGCAAATGCTGAACTTGAGCTATATGGAAGGGAGAAAGAAAGCTCAGTTGTAAGTTGAAACAACTTGAATGAAGGTTTCAAGAATGAAAGTCGCGAAAAGTCATTTGAAAACTTTGAATCACTTGTCTTTTATAGAGAAGTGATTTTGTGACCGTTGAGTTCCATTGATCGGTGGCTCTGTTGGTTCATCAATGGCAGATGGTCTTTATGATCGTTGGAGCTTTTGGTTGAAGTAGTCGTTGCTTTGCCAATCGATCTCTGTTGGATATTTAATTCCAGTAGCCGTTATTTTGCCAATCGATCTCTGTTGAATATTTAATTCCAGGATCTCTGCTAGAGAATTTATTCCAAGATCTTCATTTGAGCATTAACTCCAGGACTCTTTGGCTGGCAGTTATGAGCTCCAGTTTAGCAAGTTTGAGTTCCAGTTGACAGTTCTGAGCTTGTCTGCTTAGTTCGGCTATCACTCCAGTTGGCAGTTCTGAGCTTCTTCCTCCAGTTTGACTGATCACAAGCTGTTGAATAGCTTGTCAGTTCGACTGTCTTTCTTGAGCTTTCTTATCAGCTTAACTGATCACAAGCTATTGGCTAGCTTGTCAGTTTGACTGATCTTTCTCCGAGCTTCCTCGTCAGATGTTTGCTTATTTTCTCCTACAAGCTGGCTGACTTCAGTTCTGGCCTTTGATTGATTCGTCTGTCTACTTCAGTTCGGCTGAAGTTAAGTTTGGCCATCAGCTGGATACTTCCGGTCTTCAGTTAAACTGATCTCTTATCAGTTTCTTCAGTCTTGTTGATTTTTCTCTCAGCTCAGCTGACTTAGCTGTCAGTTTGTTTTGACTGGTTCGATTCCTTTAACTCTCAGTTGGATTGAGTTCTGACTGGTTGGCGTATCCTTCCAGCTAGTTGACCATGCTCCAGTTGGGTTGACTCTGGCTTCAGTTGAGTTCCTTCTTGAGGCTCTGGATTGGTCAGCTCAGATCTACAGCTTGGATCTTGGTCAGTTTTTCAGGAATAGTTTTGACATCTCATCAAAACCTTATCTAGGGGTTCCTTGATAGTTTTTCCTAACAATTTTCCCCTTTTTGATGATGTCAAAACCTTGTCAATGATGATGGAAAAATTGCGAAAGTTCGTCTGAGAGACGTGCTGTAGTTCGCTTATAGGCAAAGCTTGATATCAGAGCAAGTTAGAACAGGAATTCAAGTATCAGAGCATACTTTCATTTTAAACATACTTTCATTTTGAACTATCAGAGCATGATTATCAAGGTATCAGGGAATGTGCATAAGCATGAGCAAGGCTTGATATGATATTGAAGCATGATATTGAAGGATTAAATCAGAGCATATAAATCAGAGCGAGCATATTGATCAGAGCATATAGCTTTTAATATCATAGCTATCATATCAGCTCTTGATAGTAGATAGAACTACTACTTCACTTCCTCAGTTGCTCCTTCTTTTCCTGCTTGATTCTCTTTTTTCTTTAACTCCATGTGTTCTCCAAGCTTCTTCCTGAAGCTGAGCTTCCCCCTCAAGCTGTACTTCTCTTTGGATCTGATCCTAAAGAGTTAAATTTTCATCATCATACCTTCCATCTTCCCCCTTTTTGGCATCATCCAAAAGGGTAAACTGGTGTAGATCGTATGATGACATTGATAGATTTGGCAAGAAGGTGAATGCAGTTGCCAAGTTGTCATCACAGACTGAGGGAACTGAAGGAATGGACATGGGCGAAGAGAACCATGCATAAGCTTCTTCAGTCGTCATGAACTGACCACGATCAGTGGTGAGAGAGAGATCTTGCTTTCTGAAGTCCATGGATGCTAGGTTGGAGAAGATCTCATCGTTTGAGGTGATTGGTAGGTCTTCAATAAATGGAGTGTAGGAGGAGTTGGCTGGCTCATTGTCTGGAAGAGGAGCGTCGGCTGGTACGCTGTACTGAATTCGTTTGATTATTGAATCCATTATTTCCGAGAGCGTTGGCGGTGAGCTGAGTGGATGGTTCATCCAATGTCTACTCCAGTGGTCTTCGTTGATCCAGAAGAAGGATCCACGAGTGTGGATGAGGTAGAACATAGTGGCCTCATCGATTTGAAATTTCTAGAGAGGATACTGGAGGTATCTTCTCAAGTGCTCGAATAATAAGGGGTTGCTGCCCTCAATTAGACCGAAACAGCTTCTTAGTTGATGGTCTAGAACTTGCTCGAACTCATCCTCAATTAAGTCGCGATGGACTAAGGTGAGAGGTTGTGAGCTGGCGGGTACTGTAGACTAATCGCTCAGTTTAGAGAGATGCTCACTCTCAACCAACAACCGCCTTTCGTCTGAGGAGCTGGCAGTTGCGACCAACGGTCTCTTTTCACGACTTGAGTCAACAGTTCCCGATTTCTTCGGGACTGGATGGCAGTAAATGGTCGGGAGCATATCCCTTCATCCGATTGGCTCTCCGGTTGGAATCACCTCGTCAAATTGACTCAGAATGATGTGGCTTATGCGACCCATAAACCCAATATTCTCTTGGAATGTGCCAGTTGTCGGATTATATTCTGATCGATCTACATTTCTTCGTAGTTGAGCAAGGATGAAGGAAGCCCAGTCAGCTTTGCATCCGAGGAATAGAGCGGCCATTAGATGAGCTTTGAGTTCGGAGAACTGGACCGTCTCAAAGTTTCCGTGCAGGATGTGACCTGCGATATCCAGGAGTTGGATGATCTCACTAGGCAGACTTTCCTTCAACTTGTGTGAGCAGTCGTGGTGATGCACGTGTGGATATTTCCATAGACTCCACAGTGCAGATTTGCTCGGAAGCTCTAGATCCAACACGTCTTGGCCTTCACCGGGGAGGAGGAGTGTAGACATCATAGTGTCTTTCATCACCGTTATGACTTGGTTCTGAACGGTAGAGATGATGTTGTTGTCGGAGACGGTTGCATTATGGTAGAACTCCGCAACATGGGTGGGTAGATTCTTATCTGGCATGATCGTTAAGAATGGCAACAACCCAGTTTCCTCCAATGGCCGAAAGATCCTTTAGAATTTCTTTGGACCTAGGCGTGAGTGAAGAAGCTCTAGGTTAAGAGTCTTGTCTTTCTTCAGCTTGCTTGCCAGTGACTTGACATTCACCATCTGAAATGAGGGTTTCATTTCTGCAAAGAAATGGATGCGTTAGATTTGCAAGTGCTCTGGTTAGGCGATATCAATGCAAGGAGAGAGAGAGAGAGAGAGAGAGAGAGAGAGAGAGAGAGAGAGAGAGAGAGAGAGAGAGAGATTTTGCAGATGATCTGAGCCTTCATCTCCTTGCATATATTTATTCAGCTCTGCATGCATTGATCGAGGACACTCGATTACTATCTTAGCTGATCAGCTATCTGATTTGATGGACGATTAGCTGAATAAATGATGCATGCATCCCAGCCGTCTGAGTGAAGCAACTTTATGATCATGTGGCTGAGAGATAACAAATTTAAAAATGGGGTGGTTGTCATAAATAGCAAAATATTTTATGTAGATTTTGCTATTTATATCTCATAGATAATCATTCCCTCATGTTCACCTTTGTGGAGTCGATTTAATATTAACGCAGAGATATTAATGACAACTTGTGAGAGAGGACCCCATTTTCAAATTGTAACTGTTGGATGTAATATAAGAAATTTTATAATCTCAACGGAAATAATTAAGTTAAGATAAGCTTGAGGATTAAAAAAAACTTATTCTGAGTCAATTGGGATACAGTCCAACTGATTGGCTTGATGATTCAGCGGTTGGATGATCAGTTTCATCACTTTTCCAGTTGCCGCAGATGAGCTGATTTTAAGGCTATAACTGAACTGAATTGATCAGTTCGTTTGGTCAGTTGCTTGGCCTTCTTTGAGTCAGTTTCTTCTTCTTGAAGGGCCGAACTGGACTAGCTGCACCACTTCCTTTCGAGCAATTTGATCACTTTCTCATCCATGTAGATCCAGTTTCGTTCTTTGGCAGTTCGAGCCTTGCTGTCCTCCCGGCTTGGTGAAGTTACTGAATGGTAACTGATGAGTTTTTCAGCCTTTGATTAAGGGATTATGAAATTCCCTTCGGCGACTATCTAAACTGATCAATGTTCAGAATCAGTTGCACGCCTTTTGAGCTGGATTTGAGTAGGGGAGTGACATAGCTCTTGGATATGAGACTTGGTGATGTGGCAGTATCCTCATCATCACTATCTCTTTCATCATCATGCATTTGATCCTTCTGAGGAGCTACGACTTCAGTATGTGATAGATGTGGTTCTATCCTCTCTGTGGCAGTTGGAGTTCATCGTGATGGCTCAGCTGACTGACTTGATAAATCATCAAAGTTCAGTTTTCATCAGAGGGAGCCAGTTGGGCAGTCGACTGATTGATTTGCGACCACAGCTCCTTGAGGCATGATGCTGGTTTTGAATTCAGCTAACAAGGCAGCTGCTGGAATTTTGTTGGCGAGCCTGTGATTCATGATGTGCTGAGCTTGCACAATGGTTGGAGGAAATGGATTTGACGATCCTATCCATTTAATGCTCCAAGTTTCTTCACGTTGCCAGTAGCTCATGCCATGAAAGGCAGTTAGCAGAAAATGAGACTGGATGGACATAGAATGTCTCCAGTTGTACCAATAGAAATACCGGTGGAGTTGTTTGAACAACTCTTGGTCACATTGTGCAACAAAAGTGAAGTGCGTGAGAAGAAGATTAGTCACTTCCTTTTGTGCACTTTTGAATGCATATTCACCACTATAGAAGGTGTGAATATTTTCTTCAGTCAGCTGGAGGGGAGGGTATGTGCTTCTGAAGTAATCAGCTCCATAATTTGAATGAGGAATTCCGATGAATGGAATAAGCTCATCTGGATCAGAGAAAACCTGGAAATCAACTGGTGATCCATTCTTTGATTTCAGAGAATGAACGGCATTGGCAGTTGAATTGCTTGAAGTGATGTTGCTTGTCTTTGCTTTGTCTCTTCATTTCTTTCTGAGTGACTGAAGATGGGCATTTTCCTTCTTGGGAATCCAGTCAGAGATGAGGACTGATAGTGCTTCGTCACTTGGAAGATTCAGCAGGTCTTCAATCATTTTGCTCATCCTTAGAACAAGTCCTACCTTGGACTCAAATTTGCTAGATTTCTTCGAGTCAGAGGCCTTGACGACTTGATGTTTGAATTGTTAGAAGACAAATTATGCCCAGTTTGTTTGTCTTCCTTCAGCAAGGTGAATCATAACCTTGTATCGCTCTTGGGTGAGTTGACTCAGGCTTCCAATTGCCCCGAACATCATCTTGTTCGTTATGTCGAGTAGAACGCCATACTCGGGCTTCAGATCAGTTTTAGTTGTCGTAAAACTGAATTGCTTGTTGCAGATGGGAGCTTTCTATTCTCTCCAATATGATTCTGCAGGTTCCTTCAATTCTTGAATGGATGATCCTTTCCGTGGAAGTTGGAAGACTTCTGCAATTGTTCTTTCAGTGATTTGGAGTAGCCATCCTTGAATCACTGATGACACTGTCTTTCCATCTGTAGACAGTTTTGCTTGAAGCAAAAACTCACTCACCAAATTTTTTCTGAAGAACTTTGGTGGTGTTTCCAGGTAGTGAAGAATTCCTGTCTTGTGAAGATTTGACAGAAGGGTTGGGTTGTTTGATTCGTTTAGAATCAACTGAAATTTCTTCCTTTTTAGGAATTTGTCTCTTAGTAGTTGCTCTTTGAAGGAATTTAAAGATCTGGGTAATTCGGCCATCTTTGGGGTTGGCTGAAATTTTAGGGAATTTCAAGAGCTTTGAGAGAGAGATATATCTTTTGAGAGCGTAGGAGAGGTATTTCTGAGAGGCTTATACGAGAGGGGTTTTATGAGTGATTGGGCAGGCTCATAAATCTAATGGTTGGAATGGTACTGGCCCTGGCCTCTTTTATTTTGGTCATTGGCATTTAATGACTTTGAAACGTGTCATTGTTTTGCAACAGTCAAAATATTCAAAATAAATGCTGAGTCGACATACATTTGAAAGTAAAAAGATAATCTTTTTATAGATCAAAAAAAGAATGTTGACAAACTGAGTTACAAAAAGTAAACTTAGGGCTTTCTAATCAGTTGAACTTGATCAGCCACCAGTCCTTCTTGTGCTCAGTTTTCCTCCTCTTAGCAAGCGGTTCGATGGAGTCACCTTCACCATCCTCGTCACTGCTTGAAGACTCAGTTCCTACTGACTTGAGTCTGGGATGAGCTTGCAGCTTCTGAATTTGCTGTGTTCAGTTTTACCTATTGCTGCAGGCTGTGGATCAAGTTTACATAGTAGGCAGAGAGCTGGACTGATAAGCTGCTTGGTTGATCATCGAACTGAGCTACTCTCGAGTTAACCTCTTCTCCATCTTTAGTTCCTATTAGTTCCTCACATGGAACTGTGTGGGATAGCTCAGCCTTCTCTATACTGATTGATTCATCATAGCTGGGCTCTGGTACAGTCTCCGGTACAGCAGCTTGGGCTTCAGCTTGAAGAGCCCTTTGAACTGGATCAAAGTACGTAGTTATAGCTAGCGTACCTTGGTAGGCAGGTTGATCATCTTCTTGAGCTGTCTGATCAGCTGGCTCATCAGACTCAGCTGGCTCTGTTACTGGAGCAGTGGGATGAATAGTTGAGGAAGCTCCTTCATTAGCAGTTGGCTCTTGGGGAGGAGCGATTTGGGATTCAGTTGACTCCTTAAACTGTTGAACCTTCTCAGCTGGCTCTTCTGACTCCTCAGGAACGAGGTTGATCTTAACTTCAGCTAAGTGAGGAGATCTCTCAGAGTGGAGTTCTCTTGCTACTTCATCAATGAGATCATCCAATGGGGTGGATACTTGATTTCTTCCTGTAGTTGATTCTAATGGCTGTCCAGACTGATGACTTTGTGATTTCTTCTTCAATTCATTGAATAGCCATTTGTGTTGAACATGAGAGTGCTTCCATGTTTCACGTTCTCTCTCTGTGGTGATGGCGGGTAGTTTTAATCCTTGAAGTTTGCACAGTTCGCCAAAAACATCTTTTATTGAGCCTTCTGATGAATTTGGACATTCTTTTCTAAGCTGTAGCTGCCTCATTAGATGTTTTCCCTGAGTGATTCCAGCATTCTCACTATCTGTCCACCACATACTCCATTCTTCTTCTCACTTCCAGAAGCTCATCCCGTGGAAAGCGAGCAATGAGAAGAAGGGTTCTGAGAGATATACGTGTCTCCACAAAAACTAGTAGATGTACCTAGTCAAGGTGTGGAAGAGTTCTTCATGGCCAGTTAGTTCCTGGGCGTAGTGTTGAGCCACATATTTCTGTGTTGTCTCATCAGCCCATTTCTTAACGGCTTCTCCTTTTGAATAGGCTCTTATGTGCCCTTCAACTTGAGCCATTGGGGGGCATGTCATTTGAAAATAATTAGCCCCAAGTCCGACGTGAGGAATTTCTCTTGCAGTGATGATGTCTTCTGAGTTTTCGTAGGGAGCTATATCTTCAACGGTTAGATTTGGCGGAACCGTTGGATCTAGCATGGGGCTTGGTTTCTTTCTCTTCTCGGGTTGAGGAGGTGAGACTCCTCTCTTCTTTGTTTGACCAGCTTGCTTCTTCTTTGAAGCTGATCTGGTAGCTGGTCATTTGGCTGATTGTCCAGCAGTGTCAGCTCTAGTTGCGACTGAGCTTTGTTACCTGGTAGACGATCTCAGTTGAGCTGATGTGCCGGTTTCAGCTGCGATGGAGCTTGACTCAGCTTGTTGTCTCAGTGTTAAGGAACCGACTGGAGACATGTATATCTGAGCTAGAGGAATGTTATCATCAGAAACATTCTGGGATGTGCCAGTGACCTGTTTTTTTTCCTTGCCTTCAGCTGCAGGCTTCTTCTTCTTTGGCTGATCAGCTTGCTCAGGATCAGTTTCCACGATTTTAAGCGGTTTTGATATGAAGTCATTGCTGACTATGCTCTTGAATTCTGTTTCTTCAGAAATCCAAGGGAACTGTTTCTCCAGAATTATGCTAACTTGACTAATGTACCCAATCCTTTGTGGGAACTTTTTATCATCCCAGCGATTTTCAATGATATCAACATATCTCTTTAGTTGATCGAAAAAGTATTGTGCCTAATTGATCTCAAGCCAATTGTAGATGGCGGCACAGATCTTGTATTTGGTTTTTGACATTTCGGATTGGCTGCCAGTTGTCCCTACCATTATTTTTGAGGCTACGGCAGCTAGTACTTGATACTCATCTTGAAATCTTGAGATGAGATGGTTGCTTTTATATGGTCGGGTCTCGCCTTCCTTCTTCCAGAACTTATAGGTTTCTTGAAAGCTTAGTTGAACTTCTTCCAACTTGAGTCCTTTGATAGGTAGATTAAACATATTGCTTAGAGATTCAACTATGACGATGATCTACTGTCCTCTTACTTCAGATTTGATTTCTTTGGGATCTGAGAAACCATTTGAATTTAGGAAGAATTCTGCAACTGGTTCTGCATATATGCGTTCTGGAAATTCTTCTAGAAATGTCTTCAGCTTTGCCTGAGAGAGCTTTTCGATAATTATTCCACTTAGAGGAGAAGCATTGCAGGCTTGAATGAATCCGACTAGGTTGAAGAACTTATCTTTGTCAAGTTTCTCACAAAATACTATGGAGTCTTCTCCGGATTGGCAGAAATTGAACCTCTTGCGAGTGCGACCGGTTGGGTTTTGAGCCATGATACT
Organism: Perilla frutescens; assembly: GCA_026008535.1. Lineage (NCBI taxonomy): Eukaryota > Viridiplantae > Streptophyta > Magnoliopsida > Lamiales > Lamiaceae > Perilla > Perilla frutescens. The sequence continues at coordinate 57,007,557 of BRKX01000003.1, forward strand.
TTGATGAGAGGTTTTTGATAAAAATGATTGAGCTAGAAGACTGAGGAATTGATCTCGAAGGCTGAAGGATTTTGCTTTCGACCGGAAAAGAGAGAGAGAGGTAAGTCGGCAGTAAAAAGTGTAAAGCTTATCTCGAAGGTTCAGCCGACTTATTTATATAGAGAGGTGAAGCTCATCCAACGGTTGGGACGTTTCGTATGCCCTAATTTCAACGGTCATATTTATTCAATCAACCCGTCGATTGGCTTTCGATTCTATCCGTTGGGGATTAATGAGGAAAGAGAGTGAGTCCAACGGTAATATTGGAGTGACACGTATTTTTACCGTTCCCATTATTGAAAATTTTGAACTTATCTGTTTCTCTCTTGTGGCTTCCTCTTGGCTTGAAACTGATTACGTCATCAGTTGGCTTCGATTGTAGCTGATGATTTCCAGATTAATCAGCTCCAACTGAGATGTTTTCTCATCAGTTCCTTCCTGGCCTTGCCTGCTGGAATTTTAATTCAGCTGCTTCTCAGTTCAGCTGCTCTCCTTCAGCTGATTTTTGAACTGATGTCTCCTGTTGAGTTGATTCCAGTTCCTTTGACTTCTCCATCAGTTTGAGCATTTTGCAGCTGGTACGTTTTTCTTGACTGACTGGATCATAAGTTGAGACCATTTGGCTGACTCTGCCTTGCTCCTTGCGTCAGCTTGAGCAAATGAACTGATGATTCAATTCAGCTGATGGGGTAGAGTGATCAGCTTCAGTTTACTTTCTTTGCACAGCTTCTCGCTTCAGTTCGAACTGATAGCTTGTGTGACCAACTGATCAGTTCAACAACTTTCTCAATTGTGAACTACTCATTCTGATGAGTTGAAGCCTTTCGGTTCAGTTTCTCTCTTCAGCTGGAATAGTTCTCTGATCTTTTTATTCTAGTCGACTATCTTCATCCTTTGATGGTAGTTCAAGTAGTCCCAGTTGTATGCATAGCTCCATAAACCTTGCTTCAGGCAATGGTTTGGTAAAGATGTTAGCTATCTGCTTCTCCGTGTTGACATATTTGATGCATATGTCCTTCTTCTCGATGTGACATCTGATGAAGTGGTGTCTTATGTCAATGTGCTTAGTTCTTGAATGCAGAACTGGATTCTGAGATATTGCAATTGCACTATTGTTGTCACAGAATATAGGTACTTCTTCAGTTTCGACTTTGTGGTCCTTCAACTGTTGCTTCATCCAGAGTATCTGAGCACAGCAACTTCCTGTAGCTACATATTCTGCTTCAGTTGTTAACGTGGCAACTGAGTGCTGCTTCTTGCTGAACCAGGATATCAATTTGCTTCCAAGAAACTGACATGTTCCACTGGTGCTTTTTCTGTCAATCTTGCATCTACCAAAGTCTGAGTCTGAATAGCCAATTAAACTCAAACTGTCGTCTCTGGGATACCATAGTTCAAAATTTATGGTTCCTTTGAGGTATTTGATAATCCTGTTTGCCGCTTCAAGATGACTTTTCTCTGGGTTGGCTTGGAACCGCGCGCATAGACCGACTGAATAGGAGATGTCTGGTCGGCTAGCTGTTAGGTAGAGTAGCGACCCAATGATTCCTCTGTAGTATGTCTGGCTAACTGATTCTCCTTCTTCATCAAGAGTTAGCTGAACTGATGTGTTCATAGGAATCTTGAGAGTTTTTCCTTTATCAGCTCCAAACTTCTTGACTAGCTCCTTAGTGTACTTGGCCTGGCTGATAAAGATCCCATCTTTCAGTTGCTTCACTTAGAGTCCTAGGAAGAATGTCATTTCTCCCATCATGCTCATCTCGAATTCGCTTTGCATCAGTTGAGCAAATCGTGTGCATAGATCTTTACTTTTTTATCCAAAAATTATGTCATCCACATAAATTTGAACCATTAAGATCTCAATTGATCGTTCTATCCGGAATAGAGCTCAATCAATGACTCCCTTTTGAAACCTATTCTTCAGTAAGAAGGTTGTGAGAGTTTCATACCACGCTCGAGGAGCTTGCTTCAGTCCGTAGAGAGCTTTCTTCAGCTTGAAGACTTGATCACCAATTTCGAAGCCTGGCGATTGCTCGACATATACGTCCTCCTTGAGCATTCCTTGAAGAAACGGACTCTTGACATCCATTTGATAGACTATGAAGTTGAAGTGAGCTGCATAGGCTAGGAACAGTCTGATGGCTTCCAATCTTGCAACTGGTGCAAATGTCTCATCAAAGTCGATTCCTTCACTTTGTGAGTATCCTTTAGCTACCAGTCTTACCTTATTCCTTGTGATCACACCTTGTTCGTCCAGCTTGTTGTGAAAAACCCATTTTGTGCTAATGACCTTCTGGGTTTTTAGTCTATCAACAAGAAACCATACGTCATTTCTTGTGAATTGATTCAGTTCTTCTTGCATGGCCATGATCCAGTCTGAATCTTCTAAGGCTTCTTTGACGTTTGCTGGTTCCGTCTGAGATATGAAGCATGTGAATAGTGCATGCTCAGTTGAACTTCTGGTTTGGACTCGGCTTCTTGGATCACCAACTATCTTGTCAGTTGGATGGCTTCGGAGCCATTTGGGCAAGATAGCTTCAGCTGGGTCTTCAGCTAATTCTACTGTGGTGATGTCATCAGTCGTCCTTTCATCAGTTGGTTCATCATCTTCATCAGTTCTTCCCCCCTATTTCAGTTGTGGGGTTTATGGTCTTAGCACGATTTGTGTCCTTATTGACCAGATTGTTCTCAACTGGTCTAGTGCCAGTTTCATTGCCTTCTTCTAGTGAAGCTTCAAGCTGCTCTGGAACAATGTGATCCACATAGTCCTGTGAGTTTTCAGTTTCACTAGGTAGTATTTGAACTAATGTGTCTATTGTTTCTTTGTTCCTAGTACATTAGCAAATTCATCATCAAATACCACATGACATGTTATTTCCACAACAAGAGTTCTTTTATTGAACACTCTGTAAGCTTGTGCGTGAGGCGAATTATACCCAAGAAATATTCCCTCATCAGCTTTAGCACTAAAAGCTTTCAGTTGAGTCTTGCCATTGTTGTGAATATAACATTTACAGCCAAATATTTTAAAGTATGAGATAGAAGGCTTAGGACCCTTATACAGTTCATAAGGTATTTTGTCATGTGCGGTGATGATGGCACTTCAATTTTGAGTGTGGCAGGCTGTGTTGACTGCTTCAGCCTAGTAACCTTCAGCTATATTGGAATCAACTATCATTGCTCGAGCTGCTTCTTTGAGTGTCCGGTTTCACCGTTCAGCTACACCATTTTGTTGTGGAGTTCTTGCAGCTGAGTGTTCGTGAGTGATTCCAAGTTTGCTGAGGAAACTGATCATTTGCTAATTCACAAATTCAGTTCCATTGTCGGAGCGAATCCTTTGAACTGATCTCTCTTTTTCAGTTTGCAGCCTTCTGATCAGCGCTGTTAGCTTGGCATAAGTTTTATCTTTGCTCCTCAAGAATTCCACCCACATATATCTTGAGAAATCATCAACTACTATGAGTATGAATCTTTTGCCTTTTGGGGTTTGTGGTCTGACTGGACCAAATAGATCCATATGTAGCAGTTGGAGGCATTCAGTTGTTCCTGGTGGATGACTCCTATTCTTGAAGGATGATTTCACTTGCTTCCCTTTTTGGCATGGTCCACACACGCCTGTTTTCTTATATATCTCCTTGGGAAGCCCCTCAACTAGCTCTTTCTTGGCCAGGTAGTTGATGGTTTTGAAGTTGATGTGGTTCAGTCATCGATGCCATAGCCAGCTTGCTTCAGTCGATCCTTTTGAAAGGAAGCAAGCTTCTAAGTAGCCAGTTGACTAGTCAACAATATACATGTTGCCTCTCCTTATGCCAGTAAGAATAATTGCTCCAGTTGACTTGTCTCTTATGTTGCAGAAGTTTTTGCTGAAGTCAACTGAGTGGCCATTGTCGCACAGCTGGCTGATACTGAGTAGTTTGTGTTTTAGTCCATCCACATGGGAGACTCCATTTACTATAACTTTTCCTTTGACCACGAACCCTTCTCCAATGGTTCGGCTTTTGGAGTTGTCTCCAAATGTGACAAATAGACCTTTGACTTCTTCATAACCATCGAGATCTTCTCTGTCTCCTGTCATGTGCTTGGAGCACCCGCTATCTAGATACCAGATATCTTTGGTTTTCTTCATAGATAGGATGCTCTTATCCTGCAAAAATAAGGATTAGCATTTAGGGACCCGTTTTATATCGGGTCCTTATTGATACATCAAGCTCTTTGGAATTCAAACTTGCCAAAAATCCTCCATAGATAATTCATAATTGAAGACAGGTAATATCCGTTAACCTCTTCAATTATTTCTTTTCCTCATTTACCATTAATTCACCAGTGAGCGATTAATTTATAAACAATTTATAAATTAGAGATCTCAAATCACTCAATTCCAGAATTAACAAATGAGAGAATTATCTGCGGAGTTTATTCATGTGATGTGTAGATTAAGAGTTATTGTCTTCCATAAACGCCAAATGGGGAGATTGTTAGTGTCATCGTTATGCACTAATTGTTTGTATTGTGTTTTTGGCGAGATATGTTCGACAATGTGTGTTTGGGTATGTCCCAAGAAGACTTCGTATTCCGCTATGTAAGAAAAGAAGAACAGTTGGTGAACTGTTCTCTCTGATGTCCCAGACATACCCAGGGACACTTTTATATGGCAGTTTCCATATTTATAAGATCTTACGCTGATCCATTTTCAGAAGTCAAGATATGATCGATTGACTGCCTTGTGGAGTAGATATCGTGCTGATTTATCACCCTCTTATCCAATGAAAGTATCCACACACGTTTGGAAAGATCACAAACCAATATTCACTTGCCAAGATATCGAAGATGGAGGTCAATGATAGCTTTGGAGTGAAGTTATAAAAAGGCCGATTCTTTTCATCAATCGGTACCACTTACACTTGTTTAGATTCTCTTAGAAGATTATTTGAGAGTCATTTCGTTTGTGGTCTTTGTATTAGCTAGTAACTGTTCCACAGTATGTTCTAGCATTTGAGTATTTTGAGTGAAACACGTGAGGGGTTTTCTTAATCCGTTTTGTACTCAATCTCGGGAGAGATTGTAAGTTGAAGTCGTGGGTAGCTAGAGGAAGTCTAGTCTCACGGTTGTAAGGGGATCTTACAGCTTTCATTTAGTGAAAGAGTTTGTGGAGAAGAACGGGCGACATAAGGACGGAGTTCTGTATGTGTAAGATCCCAAATACACTTCATGAAGGAGTAGCAAACGAATCTTCAAGTTTGGGCGAAGTCCCCCCAGAGTAGATTGTTTAACCGAATTGGATTATCAATCACGTGCGTAATTTACTGCTTTTTATTAATTGTTCTTATATATGTCCTTCACATATCTAAGAACACAAGTGTGCAATAGATTTATTTTACACCTGACACAGATTAGTGTTTTTCAATTTTGAATGTTTCAATGAAATTAGATATGGTTTAATTTGCAGTTCTATCATTATTTTAGGTGATCTTTCACAAAAATCAATCAATATTATTTTTATTAAAAAAATTGAAGAAATAAATTAGGGGGAGGCGAGAGAGGAATAAAACTTGTGGACTTGTGGTTACTTAAAGTACTCTTATTTAATGTAGTTTGCAAACTTTATATTTCTACGAAAGATAATACTAGGGTGTCACCTTTAATTAAAAATATTAATTAGATGGTGTGAAATGCCAAAAATTTATTTTATGGTGCATCATGCAAAGTAGTTATAAGTCAAAAGTCCAAGTCAATTACCCTTTTGAATTCATAGGTATGTTAAAAGTGTGCGTTAAAATTAAATGTCATTTTCAAATATATTTGAGATATGCATTAAATTAATTAAATTAATATATTTGCAACATAAATTAATCAATGCGACGGAGGCTGCATATGCCCATTTAATCTTCTAACTTTCATCCTTACAAAAATAAATTTGTCAATTTCTTTACAACCTTGACGTCAATGATTGTTATATATAAGTACACTAAGTGTCACATTTAAATTACATTTTCCTACTACTAATGTTTTGTGCTCCCTTGTGGGAGAAATAATGAACTGATTATTTTCTTTCTTTGATCACGTGCAAGCCTGTAGATTTCTTCAATTTGGACGTTCTTACATTTCGAAACAAAAAATAATTCATTATATTGAACGGTGTGTATAAATCTTAAATATTTGGTACACTTCTATAATAAAATTTCCTATGTATATGTGTTTGAGAGTAGAAGAAGGAGCAAGCTATGGAACTAATTACCTGAGATTTCTTGGAGGATCGAATCAGTTTTGGGTGAATTTTCTGTTAATAATTAAATTTGACCTATCTTTATTTATGAAATTTAAAGTGACAAAAAATATATATAAATATAGATTATGATATATCAAAAAATTCTGAGGTTTTCAACAAACATATTTTGCAGGAGTTGGAATATGTGCAATTTCTTATACTATTTTGTATGTCTATTTTAGGTTTTAAATTGTTCTTCTTCAGCTATCTTGAATTTGGCTGAGATTCTATTTTTTTTTTTTTCAAATGTTGAATCTTATATAGTATATTGACCTACATAGCAATTCTTCTTTTTACATTCTTTTATACAGAGACGGACGCAGGAATTCTAACCTGGGGGGGCGAAATGTAAAAATCTTAGTTTTCGGGGGGGGGGGGGGGATAATATTACAATAGAAATAAAATTAAATTTATATTATAAATTATATATACACGTATATAAAAAAATGGACAAAATTTGGAGGGAGCGGGTGCCCCCACCAGCCCCCTGAGTCCGTCCTTGCTTTTATATGTCTAAGATAATTTGATATATTCCAAATTATAGGATGTATTTTTTTTTATTGATCTTTCATAAACTATATTAATAAACAATTCATTTAAGAATTTAAAATATAAACTAGAAAGATCTCACATTTCATTAATATATTGGAAAATAGATGACAATATGTTATTGATATCAAAAGGTGTTTAATAAATATAATTTTATGTTTTGAATTCCAAGCACAATTATCAAGTGATGATCTATTTTGTAATAGTCCAAAAGTTATACATAAATTACGTTATTCACAAGGTTGAAGATAGATTGGAAGGTGAAGATGAAATAAACATAACAGTATTAGTTGCAAATGAGAGAGAAATAAATATATGCTACCTTATTTTATTCAATAAATTTTTAATTCTTTAATGTTTAGATATCATATGTATATTTTACATATCGTAAATAAAAATGATGAATGTTTAATTTCACACTACATATAGACTGATGTTGTACAATAATATAATTTAATATATTTATACTCGTATGTAAGGAGATGTAAAATGATATAATGTTAAAGATGAAGTTTAAAGGTGTTATCTACAAATAAAAGAGACATGATGAAATATTAATCAAATCGTGGAGGCGTTGTTCAAGCGGTCACAACTCTCCCATAATTATGTTCTATTCACTTCACGTAGTCCGAGAGATGTATATAATACAATAATATTCTTAAATGTGTTTTATAGACGTGTCCTTTTTTTCTTAATTTTTTTCATTGTGTCTAAAATTATAAAAGATTCCAATTATGTTTTAATAAATTTCAGGCGAACCAATTATGTCATTTGTTTTATTGGGCACGATGAATGAAAATTTATTAATGGATATGAATTGTCTGCCAATAAAATAATGAACATAATTGAATATAATGTTATATATTCTGTATAATGTTTATGATTAATTCTACTAATTATTTAATTATAATTTAATTATTTTATCAATTTACAAAAATTTATTTATTATAAAAATCTTTATATATATAAAAGCAAGAAGTTATACTTTTAATAGAAACTTAAATTTTCCTGCCAAAACCACTTACTACATTTAGTAAGTTTATTTTATATAGCAATTTAATTTGATTTAATTTAATTTAATTGTATATTGATTAATTAATCATTAATCGTACATTAACATCATATCATATTTAATTGTTAATTTATAATTTCATACATAATACCAACTTATGATTATATTAATTAATTAATCATCAATAATAATAATAATAATAATAATAATAATAATAATAATAATAATAATAATTTGTACTGTTTTTGGTTATATAACTTATTCAATTTGAAAAAATTAAAATTATACCAATATCGGGGCGCAATTTGCCCATGCCATAAACATTGATCTATAATATATATATATATACACACTAGTATACCACCTGTGCGATGCACAACGAATATTATTAAAAAATATTTATGTATAATAATAGAAAATTCAAGTATCAATATTTAAATACAAATGAAAATTCAACACTAATTCAATAAAATCCTAAAATCAATAAATAATAAGAAAAATTTATCCAATTACTAATCTTTTTAAACAAAAAAGAATTAACCGCAAATATTTTATACTAAGGCCTTGAGCAGCAACTCAACTTTATTTAACACTTCTAAATCCTCTTCATCCCCCATGTGCTTCATAACGTTCACTTTACCTCTCAACTGCTCAATTTGTAGATAGACCATCCCATATGTTTCAAGATAACCTCCACTAAAAACAACCCACTTAATGCATCTCCAACAGCTTGATTAATCAATCTGCTGACGGCCAATAATCTCAAAGTAGCCTTATGTTGATCTGAATCTAGAAATAACCAAACAGAAAAACTTGTTTCATCATAAGCAAAAAAATTTATACAAAATTAGAAAAGTAATAAAAGAACTCACTTAACAGAAGATGAATATTCTTGAAAATAAAATTTATAAGATTCTGCAAAAGTTGCAAATCCCATTCTATATTGGTTTTGACATCAAATATCATGTCAGAAGTTGATTAGGTTTAAGAGAAAAACCACAACTAAGTTATTTTATAAATGATAATTTGAGTCGTAAATCACAACACATGAACTATATGTATAGCTATACAGAACTTTCACCAGTTAGCAGCAATTTTCTATATAAGATTTGTGCGCACACACTATAAAAGCTCAACAGAAGTGATTCAGTCAGTAAATGCTCATGATGCAGACAAGTCACTCTAGCATGTCCCCAAGAAAATTATATAATGCATCCAAGAGATTTACGCAAAGGAAAATGCCATCTACCCAATTAAAACAGAACATGATAATTTCATATAGGGAAGATACTTATACCATAACTCATGCTACAAACAATTGCAGAAATTATATCAACACGACACCCTATGGTTGCTCCAGGTCTCCTACAACGGCTGCATTTAAGTACCCTTCCTCGATAAAGTGCAGCCCTGACATTTTTCAAGCATCCCAGCCCAGCAAAGTAAACCTGTAAAAACAAATTATCAGACTAGCAAATAGAAGATAGTACTTGCATAGAAGAACAATAAAATCCAGTAGTTTCAACAAAATGAAATAGAAAGACCAATAACATGCGTTATGTACTTATGTATGAAAAATAAAAGTCCAAAAAGTCTGACAGACAAGATTATTGCATATCTCCAACTAATTTTGTCCTACGATAAGAACCAATTCAGAAGCTACAATGATGTGACCTATAATATTTAACCAAGCAAATATGAGAAAGAATGACTAAGTGCTCACATGCAGAACCACAATAGGCATACCAATCATATAAACGTTTGCAGAGAACTCCAATTTAAACAGAGAGAGAGAGAGAACATTAACCAATCTAGCCATTTCGTTTTTCCTCAAATACTTGAGACACCAGAAGAACATCCATTGTGCTTTCACCAAGAGAAATAACTTTGTAGGACCTAAAAAACGAATATTCAACCAAAAATCATGAACAAACACAACATATCCCCAACTTCTCAGGCCTCAGCACTTGAAGAAATAAACAGTACTACTCACAGTTACCTGCATACGAATCTGATCCAACACCCTGAATTGCCTATCAAAGAAAAAAAAAGAATAAAAAAGACACAATAACTAATAAAAAATCGTATTTCATTCAAAAATGAAACTACCACCACCACAACGGGCCACAACCTTTCTAGACAGCATTTCTGTAATTTTACTTCGACTAAAATCCTCCAAAACTGACCTCCCATTTGAAAAACACAATTCATAGATGTGTAAAGGCCTTAGAGGACTAGGTCCAAGAACCAAAGAGATTTTATCAACATTCGGAACTTCAGTAATCACCAACTAAAGTGCGTTCTTGAGATTAGATATACACCCCATCAGTTTCTCCAACCTTCTTATCCCCATTTTCACTTCCCTTTTTCTGGCCGCTTGCTTTCTCCTTGTTGATATCGCCTTTGCTTCACTTTCCGTGACCAACAAACTATTAACCAAACTTTGAGATTTTAACATTTCTTTATCATTGAGCAACACATGTTGCTATAATAATGAAGTTTTTTTTTTATCTTTAAACACATGATATTTATACATTCAACACCATTTTAATTTAGTTAAGTTATTTTTAGTTTTTTTTTCCAATGTACTGATTTATATTACAATAAAAAATATAGTATTAAATGTATGTTCGGATAAAATACACACAAAAAATAGTTAATATTTTGTGACATGTGTAATAATTAAAATAGTTCAATCAATTCAGTGTATCGTGATATACTAAGACTGTCTCTCATTGCTGGAACTCATCATCCACAACAATTATGCAGAATTTTCAGAAACTCAGCATCTACCATTTCTCAAACTGTGGTTTCTATGGAAGTTAGTGAACCACAGGGCGAAAAATCTAACCATCATAGTGGAATGAATCCATAGAATACTAATTCTGCAGGGCCTGTCATGAAGACATGATTGTCGGTTTCTCTCCACTCAATATCCAGTGGCCCTCCAGGTAAATCGACAGAGCAACTCTGAATGGAAGGAAATGGAATGAGATAGCGAAAGGTGTGCAGACTGGAAGTGGAAGCAAGAATAATCAACGAGGAAAAAACTATATTCAGTGTTGTTCCACAAAGTGATTTTATTTTATTTTTTTATTGCTCGAATCTTTTGGATATTGTACCCCGGAAGACAAATGTATCGAACTTACCCTATCTGCACGACCCTCCAGAACTGCAGTGACAACAACTGCACAAGCTCCTGTTCCATAGGCTAGGGTTGCACCTGTAGTAGCAGCAACCACATTAAGTTCACATGTCAAACCTTGAATGGCTGGAGATTTTGCAGTGTGGATAACATGATGTGCGTAGATGGGGGAAAAAAAACACTTGTAATGCAAGAAGGTTAACAAATGCAGAAGAAAACTTAACACGTCTAGTGATGCATGTAAAGAGTAAGATAAATACAAACCTGCCCCATGTTCCCAGACAAGCATCTTAAGGTGACTTGGTGAGAAGACTTGAACAAATTCTGCAATATGACAAACAATTTTCCATAATATAGTTCAGAACATGAATGGATGGCTTCAATCGTTCTATTTCTCAAAATCAAGTTACAAAAAGGACTTGCAAATAAAAACCAGAAGAGATCATCTAAGTCCAATGCACTGAGATAAAAAGGATATAAGTTTTCAACCCAAGCACAGTAGCAACCAAAATATTTTACAGCATATTTACAATATTAGAGATTGAGATATCATACTAGAGCCCCATGTTTAAGATGTCCAGGAGATGATTGGCATTTGGAATCAAAGCTTTTCATGAGAACAATTCACATCAGGGATCAGCACATGTAATATCTGTTTTCTTGTTCACATGTGAAACCAACAAAATAGAGATACAGAGCTTCATAAGTGAGTTCTTTCCCCGACTTTCTACAGTTATACTGTATGGATGGCATTATATTCTTCTAAATTCATCCAAGTATTATATTGCAAACTAGCATATGCATAATTAAAAGACAGATAGAAGAAACAGATTAAACATGAGCAATGGCAGATAAACTACGTAAAGCAAGCAAAAACTGATTAATACCTGTGTTTGTTCGGGCAGGGAACACCGCATGATGTTCAAATTTTGGGCCAATCTCAGCTAAATTTAGTTCATCCACTTGCAAATCCTGTGTCCACAATCCACAAGGGAGAAAGAAATGGCTACATCATCTCACTCATAACCAATAGAAGGAGAGAAGAGTTATAAATAGAGCACATACATTGCATGATTCAGTACCAAAAGTGACAGTGTGGATTTCCCATGCTAACACAAGTAACATTCCAGATTAACCCATCCACATCCAGCTTTGCCTTAACAGCGGCCTGATCTTTCTTTGTAGTTAACTTTGTAGGAACATCTGAAGCCTTCAGAATTGGCTGACCCATATCAATTCTGACCTGAAAATGAGACCAAGTGGTGAACAATATCAGCTCTGACCTGGAAACAAGACCAAGTTCTGAACAATCTTGCATTAAAAATGATACTGAAAAGGTGGTAGAGAGCATCAAAAAGACTAAACAAACAATTGACAGGAAGAGATGCTTGCCAAAATCATAGATGTATTAGTACGACCTACAAACACTAAAGTTATAACTATGTTACGACATTCTAGAAGTACCTCAGGTACAATCAAACCAGCACCAGTATGCACATTGAAGCTGCAACACGAAATAAGAGATGAGTAGCCACTAAAGGTTTTGCTCCCACATCAAGATAGTCAGGATACTAGTGAATGAATAAACTTTTGATTCCCTTGAAGATTCTCAAGCTCAGCTATGAATCTGGCAAAGCATCGGACTCCATGACCACACATCTGTGACAACAAAAGCAGAAATCAACCTCAGGTCATGCAAGAGCAGATCTATTAAACAAGTTCAACCATGATTTTCACAATCTACAATCAGTCCATTTAATAAAATAGGATCTAGAAGATTATCATGGATGGTTAGCTTTCTGACAAGCATATCTCAAGATGAACCCTAGCATGATATGCCCCGATCTTCCACTAGTAAGGAAGCACAGAAATATAGCACAATCGGCAACTCTTTCATTAGTTTCCGTTCCATTTCAAGTCCATAGCACGTTGTTCAAAATTTGCGAGATCTTTATCGATACACAGTTTTGAGCAGTATTAGTATTTGAACAGGAACTACTTGCATACTCTTTTCGGCACAACCTTAACAAATAAAAGAATTTCTTTGCACAACATTTTTGATGAAGTCTCATGATTATTGGTACATTGCAACTTCAACACTTAATTATTGCAAAATATATGATATCATCAATCTTTACCAAATGACCAAACTAAAGCAGCACAAGTTCAATTAATCAGGAAAACACCAATTAACTCAGGCTCACTACCATCAGAATTAAAGATCCTCATTGCATAATCCGTGCCATTAATTCCTGGCAATGCAAATATTACTCCATCAGCTCCAATTCCAAAGTTCCTATCACACAATTTCACAGCTTGCTCAGGTGTGATTTTGGGTTCCTCAGAGTCTCGATTATCAACCTATTTGAATGAAATTATGCACATGAATAAGCATTAATCCAAACATTATAATCGCAGTAAGAATTCTGATAGCTTGAAATGAAGATATTATGCATTTCACTTGGCGTAGCATGGACAAAACCAAACAAATATTGAGAAGAAGCCACCATTCCATCGCATATGCATAATATATTAGATGATCTCAAAGCGTTAATAAACGTAAAAAAAACTGCCACGGTATCTAGATTTCCGTAGCTTCAACGTAAATAATACAAGTTTCAAAGATTATAAAGCAGGAATTTTCACACAAAGAAAAAAAAAATCCAACTACGTGAGAGGAGATTGGTGACTGTTTCAAAACTCCGCGTGAAGCACAATAGACAAGCAATAAATGCAAGGGAGAAGAATACCAATATGAAGTCATTGCCGAGTCCGTGATACTTGACGAAATGAAGAATTCCGCTCTCCTTACGATCGAGAAACGACGTCGCGGAAGCCTTCTCCGGAGCCTGAATGCTCATGGAAGAGAAGACGCGGAAATTAGGTTTCTGACCAGCTGAAATGGCGGTGGACCGGAGATTCCTCGGCAGCTGAATCGATGAAGAAGAGAACCAGAGAGACGAAGGAGCTGAGGAAAGAGAGCGGTGTTTGAAGGCGGTCAGCGGCAATCGCCATTTGGCGTCGGCGAATTACGAGAAAGAAGAAAAGGAAGAGTGATGGACTCCGACTGCCTGGTGATGTTTTTGGAAATGGCAAAATGAGATTGTGGACTTCTTACTAAAAATGTATTGGGCCTATTATTCGGCCCATTGATGAAACTCATACATGGAAAAAGGGTAATTCTATTCATAGCCCCCAAATTTCTCTTCACGATCCCCTTTGAAATAAAAATATAATTATTAATTAGATGGACTTTTATATCCTTGTAATTATGGAATTCTTATGTTTCTTCATAACCCCTCCCCAATCCCCACTGCACGAAATTTATCCTCCCTAGATCTGCAACTCACAAGGATTTTTTTTTTTTTTTAATTCTATGTTTCTCTTTTTTCTTTAATATTGCTTCCTCAGGAATAATAAATCATCTTTTTCAATTTCTTGGTTCTTAATTACATCGATGAAAAATTTCCACTGTCTTGTAAATTAATGATAAACAGCGTCAGAAAAGGAATTTATGTTTCATATTAAGAAGAAGGTGAAGATAATTATTGTAATGATTGTGATGAAGATGAAGAAAAATTAATTTATACTACATGAGTTTGATTGTATCAGTGGTGATGAAGAAATACATGTAATGAAGAATTGAGGACTTAATTGAAGGTTTAGAAGCGGAAATTAAAGATTTGAAGACACCAATTCAAACTATAATCCTACTATCGAAGACACCAATGCAAACATAATTAATTGAAGTTTGAATTTTTATTTTTTTTAGGAAAACACCATTAGGAAATGACTAGTGATTTGTGAATTTAAATGCTAGTTTCCACTAAAATTTTGCCAATGTATAATGTCCAGAATTTCTTAATAATTTTTTTTCTTTTTTGAGGGAATAATTTTCAGATTGTTATTATTATATTGTTGAAGAAGAGAAATAACAGATCCGAGAAGTTAGGGAATTTAGCAATAAAGAGGGGGCTATGCGATTGAATTAGAGATGTTATTATATTTTATTATAATTTTTAAGTAGTTGGATAATAAGGGTAAAAGAGTATATTCAAATAATATTTATATTTTAATTAATTACGGGGGCTATAAAGAGAAAATCGGGGGTTGTGTATAGAATTTCCCATGGAAAAATCGATGCTATGCCCTAGTTTTACCCTTTTTTTAGCAATACTTTTAAAATATTTTTGCAAAAAAAAATAAAAATTGGGTGCAAATATTATTTTTTAAGTAGATACTAATTATGTTCGTTCTGATTTTTTATTTCGTCTCCAACAATATAAACAAGAGGTGGACTTGCATACAACAGCGGTTATTTCCGCCCATTTCGCGGGCGTGCCACGTGGCACATGGTACTTTTTATTATAGTTGGAATGATGATAGTATTAATCTCAGGTTGATACCTTTCTTTATCGTACTTGATACTTTTCTACTTACCATATGGTACTTTTTATTTTACCGAACTCGTGTTTTGCTTTCCTTTGCAAATTCTTGGAATGATGATTGTTTTAGATTAATCTCAACACATACAATATAAAAACTGAAAAAAAAAATCAGGATTTGAACTAAATAAACTAATATAAAATAACTAGCAGAGCCCTTACTTTTTAATGATATAGATGGTACTTTTCGAATGTTTTGTGATACTTTTTAATAGGAAGGTTGGTACTCACTTTGGACAGATTTTTTTTTATGGGTTGACCCGCGTTGACTGGGTCAAAAGCGGGTTTGACTGACCCGTCTCATATAGTGTTATTTGCATCATGATGCATGCAAGTGTTTGCCTATAAACAATAATGTTGTGATTTTTTCACACGATGTCGTTAAAAATATACATATATGTCGTGTGCATAATAGGAGGCGGAAAAAAAATCATGACGAACATAATTAACATCTACTAAATTACTAATGTCTTTGCATAAATATTTAAAAAAAAAAAAAAAACTCAACTCTAGCACGCAGCACGCTACGGTAGCATCGATTTTTCCATCATACAAACACCGTAAGTTTCACGACTTAATCACCATCTTTGTAATGATAAATGATGGGAGTTCGATATTTATCTTTTCAACTTAAAAAAAAAAAGTAAGAAATTCGAATTCGATCCCCAATTTCCATGGTCAACTAAAAAAAATAAGGGGCACACTCCCGTTAGACCGTCTAACGGATTCTCTTGCGTTAGACGCTATTTGACCCAACAAAGTGGTTCCCCCTCCTTTTTTCTATTTATTTTTTTTAATGGTCTCCCCTTCCCCTTTTTTCTTTGATATTCAATTTTTATTTTTATTTTATTTTTTTGGTTACTTGCGGCTCTCTCTTCCTTTCCTTTTTTTTTTATTTTTTTTATTTTAAGCACAAACGTGCTTTCTTTTTTTTCTCTTTCTTTTTCTTTTTTTCTTGAGCACAAAGTGCTTTTCCTTTTCTTTTTTTTTTCTTTTTTCTTTTTTTTTCCTTCTTCTTTAGCACATTTGTGTTCTTCTTCTTCTTTTTTTTCCTTTCTTTCTTTAGCACAAACGTTATATTTTCATTAAAATAAAATTTAAAAGAAAAGGTTATATTTTCATTAAAATGAAAATTATCGATAATTAAGCATTAATTATCGAATTACACAACAGAGAAGTATGATTAGTTATGAAGTAAGTACATTATTAATAAAAAAAGAAGCATCACTAATATAATGAGTAGTTATTACTCACTATCATGTTCAATTTTTGAATTGTAACATTTTCTTTTATGTAGCTAATGATTCAATTTTTGAATTGCAATATGTTTGAACTTATACTTTTTCTTCTAATTAGTGACACTTTCTTCTGCAATTAGTGATACTTTTCATCTAATTAGTGACACTTTCTTCTGCAATTAGTGATACTTTTCTTCTAATTAGTGATACTTTCTTCTGCAATTAATACTTTTCTTTCTAATTAGTGATACTTTCTTCTGCAATTAATATTTTTCTTTCTAATTAGTGATACTTTCTTCTGCGATTGGTGATACTTTTCTTCTAATTAGTGATATTTTCTTCTATGATTAGTGATACTTTCCTTTCTAATTAGTGATACTTTCTTCTGCAATTAGTGATACTTTTCTTCTAATTAGTGATACTTTCTTTTGTAATTAGTGATACTTTTCTTCAATTAGTGATAATTTTCTTTTTAATTAGTGATACTTTCTTCTGCGATTAATGATACTTTTCTTCTAATTAGTGATACTTTCTTCTGTGATTAGTGATACTTTTCTTTCTAATTACATTAATGATACTATAATTATTTTAAGGATACTTCAATATATATATATTTTGAAATAAATCTATACCCTAAATTGAAATTAGTGAACCATAAAATTGAATTGAATTGAATTTATTTTTTTAAATAAAATTTCACCACATAAATATATTTTTTTAAAAATAAATGTATACCCTAAAATGGAATTAGTGAGCACTAAAATTGAATTGAATTAATTTTTAAAAAAAGGAAGAAAGAAAGTGAAAATGATGATACTTTCTTCTGCAATTAGTGATACTTTTTTTCATAGTAATGAGACTTCACTTCACCCCATAAAATAATGATATTCATATGTGAGTTAGCAATACTTCACCTCATAAATAATGATACTTTGATTAATTAATGATACTTCTTTTTTTGGCTCAATAATTAGTCAACCGACAGGAAAAAAATATATATTTTTTAAAAATAAATATATACCCTGAGAAGACTATATTATAATTATTAAAAAAGAAAAATAAAAAAAAAGAAACAAAAAAAACGAGACCAAGAAAGAAAAAGACTATATTATAATTATTAAAAAAAAAAGAAAAAAAGAAAAAAAAAACGAGACCAAGAAAGAAAAGGGAAAGAAGAAATAAGAAAAAAAGAAGAAGAAAGTGAAAAGAGATGAAAGAAACGAAGAAGAAGAAGAAGAAGAAGAAGAAGAAGAAGAAGAAAAAAGAAGGAAAAAAGAAGAAAAGAGAAAAAGGAGGAGTGGGCTGGAGAAGTGGGCAGGCCCAAGGCCCAACAGGCCACAAAAAAAAAATAAAAAATCTGGGTGGATTTGGGCGGGTTTTGGGGTGGGTTGGGTATTATTTGACCCGTCTAACGTAAGAGACCCGTTAAACGGTCTCATACAAGTTTTTGTCAAAAAATAAAAACACTCACTCGAGCAGATATACATTGATTCAACTCAATTCGATTCCACAATATGTTAAATGCTTATATAATTTTCAATTCAGCATATCAGACTCAGCTTGAATTTCGAAATATTATATATCATAATGTGTTACCAAGTCGAACTCGAATTCCAAAATATTCAAATTATAATCGCCATTGCCGATAGCCTTTTAAACTTAGTAATGAAATACCAGTATGTTAGAATTTGTTGTCCAAATTACTGAAAATCGAATACAGTTTGTAATGTCTAACTCAATGTTAAAGATAGTAATTTTTACTACTTTAACAAAATAGCAACAAATTAGAAATAAGTTTGCACGAGAACAAATTTTAAATCACACACAACATGTATGTGATTGCCATATGGCGAAATTAGGCTTTCACAAGCATAAACAATATAGTTGATTATGTTGAACAAATGTTCTAAACACATCAACAAAATACATGAACCTAAACCTAGTTTACGACTAAATTAAATTAAAAAAGAAACAACAAATTAACCTACCAGTTAATTTGTTTACAATGCATCAACGATTCCTAGTCTTGATCTCTTCTATCTAAACCAATTTGAACAATCCAATCATGAGAATTTAACGATGGAAAAATATGTATAGAAGAAGACAGTATCCTAGAAATCTAGTTGCACAAAGAGTGACTTGAGCTTTTGATCTTCTCACTCTCACGGTGATATATTCTCTGCTCGAATGGCCTCTTCAAATGAGAATCAACTTCTTTAAATATCTTCACTTGAATCGGCTTGAAGTCCAAGTTATCTTCTTGAACGTGTGTTGTAGAGAACCGCCACTACTCCACTAAGTTATCTTCTTGAACGTGTGTTGTAGAGAACCGCCACTACTCCACTATTTTGAGAAAATCGTCTTCTTGGTGTGGCTTGAAACACAACTCACGTTCTCCTCCATTTCTCTAGAGTTCCAGCACGTTAATCTCTGAAAAAAAACGGTTAAATAGAAGATAACAAGATACCTAAATAATAGGAGATAAAGTTTGACTAAATCAAACTTTATTTAAAGTAATATCTCAATCATATATATCCATTTATTTGAAATAAATATTTCGTGGAATTATATGATACAAATATAAAATAATTTATTAAAAATTTTAAATCCTAAAAACTAGGAAATGATAAGATTAGACACGATAAATGTCACAAACGATGTCATAGGGATTCTGTATGACATTATGTTCAACATTGAACACAATGTCATACATCATTTTACAAAGTATAATAGTCTGGACATTACTAAAGAATATAATACTTTAAACTATAATAAAAAATAGAACTATCCTAGTAGAATTATTTATAAGAGATAACAAAAATTATTATAGGGATTTAAGAGAATTGGTAAATATAAAAATAAATATAAATCAATAAAAACTCAATTAAGTTTCAATTCATTAGTCTTTTCGTCTATAAATAAAACCTGAACTATGACTGAACAACAAATGAAATTAAACTCAAATGGTGTTGGTAAATTACATAAATGGTCCAATAATGTGTCATTGCTCAAAAATATATATTCGATAACGAGATTAATTAAGTGTAGCATATATAAAACCTATTAGATAGTGGATGGAATGTAAAACTCAAGTTGAAAGAAAACCAAAAATAGGAATTCCCTACGAAAGCAACAGAACAAAATACAAACTATAGCAACACATCTTAGTAGAGGTCTAACAATACTAGAACTGTAATTTTTGGAGCTCAAGCATCTAAAATGCAATAAAATTTGGTTTACGCATCTGAGTTTACAAAAATATGAGTATGTCCAATCGCACAAAGACAAAGGAATTTGAAATCAGGAGACCAAGTTGTTTAGAAGATCCTAATTTTGTTTGCAACATCCAAAGCATCATAGTCGGGCGTCGACCTAACGTACGCCTTCTTCGTACCATCGAGCCTGAAAAGAGTAAGCTCCTAAGATTAAATGCAGTAAAAAAATAAGAAAAGCATCATCCCCAGGAATCAGTGGGAGGCCAAATAGAATATCTTCATCAGTTCAAAACTTCTAAAAGATTCATTCAGCAAAATAAACATTAAAGACTACTAATCATATTCATGTTTTAGCAAATTCAGAGAAGGGAAGAGCAAAATGTGAATGTTCGACAATGAATCCATATACAAGAAACAACATTGTATAGTGGAATAAATAAAACTGAGCTGAGCTTCACCAAATTAATCATTCTCAATATAAATGGGTAATATGTTATTTCGTTATATATATATATATATATTTATGCATGCATGGTTCAAAAATGATGTGCAACAAACATTATTTTAAAACATCAAACTAATTCTACGATTTTGCGAACATGGAATTTACATATGAAGTTAATAGATCCAAAGAAATTGAGGGAGTATAAAAATAATTAGATGTAAAAGTGTATATATCCAGAAAATCTAACGAGACATCATAGAGAACAAATAATAAGTTGTTCGCATATTGTAAACAAAGAGAACTTACAAAAAAAATGGCATATTAGTATTACCTGATAAGGGTGTTAACCTTCTTGGTCTGAATGTCGTACATTTTCTTCACAACATCCTTGATCTTCTTCTTGTCAGCACGAATGTCAACAATGACACCAAAGTATTGTTGTATTCAATCTTTTTCATGGCAGATTCAGTTGTGAGTGGATACTTCAGAATTTGATAGTGGTCAAGTTTATTGCGAAGAGGTGCACTAATGCGAGGATACTTGGGATTCCTATCCTTCTTCAATGTCTTCGGTCGATAGAAAGTAACATTAGTACGGATCTTCTTCGCCTTGTTCTTGAATGTGCTTGCTGATTTGACAACCTTAGCAGCCTTCAAAGCCTGAGCCTTTGGGTCAGATTTCTTTGAAGAATCGGTTGTATATCATTTAAAAAAATAGAGATAAGGGAGAGTCGAACCTCATTTAAGTTCAAACTCTCGATCCTTAAAATCGATCATGTGACAACGATTCCTCTGACATGAAATCTACTTTTTATGTCACAATTTACAAATCACCCTCTCTCAATAATTGTATTCAAAGTAGTCGAAATAAATAATTGGCATCAAAAGAGATAAACATTAGTTTGATAATTGATCTAACAAAATACGAGAAATCACCATTACAACATTGTCGGTCCAATCACTAACAATAGTCGATTTTTAGGTGATCACAAAAGATTAAGTTCACAAAAGTGGTGCTACTATTTCTAGGACAAAAAAATAAAGTGACAATTTAATTCTCGATATATTAGCATCTGATCGTACGTGTGAAACAGACTTATGTGCAAAAAATATATTTTTTATTTTAGTTAATTAAATTTCGGGGAAATGTATACAAACAAACCAGAAAGATGGAATGCGGCCTTAGAGTAAAGCTATCTTCTTAATCTTTATCATGTAATAGCGGGATAGTGTTCGACAATGAAGGATTCCTTCCAGGAACAAGATAAATTTTAGTATAAATAATTTCAAGATCAAAGGACTATAATATTTTTGTTTTAATGATGCAATTTATATTGATCACATTTAGGTCTCGATCTAGATAAAGTTGCATTAGCTCATCCACTTCTTGCACTATGGATCATTTTTTTAGAAAATCAAATTGAAGTATTTTGATGCTACATCAAGTGTAAAATCATTGAAATACAACAAATTCGATAACAATACTGGAACTGTAACTTTTGGAGCTCAAGCATCTAAAATGCAATAAAATTTGGTTTACGCATATGAGTTTATAAAAATCTGAGTGTGTCCAGTCACATAAAGAAAAAAGCATAAACTGAAATTAGGAGGCCAAGCTATTTAGATGATCCCAATTTTGTTTGCAACATCCAAAGCATCATAGTCTGGCGTCAACCTAGCGTACACCTTCTTCATACCATCGGGCCTGAAAATAGTAGATTATAAGATTAAACGCAGCAAAAAATAAGAAAGCATCATTCTCAAGAATCAGTGGGAGGCCAAATATAATATCTTCATCAGTTTAAAACTTGTAAAATTTTCATTTAGCAAAGTCATCATTCAAGGCAACCAATCATATTCATGTTTAGCAAACTTGATTGGAAAAGAGAAGCAAAATGTGAATATTTGACAATGAATCCATTTACAGGAAACTGGCATTGTTTTGTGGAATAAATAAAATTGAGCTTAGCTTCACCAAAGAAATCCTTCTCAATATAAATGGATAATACGTTATTTCGTTATACACACACACACACACACATGCATACATGGTTCAAAAATAATGCACAACAAACGTTATTTTAAAACATCAAACTAATTCTACAATCTTGCGAACATGCAATTTACATTTGAAGTTAATATATGCAAATAAATTGAGGGAGCATAAAAATAATCAGATGCAAAAGTGTATATATCCGGAAAATCCAACGAGGCATCATAGAGAAGAAACAATAAGTTGTTCACATATTGTAAGAACTTGCAAAAAAAATGTCATTACCTGATAAGGGTGTGAACATTCTTGGTTTGAATGTCATACATTTTCTTCACGACATCCTTTATACACGAATGTCAACAATGAACACCAAAGTATTGTTGTCTTCAATCTTTTTCATGGTAGATTTAGTGGTGAGTGGATACTTCAGAATCTGATAATGGTCAAGCTTGTTGTCAGGAGGTGCACTAATGTGAGGATACTTGGGATTCCTATCCTTCTTTAATTTCTTCGGTTGATAGAAAGTAACCATACTACGGATCTTCTTCGCTTTCTTCTTGAATGTGCTTGTTGATTTGACAGCCTTAGCAAGATTTCTTAGAAGAATCAGCTGCACATTATTTAAAGTAAGGGAAAGTGAAGTAAGACACGAGTTTAAAAGCACATAGTTTTTTACACAAAAAAATGTTGAAGATTATGACAAAAAAAATATAAAAGGGAAAAAAAAAACTAACACACCAAATCATTTTACTGAAATCTGATGATCACCAGTCTCCCCAAAATAAAACAAGTTATGAATTTTATTTCATCAATCACCAAAATGTACAAATGGAAAATAGCTATCTTAAATTATGGGGGAAAAAGTAAAAAAGACAAACCTAAACCATTTACATATTTTTTAACAATGACAATTATAATAAGTATTCAGCTACTCATCGAACGCAATTTTATACACCATTCAAAACATTTTTGACATGGTTAAACAACATTCAGGCAGTGCAGAAACTCATTATTACTTATACATCAAATCGATATAGCTCAATTCACATTCCGCAAAATACCTAAAATTTCATATAGATCCACCAACTATAACATATTACAATTTATAGAACTAAATTGCATCTCGTTTACTAATTTTATACTAATTTCATTTTCGCACCGATTTCGGTGATAAGTAACAGTGGTAGCATTCAAAATCCATCATGAATACAAATAAACATAGAGATCTAATTGATGGTATGAGAGCTGTTAATTGTTGTTTCCATTCAAAATAATGTAAGATCAATATTCTCACATTTGTCGTCAAATCAGCAAGACATAACAAAAAATAACTCAGAACAAAATTCAAAACGCACAAAATTAACAAAAAAATAATAATAAAGCATACCTTTAGCTGGAGCCATTTCGCAGCGCAGCAACCTCTGCAACCTTATGAAAACTCATCTACAAATTTAATCTTGCTTAAAAATCTGAACACGCTACCGAAACTACAGAGAAAAGAGTTTATAGTGAGAATAGAAGAGAGAGAACCTGAGAGGTGTGGATTGTCATGCTAGGGCTTTGGAGGCGGGGAAGATGATGTTCTTATAAATGAGAGTTTTATTTGAGGGAACTAGGTATACTAGTTTTGGGCTCGTTGCGCCGGTCCTGTTTCTGTAATTTAGCCTAATTCCAGATTAACTAAATGCTAGTCGAGTCGGATTATCTGTGATAGTCTAATTATTTAAGATTTGATTTTTAATGATAAAAAATTTTCTTTACGTCCTCTTACATGACAAAAAATTTTCTTTGCACCGCACATTAAACAATTTTTTATAAAGAAAACATAAATAAATTAAGCAAAAACAAAAAAGGCTAAAAGGAAAACATAACAGATGTGTCTTCTTCTTCGACGACTCTCTTCAGCATCGTCGGCTCGCTACTGCTTCACATTGTGGCTCCACGACATGCCTCGCCCAATTAGTTACAAATTTTATGAAAATAAATCTTTATTAAACAAAGTATATTTTACACAAATATATACTATGCTTGAGAAATTATGATAAGGAAACTGCTTGATTACAATGTATTTCAAGACTAAGTTTTTGAAAATCTATTGGTTTACCATATTATAAAAATATTTTATCCAAATGCTTATGATATGAACCCACCTTAGGATGAACCTAGATGAACTTGGGCATAGTTAAATTGCTCGTAAGTTTTCACTTGCTTAGTGAACTATGTTTGGACTACTTATGTATTACATGAATATTTTGAGAACTATAGCTATGACTAAGAATCGGGTAACCTTTACTATAATCATGCGATCGAGATAATTCGACGATCTAGAAAACAACATCGATAAGGATTCTTCTACAAGACGAAAAGTTCAACTTGAGCTACAGATGACCTTACTCTATTCAATCGATAGTTAATAACATGATATGTGTACTTTGATTAGATACAAATATGTTGTAAATTAGATGAACTATGGAACTCCTAGTGATATGTATTGACCTAGGATGCGACACTTGATGTAAGGATAACAATGATGACACCACGTGCGATATATGAATAGTTGCACATAAATTACGATGAAATTTCTTATGTTTTATGAAATTCCTTTTTTATGAGGTACTGTTTGAGAACTACACGTAGTCTCGCTATGTTTTACGGACTAATAACATTTTGTTATGAAATACACGTAATGCATATACCTACTAAGTATCAAGGATTGAATTTAGAAATGACGAAGATAGAAAATTTTATGGTAGTTAATTTTTATGAAATACGAAAAAGTTATTCTCTTCAGACGCAAATAAAGAAGTATGAGTTCAACTCTACATGATGCTGACTGGAATTGATCTTGATGAATTGATGCTTCATGAACTACGTTAGGTGCTAAGGACTACGTTAATAACTATCAGCTCAAATGATATTTCAGTAGCTTGAAACTCAAGCTACGTAATATGAATCAAACACCTAGTAAGACATTATAAGTTAAATCAACAAATGATTTTAACGATACGACCGTTAATCTTCCACAATCATGATAAACCTGAACAAGAAGATATGTCATGAGAAGGATGTAGTATGATATGTGTTGGAATATATTTAATTTTTTATCATAGTTATCTTAAGGCAGATGTGCACATGATAGAATTGATCAAATGCTTTGGTGTTACCCTAAGAAGGTTTGACTTGAAGATAATCATGAAACTGAACTATGGTTGAACAACGAATGAATCAAACTCAAATTTGGCGTTGGTAAATTACATAAATGGTCCAAGAATGCGCCATTTCTCGAAAATATATATTCGATAATGAGATTAATTAAGTGTAGCATATATAAAACATATTAGATAGTGGATAGAATGTAAAACTCAAGTTGAAAGAAAACAAAAAATAGACATTTCCCATGAAAGCAATAGAACAAAATACGGACTATAGCAACACATCTTAGTAGAGGTCTAACAATACTAGAACTGTAACTTTTGGAGCTCAAGCATCTAAAATGCAATAAAATTACGTTTACGCATCTGAGTTTATAAAAATATGAGTATGTCCAATATCACAAAGACAAAAGCATTTGAAATCGGGAGGCCAAGTTATTTAGATGATCCTAATTTTATTTGCAACATCCAAAGCATCATAGTCGGGCGTCAACCTAACATACGCCTTCTTCATACCATCGGGCCTGAAAAGAGTAAGCTACTAAGATTAAACACAGTAAAAAAATAAGAAAAGCATCATCCCCAGGAATCAGTGGGAGGCCAAAAGAATATCTTCATCACTTCAAAACTTCTAAAAGATTCATTTAGCAAAGTAAACATCAAAGGCTACTAATGATATTCATGTTTTAGTAAATTCAGAGAATGGAAGAGCAAAATGTGAATGTTCGACAATGAATCCATTTACAAGAAACTGACATTATGTGGTGGAATAAATAAAACTGAGCTGAGCTTCACCAAACTAATCCTTCTCAATATAAATGGGTAAAATTTTATTTCGTTATATATATATATATATATATATTTATACATGCATATATAGTTCAAAAATGATGTGCAACAAACATTATTTTAAGACATCAAAATAATTCTACGATTTTGCTAACATGGAATTTACATATGAAGTTAATAGATCCAAAAAAATTGAGGGAGCATGAAAATAATTAGATGTAAAAGTATATATATCCGGAAAATCCAACGAAGCATCATAGAGAATAAATAATTAGTTGTTCGCAGATTGTCAACAAAGAGAACATACAAAAAATGGCATATTAGTATTACCTGATATGGGTGTTAACCTTCCTGTTTTGAATGTCGTACATTTTGTTCACGGGATCCTTAATCTTCTTCTTGTCAGCATGAATGTCAACAATGAACACCAAAGTATTGTTCTCTTAAATCTTTTTCATGGCAGATTCAAACGTGAGTGGATACTTCAAAATCTGTTAGTGGCCAAGCTTGTTGCGAAGAGGTGCACTAATGCGATGATGGTTGGGATTCCTATGGTTCTTCAATGTCTTCGGTCGATAAAAAGTAATCTTAGTGCGAATCTTCTTCGCCTTCTTCTTAAATGTACTTGCTGATTTGAAAGTCTTAGCAGCTTTCTAGGGGAGAACCATTAGGTCATATTTCTTGGAAGAATCGACTACACATCATTTAAAGTAAGGGAAAGTGAAGTAAGACACAAGTTTAAAAGCACATAGTTCTTTACTCAAAAAAGTTGAACATTATAACAAAAAAAATATAAAAAGAAAAAAAAACTAACATAACAAATCATTTTATTGAAATCTGATGATCATCAGTCTCCCCAAAATAAAACAAGTTATGAATTATATTTCATCAATCACCAAAATGTACAAATGGAAAATAGCTATCTTAAATTATGGGGGAAAAAGTAAAAAAGACAAACCTAAACCATTTACACATTTTTTAACAATGACAATTACAATAAGTATTCAGCTACTCATCGAACGCAGTTTGATACACCATTCAAAACATTTTTGACATGGTTAAACAACATTCGGGCAGTGCAGAAACTCATTATTACTTATACATCAAATCGATATAGCTCAATTCACATTCCGCAAAATACCTAAAATTTCATATAGATCCACCAACTATAACATATTACTATTTATAGAACTAAATTACATCTCGTTCACTAATTTTATACTAATTTCATTTTCGCACCGATTTTGGTGATAAGTAACAGTGGTAGCATTCAAAATCCATCATGAATACAAATAAACATAGAAATCTAATTACTAGTATGAGAGCTGTTAATTGTTGTTTCCATTCAAAATAATGTAAGATCAATATTCTCACATTTATCGTCAAATCAACAAGACATAACAAAAAATAACTCAGAACAAAATCCAAAACGCACAAAATTAACAAAAAAAATAAAATAATAAAGCATATCTTTAGCTGGAGCCATTTCAAAGCGCATCAACCTCTGCAACCTTATGAAAACTTATCTATAAAT
This sequence comes from Perilla frutescens, assembly GCA_026008535.1. NCBI lineage: Eukaryota > Viridiplantae > Streptophyta > Magnoliopsida > Lamiales > Lamiaceae > Perilla > Perilla frutescens. Next base: position 57,035,377 of record BRKX01000003.1, read on the forward strand.
TTAATCTTGCTTAAAAATCTGAACACGCTACCGAAACTACAAAGAAAAGAGTTTATAGTGAGAATAGAAGAGAGAGAACCTGAGAAGTGTGAATTGTCATGCTAGAGCTTCGGAGGCGTGGAAGATGATGTTCTTATAAATGAGAGTTTTATTTGAGGGAACTAGGTATACTAGTTTTGGGCTCGTTGCGTCGGTCCTGTTTCTGTAATTTAGCCTAATTCCAGATTAACTAAATGCTAGTTGAGCCGGATTATGTGTGACAGTCTAATTATTTAAGATTTAATTTTTAATGACAAAAAAAATTCTTTACATCTTCTTACATGACAAAATTACATCTCGTTCATTAATTTATCTACTGATTTCATTTTCGCACTGGTTTCGGTGATATGTAACAGCGGTAGCATTCAGAATCCATCATGAATAGAAATAAACATAGAAATCCAATTGATAATAAGAGAGCTGTTAATTGTAGTTTCCATTCAAAATAATGCGAGATCAATATTCTCACATATGTCATCAAATCAGCAAAACATAAAAAGAAATAACTCAGAACAAAATCTAAAACGCAAAAAATTAACAAAAAAATAAAATAAAAAATCATACCTTTAACTAGAGTCATTTCGAAGCACATCAACCTCTGCAGCCCTACGAAAACTCACCTTCAAATTTAATCAAGCTTAAAAAATCTGAACACGCTATCGAAACTACGGAGAAAAGAGTTTAGAGCGAGAAGGGAAGAGAGAGAACATGATGGGTGTGGATTACCATGCTAGGGTTTGGAGGCGGGGAAGATGATGTTCTTATAAATAAGAGTTTTATTTGAATGAACTATGTATACTAGTTTTGGGCCCGTTGCGCCGGTCCCACTTCTGTAATTTAGCCCAATTCTAGATTAACTAAATGCTAGTCGGGCCGCATTATCTGTGACAGTCCAATTATTTAAGATTTGATTTTCAATGGGTATTGATAGTAACAATGTCCAGAAGGAGCTGCTATTTGTAGTAAGATATTTTACTTTTTGTACCACAGATTGAAAAAAATAAAAATGAAATAATTTTGAATTTAATTAAATACTCTTTAAGTTACTTTCTTAGATGACAAAAAAATTTATTTGCACTGCAAATTAAAAATGATGATTTTTATTGTGCAACATTAGTTTTTCAATCATCGAAAATTTTATGATAATATAAAACCCACAATCGCTATCCAAGATGTATTTTTGGTAAACTTCGCTCTTGTGTAGTAGCTCACAAACCACGGTTTGAGAAACTTACTTAATTAAGCATATACATTCAAACAAAGAAAGGAAAACGAATTAGACATAAATGAAACTCATCAAAATCTTGGTTTTCTGTTCAAGTATGCTTAATTGTTTGTAGAATCGTCAAATTCCTACCTTAGTGTTATATGATGTATACTTCTAAATTCTAATGCAATATATGTACCTTACAAGCTATAAATATAATTCCAAAGTCTTGAGACTCTATAGATGCTACATGAGTGAAATAAACAAGTAAAATATAATTATCGTTGAATGATTTGAAAAGAAAGATAAATTATAATCAATAGTATAAATTAAATTTTATGTATTTTATTGGTACAACCTCAAATAAAAGATATATGGTTACTATATTAAGTTTGACCAAATAGTTAGCAACACTAACAAATAAATATATTTAATAATTAAAAAGAGGAGTCAATCCCATTTGGACGCACCATTTGAGCTACAAATTCATTAATAATTCTAGAACCTAAAATATTTTTTTAACGAATGGTTAGATAGAAATATTAAAAAATATTAGAGATAATTTAAAAAGAATTGTAGATGAGGGGAGTTGAACCCCTTTGCATTAAAGCTCGATTCGATGAGATTTAGTGTCATGGCAAACCATTAGAGCTACATCTCCATTTGGAAATCAGGAATTTAAAATATATATTTAAATAATAGTCAATAGCAACATTAACAAATAAAGATGATTATATAAAAAATGGAGATGAGGGAGAGTCGAACCTCATTTAATTTCAAGCTCTCGATCCTTAAAATCGATCGAGTGACAACGATTCCTCTGACATGAAATCTACTTTTTATATCACAATTTACAAATCACCCTCTCTCAATAATTGTATTCAAAGTAGTCAAAATAAATAAATAAATAATTGGCATCAAAAGAGATAAACATGAGTTTAATAATTGATCTAACAAAATACGAGAAATCACAATTGCAACATTGTCGGTCCAATCACTAACAATAGTCGATTTTTAGGTAATCGCAAAGGATTAAGTTCACAAAAAGTGGCGCTACTATTTCTAAGACAAAAAAATAAAGTGACGATTTAATAATCAATATGTTAGCATCTGATCGTATTTGTGAAACAGACTTATGTGCAAAAAATATATATTTTTATTTTAGTTAATTAAATTTTGGGGAAAAAAATGTATACAAACAAACCAGGAAGATGGAATGCGGCTGTAGAGTAAAGCTATTTTCTTAATATTTATCATGTAATAGTGGGATAGCGTTCGACAATGAAGGGTTCCTTCCAGGAACAAGATAAATTTTAGTATAAATAATTTCAAGATCAAAGGACTATAATATTTTTGTTTTAATGATGCAATTTATATTGATCACATTTAGGTCTCGATCTAGATAAAGTTGCATTAGCTCATCCACTTCTTGCACTATGGATCATTTTTTTAGCAAATCAAATTGAAGTATTTTGATGCTACATCAAGTGTAAAATCATTGAAATACAACAAATTCGATAACAATACTGGAACTGTAACTTTTGGAGCTCAAGCATCTAAAATGCAATAAAATTTGGTTTTCGCATATTAGTTTACAAAAATCGGAGTGTGTCCAGTCACATAAAGAAAAAAGCATAAACTGAAATTAGGAGGCCAAACTATTTAGATGATCCCAATTTTGTTTGCAACATCCAAAGCATCATAGTCGGGCGTCAACCTAGCGTACACCTTCTTCATACCATCGGGCCAACAGTAGATTATAAGATTAAACGCAGTAAAAAATAAGAAAAGCATCATTCTCAAGAATCAGTGGGAGGCCAAATATAATATCTTCATCAGTTTAAAACTTGTAAAATTTTCATTTAGCAAAGTCATCATTCAAGGCAACCAATCATATTCATGTTTAGCAAACTCGGAAAAGAGAAGCAAAATGTGAATATTTGACAATGAATCCATTTACAGGAAACTGACATTGTTTTGTGGAATAAATAAAATTGAGCTTAGCTTCACCAAAGAAATCCTTCTCAATATAAATGGATAATACGTTATTTCGTTACACACACACACACATGCATACGTGGTTCAAAAATAATGCGCAACAAACATTATTTTAAAACATCAAACTAATTCTACAATCTTGCGAACATGCAATTTACATTTGAAGTTAATAGATGCAAATAAATTGAGGGAGCATAAAAATAATCAAATGTAAAAGTTTATATATCCGAAAAATCCAACGAGGCATCATAGAGAACAAATAATAAGTTGTTCACATATTGTAAATAAAAAGAACTTGCAAAAAAAATGTGATTACCTAATAAGGGTGTTAACCTTCTTGGTCTGAATGTCGTAAATTTTCTTTACAATATCCTTTATGCACGAATGTCAATAATGAACACCGAAGTATGGTTGTCTTAAATCTTTTTCATGGTACATTCAGTCGTGAGTGGATATTTCAGAATCTGATAGTGGTCAAACTTATTGCGAAGAGGTGCAATAATGTGAGGATCTTGAGATTCCTATCGTTCTTCAATGTCTACGGTCGATAGAAAGTAATCTAAGTGCGGAAATTCTTCACCTTCTTCTAGAATGTGCTTGGTAGCAGCCTTCAAAGACTGAGCCTTTGGGTCAGTTTCTCGGAAGAATCGACTGCACATCATTTAATGTAAGGAAAAGTGAAGTAAGACACACGTTTAAAAGCACATAATTCTTTACACAAAAAAGTTGAACATTATAACAAAAAAATATAAAAAGAAAAAAAACTAACATACCAAATCATTTTACTGAAATCTAATGATCACCAGTCTCCCCAAAATAAAAAATATTATGAATTATATTTCATCAATCACAAAATGGTACAAATGGAAAATAGCTAGCTTAAACTATGGGGGGAAAAGGTAAAAGAGACAAACCTAAACCATTAACACATTTTTTAACTATGACTATTACAATAAGTATTCAGCTACTCATCGAACGCAGTTTCATACACCATTTAAAACAATTTTGCCATGCTTAAACAACATCCGGGTAGTGCAGAAACTCACTATTGCTTATACATCAAATCAATAAAGCTCAATTCACATTTCGCAAAATACCTAAATTTTATTTAGATCAACCAACTATAACATATTACTATTTATAGAACTAAATTACATCTCATTCATTAATTTTATATTAATTTCATTTTCGCAGTGGTAGCATTCACAATCCATCATGATTACAATTAAACATAGAAATCCAATTGATAGTAAGGGAGCTGTTAATTGTAGTTTCCATTTAAAATAATGTCAGATCAATATTCTCACATTTGTCGTCAAATATGCAAAACATTACAAGAAATAACTCCAAACAAAATCCAAAACGCAAAAAATTAACAAAAAAATTGTAATACCCTAACATTTCATTATCTAAATTTGAGTAGGAATATAAATCTAATAGTTAGAATGCGTGTAATATCTAAACATTTTTAGTATAAAAGAATAGTCTATGCTAATCTTAAGGGTAAGCTAGGAAGAAAATGGACCGTTGTAGATCCCTTTCTATGTGAGGTGTGACGTTTAGTAGGTTAGAGATACCCGATACATTCTTATATTCTTATTCCGAACCCTAGATTCAAACTTAATTAGATTAATTAGAAATTTATTTATTAAGTGCAAATTGATTTAGTATTATTTTTATATACAAATATACACATATACATTATATATATACATATCATTTAATTAGGAATTAAAAAAAATGATATATATATATATACACACACTTACTTATAACCTTAGTTGTTTAATTATTATTGCAATCATGTATTGTGCATATATATAGTAGATTTATATATACGTATATAGTGACATAATATAAAAATTAATTATAATACTAATAATATTAAAATAAAAGAATATAAGATAGTGCTAAATTAAAATACATGGCAAACATGCATCAAGTCTTAATATTATATGTACACGTGTTGTGGTAATAGGGATGCTTAGTAAGTCTATAACTTATTACAATGATAACTTGTATGTAAATATATATATATATATAAATATAAACATTAAAATAAATTTAAATTAGAGGTGTCTTCTATATATATTTTAATAGATATATGTTGACTAATCAACAAACATAGCTTACGTGTCTTATGGAGGGGAAATAGTTGATTGATGAGTAATGTCTCAATTTTGATCCAATTGAATTTTTAATTATTAAGACTATAGATTAGAGATGTGAATCATTTATTTCTTCATCACTCTTTAATTAAATCAATAGGTTGACGAGCAAAAGATGGTACAAATAACTTCGGCAACTATTTTTTCTGTTGAGGTAAGTTCTTATACATGATTTATATATATAATTTATTATTGAAACACTTGATTTTGAAGGATTTTAGAATATTTTGTATTTAGCACATGATCTCATTTAATTTTAAGAAATCATAAGTGATTAGCTTAAAAGTGATTCCTCAATCAATTAATTCAATATACTTTAACTTAGTGCATATTTCGATTAATTGTAGAAATACATCTATATATATGTAGAATATAATTATATTTTTGCAAAACATGGAAATTAATACATATGCTTATGTAAGGATCAAGAATCCATGTAATTAACAATTATTCATAAATATGTAACCAATTAGTATACGAAAGTAATAGAAAAATGGCACCAATAATTATTGATGTTAATATAAAATATAAATTAAGGATCAATAAATAATCTAATTTGCAATTATTATTTTTCTAGTTTATGGATATTAGTCAGATTAGGTGTTGTTCAGGTGAAAATCACAATATTAAATTTATATATGAAGAGCATTAATTATGTAATAGTTTAAGATAGCAATATATAGTGTAAACTATGAAGTATTGAGGGTGGTCAAACTGTTAAAAATAATAAAGTTTAACTGAAAATTTAGTTAAAGAGGAGCTTAGGAGTTGAGTTCAATAAGAACCTTTTAGCAAAACTAAGTCAAGGCTGGTTGTTGTAGGCCCAAAGGAAGTAACAGAATTCGAGCAAAACCAACCAAGAATTTGAAAGCTTATTTACTATCCAGGTGTGCTATACTATATCTTTGCAAATTGTATCTTTCGAGTTATTAAGCTCTGCTTTATTAAAATTGCATATGTGACTATCTGTGTTAAATATTTACGTGCTATTGTATGTTGTCGGAGTCTCATATACCAGCGCTGTGTCAATGTGAGTAGCTACAGTATGCATGCATTGTTTGTCCTGCCCTACTCCTTGTCGGTGAGACTAAAATGAAACACTTATTGGTTATACTCATTGGGTATACTAGTCTCATATACCAGCGCTGTGTCAATGTGAGTAGCTACAGTATGCATGCATTGTTTGTCCTGCCCTACTCCTTGTCGGTGAGACTAAAATGAAACACTTATTGGTTATACTCATTGGGTATACTAGTCTCATATACCAGCGCTGTGTCAATGTGAGTAGCTACAGTATGCATGCATTGTTTGTCCTGCCCTACTCCTTGTCGGTGAGACTAAAATGAAACACTTATTGGTTATACTCATTGGGTATACTATGGCCATACTCAACTTTATGCGTTGGTGATGTAGTTCGGGTTGCGGGCAATGACGGGTTATACTCTTAAGCGCTTCACGATAAAATATTTTGGTGAACTTAGGTTGCTTCCAACTTTTAAAATCTCCTAAACTTCACTACCTGCATGAACACAGATAGATTACTTTAACAAAATGATTTGCATAACTTGAATTGTGAAAACTTGCCCACTGAGTGTATTAGTACTCAGCCCAAATATTTCCAAATATTTTCAGGTCAATAGGCTGGCGCGTAGATGTGACGATGCTGAGAGCTGGGCTTTTGTTATTTACGTATTTTCTTATTGTCTCTTTTTGTTAAGTATCCTGTTAATAATGGAGCTTCCGCACTTGTAATATTCATTTGTTAAACACTAAGAACTCTAGTCTTAGTGTTATGGATAAGTATATGTTATATTATAAAGCATGTTTGGTTGTTCTGAGTCTTCTATTGAGTTCTCATTGATCGGGTTACCCCTTTCTTTCCCGCTTCTTAATTCCAACCCCCGTGGCGTCCATTTCCACGGTCTTTCGGGATCGGGGCGCTACAAAAATAAAATAAAAAATCATACCTTTAGCTGGAGCCATTTCGAAGTACATCAACCTCTACAACCCTACGAAAACTCACCTGCAAATTTAATCAAGCTTAAAAAGTCTGAACACGCTACCGAAACTTAGGAGAAAAGAGTTTAGAGCGAGAAAGAAAGAGAGAGGACCTGAGGGTGTGGATTGTCATGCTAGGGTTGGGAGGCGGGGAAGATAATGTTCTTATAAATAATAATTTTATTTGAGGAAACTAGGTATACTAGTTTTGGGCCCGTTGCACCGGTCCCGTTTCTATAATTTAGTCTAATTCTAGATTAACTAAATGCTAGTCGGGCCGCATTATGTGTGGTAGTCCAATTATTTAAGATATAATTTTCAATGGGACTTGATACTAACAATATCCAGAAGGAGCTGCTAGTCGGGCCGCATTATGTGTGACAGTTCAATACTTTGGCAAAGTCATCATTCAAAGCTACCAATCATATTCATGTTTAGAAAACTCGGAAAAGAGGAGCAAAATGTGAATACTTGACAATGAATCTATTTACCAGAAACTGACATTGTTTTGTGGAATAAATAAAACTGAGCTTAGTTTCACCAAACAACATTCTCAATATAAATGGGTAATATGTTATTTTGTTACGCACACACACACACACACACATGCATACATGGATAAAAAATAATGCGCAACAAACATTATTTTAAAACATCAAACGAATTCACAATCTTGCGAACATGCATGCAATTTACATTTGAAGTTAATAGATGCAAATAAATTGAGCGAGCATAAAAATAATCAGAAGTAAAAGTGCATATATCCGGTAAATCCAACAAGGCATTATAGAGAACAAATAAAAAGTTGTTCACAGATTATATACAAAAAGAACTGGTAAAAAGTGTCATTACCTGATAAGTATGTTAACGTTCTTGGTCTGAATGTCATACATTTTCTTCACGACATCCTTTATGCACGAATGTCAACAATGAACACCAAGGTATTGTTGTCTTCAATCTTTTTCATGGTAGATTCAGTGGTGAGCGGATACTTCAGAATCAGATAGTGGTTAAGCTTGTTGTGAGGAGGTGCACTAATGCGAGGATACTTGGGATTTCTATATTTTCTTCAATTTCTTCGGTCGATAGAAAGTAACCTTAGTACGGATCTTCTTCGTCTTCTTCTTGAATGTGCTTGCTGATTTGACAGCCTTAGCAGCCTTCAAGACCTGAGCCTTTGGGTCAAATTTCTCTTAAGAATCGGCTACACATCATATAAAGTAAGGGGTAAGTGAAGTAAGACACAAGTTTAAAAGCACATAATTCTTTACACAAAAAAAGTTGAACATTATAACAAAAAAATATAAAAAGGAAAAAACAACTAACACACCAAATCATTTTACTGAAATCTGATGATGACCAGTCTTCCCAAAATAAAACAAGTTCTGAATTATATTTCATCAATCACCAAATGGTACAAATGGAAAATAGTTATCTTAAATTATGGGGGAAAAAAGTAAAAAAGACAAACCTAAACCATTAACACATATTTTAACTATGACAATTACAAAAAATATTCATCTAATCATCGAACGCAGTTTCATACACCATTCAAAACATTTTTGCCATGCTTAAACAACATCCGCGTAGTGCAGAAACTCAATATTGCTTAAACATCAAATTGATATAGCTCAATTCACATTCCGCAAAATACCTAAAATTGAATATAGATCCACCAACTATATAACATATTACTATTTATAGAACTAAATTACATCTCGTTCACTAATTTTATACTAATTTCATTTTTGCACTGGTTTCGGTGATAAGTAATAGTGGCAGCATTCACAATCCATCATAAATACAAATAAACATAGAAATCCAATTGATAGTAAGAGAGCTATTAATTGTAGTTTCCATTCAAAATAATGTCAGATCAATATTCTGACATTTGTCGTCAAATTAGTAAAACATAACAAGAAATAACTAAGTACAAAATCCAAAACGCACAAAATTAACAAAAAAATAAAATAATAAAGCATATCTTTAGTCGGAGCCATTTCGAAGCGCAGTAACCTCAGAAACCTTACGAAAACTCACCGGCAAATTTAATCAAGCTTAAAAATCAGAACACGCTACCGAAACTATGGAGAAAAGAGTTTAGAACGAGAAAATAAGAGAGAGAACCTGAGGGGTGTGGATTTCCGCGCTAGGGTTTCAGAGGCGAGGAAGATGATGTTCTTATAAATGAGTATTTTATTTGAGGAAACTAGGTATACTAGTTTTGGGCCCATTCCGCTGGTCCCGTAATTTAGACTAGTTCTAGATTATTTAAATACTAGTTCGGCAGGATTATGTGTGACAATCGAATTATTTAAGATTTGATTTTCAATGGGCCTTGATAGTAACAATATCCAGAAGAAGCTGCTATTTATAATAAGAAATTTTACTCTTTGTACCATAAATGAATAATTCTGAATTTAATTAAATACCCTTTAAGTTACTTTCTTACATGACAAAAAATTTTATGAAAACAAATTAAGAAAAACCAAAAAAGGCAAAAAGGAAAACATAACAGATGCGTCTTCTTCTTCGGCAACTCTCTCCAAAATAATCGGCTCGCTACTGCTTCACATTATGGCTCCACGCCACACCTCGTCCAATCAGGTACAAATTTTATGAAATTAAATCTTTGTTAAACAAAGTATATTTTAGGCAAACATATACTATGCTTGTGAAATTATGATAAGGAAACTGCTTGATTACAATGTATTTCGAGTTCAAGTTATTGAAAATCTATTGGTTTACCTTATTATGAAAATATTTTGTCCAAATGCTTATGATATGATCCCACCATAGGATGAACCTAGATGAACTTGGGAATAGTTGAATTGCTCGTAAGTTTTCACTTTCTTAGTGAACTATGTTTGGACTACTTATGTATTACATGATATATTTTGAGAACTATAGCTATGACTAAGAATCGGGTAACCTTTACTATAATCATGCGATCGAGATAATTCGACGATCTAGAAAATGACACCGATGAGGTTGCTTCTACAAGATGAAAAGTTCAAGTTAAGCTACAGATGACCTTACTCTATTCTATCGATAGTTAATTATATGATATGAGTAATTTGCTTAGATACAAATACATTGTAAATTAGATCAACTATGCAACTCCTAGTGATATGTATTGACCTAGTATGCGACACTTGATGTAAGGATAACTATGATGACACCACGTGCGATATATGAACAGTAGCACATAAGCTACGATGAATTTTTTTATGATTTATGAAATTCCTCTTTTATGGGGTACCGTTTGAGAACTATATGTAATCTCACTATGTTTTACGGACTAATAATATTTTATTATGAAATACACGTAATGCATATACCTACTAAGTATCCAGGATTGAATTTAGAAATGACAAAGATAGAAATTTCAAGGTAGTTAATTTTTATGAAATACGAAAAAGTTATTCTCTCCAGGCGCAAATAAAGAGATATGAGTTCAACTCTACATGATGCTGACCGGAATTGATCTTGACGAATTGATGCTTCATGATCTACATTAGGTGCTAAGGACTACGTTAATAACTATTAGTTCACATGGTATATCAGTAGCTTGAAACTCAACCGACATAATATGAATCAAACACCTAGCGAAACATCATAAGTTAAATCAACAATTGATTTTAACGATACGACCATTAATCTTCAACAATCATGATGAACCTGAACAAGAAGATATGTCATTGAGAAAGATGTAGTATGATATGTGTTGAAGTAGATTTAATTTTCGATGATAGTTATCTCAAGACATATGTGCACGTGATAGAATTTAATTAAATGATTTGATGTTACCCTGAGAAGGATTGACTTGAAGATAATTGTGAAACTGAACTATGACTGAACAACTAATGAATTTAACTCAAATTTAGCATTGGTAAATTACATAAATGGTCCAAAAATGTACCGTTGCTCGATAATATATATATTCGATAACGAGATTAATTAAGTGTAGCATATATAAAACATATTAGATAGTGGATGGAATGCAAAACTCTAGTTGAAAGAAAACCAAAAATAGATATTCCCCATGAAAGCAACAGAACAAAATACGGACTATAGCAACATATCTTAGTAGAGGTCTAACAATACAAGAACTGTAACTTTTGGTGCTCAAGCATCTAAAATCCAATAAAATTTCATTTACGCATCTGAGTTTACAAAAATTTGAGTGTGTCCAGTCATACAAAGACAAAAACATATAAACTGAAATCAAGAGGCCAAGCTGTTTCGATGATCCTAATTTTGTTTGCAACATTCAAAACCCCATAGTCGAGCGACAACCTAATGTACGTCTTCTTCGTACCATCGGGCCAGAAAAGAGTAAGCTCCTAAGATTAAACGCAATAAAAAAATAAGAAAAGCATCATCCCAGGAATCAGTGGGAGGCCAAATAGAATATCTTCATCAATTCAAAACTTCTAAAAGATTCATTTAGCAAAGTCAATATTAAAGGCTACTAGTCATATTCATGTTTTAGCAAATTCGGAGAAGGGATGAGCAAAATGTGAATGTTCGACCTTGAATCCATTTACAAGAAACTAACATTGTGTGGTGGAATAAATAAAACTGAATTGAACTTCACCAAACTAATCCTTCTCAATATAAATGGGTAATATGTTATTTCTTTATATATATATATATATATATATATATTTATACATGCATGGTTCAAAAATGATGTGCAACAAACATTATTTTAAAACATCAAAATAATTATACGATCTTGCTAACATAGAATTTGCGTATAAAGTTAATAGATCCAAAGAAATTGAGGGAGCATGAAAATAATCAGATGTAAAAGTGCATATATCCGGAAAATCCAACGAAGCATCATAGAGAACAAATAATAAGTTGTTCACAGATTGTCAACAAAGAGAACTTACAAAAAATGGCATATTAGTATTACCTGAATTGGGTGCTAATCTTCTTGTTCTAAATGTCGTACATTTTGTTCATCGGATCCTTGATCTTCTTCTTGTCAGCACGAATGTCAACAATGAACACCAAAGTATTGTTGTCTTCAATCTTTTTCATGGCAGATTCAATCGTGAGTGGATACTTTAAAATCTTATAGTGGTCAAGCTTGTTGCGAAGAGGTGCACTAATGCGAGGATACTTCGGATTCCTATTGTTCTTCAATGTCTTCAGTCGATAGAAAGTAACCTTAGTGTGGATCTTCGTTGTCTTCTTCTTGAATGTGCTTGCTGATTTGAAAACCTTATCAGCCGTCAAGCCCTGAGCCTTTGACTCGAATTTCTTGGAAGAATCGACTGCACATCATTTAAAGTAAGGGAAAGTGAAGTAAGACACATGTTTAAAAGCACATAGTTCTTTACACAAAAAAGTTGAAGATTATAACAAAAAATATAAAAAGGAAAAAAAAACTAACACACCAAATCATTTTACTAAAATCTGATGATCACCAGTCTCCCCAAAATAAAACAAGTTATGAATTATATTTCATCAATCACCAAATTGTACAAATGGAAAATAGTTATCTTAAATTAAGGGGGAAAAAGGTTAAAAAGACAAACCTAAACTAATAACACATTTTTTAACTATGACAATTACAATAAGTATTCAGCTACGCATTGAACGCAGTTTCATACATCATTCAAAACATTTTTGCCATGCTTAAACAACATCCGGGTAGTGCAGAAACTCACTATTGCTTACACATCAAATCGATATAGCTCAATTCGCATTCCGCAAAATACCTAAAATTTCATATATATCAACTATAACATATTACTATTTATAAAACTAAATTACATCTCGTTCACTAATTTTATACTAATTTCATTTTCGCACTGGTTTCGGTGATAAGTAACAGCTGTAGCATTCACAACCAATCATGAATACAATTAAACATAGACATCCAATTGATAGTAAGAGAGATGTTAATTGTAGTTTCCATTCAAAATAATGTCAGATCAATATTGTCACATCTGTAGTCAAATCAGTAAAACATGACAAGAAATAACTCAAAACAAAATCTAAAACGCAAAAAATTAACAAAAAAATAAAATAAAAATCACACCTTTAGCTAGAGCCATTTCGAAGCGCATCAACCTCTGCAACCCTACAAAAACTCACCTGCAAATTTAATCAAGCTTAAAAAATCTGAACACACTACCAAAACTACAGAGAAAAGAGTTTAGAGAGAGAAAGGAAGAGAGAGAACCTGAGGGGTGTGGATTGCTGTGCTAGGGTTTGGAGGCAGGCAAGCTGATGTTCTTATAAATAGGAGTTTTATTTGAGGGAACTAGGTATACTAGTTTTGGGCTCGTTGCCTCGGTCCCATTTCTGTAATTTAGCCAAATTCTGGATTAAATAAATGCTACTCGGGCCGGATTATGTGTGACAGTCCAATTATTTAAGAGTTGATTTTCAATGGGCCTTGATAGTAACAATATCTAGAAAGAGCTGCTAGTCGGGTCGCATTATGTGGGACAATTCAATTCATTAGTAAAGTCATCATTCAAGGCTACCAATCATATTAATGTTTACCAAACTCGGAAAAGAGGAGCAAAATGTGAATATTTGACAATGAATCCATTAACAAGAAACTGACATTGTTTTGTGGAATAAATAACACTGAGCTTAGCTTCACCAAACAAATCATTCTCAATATAAATGGGTAATATGTTATTTCATTATACACACACAAACACATTCATACATGGTTCAAAAATAATGTGCAACAACCATTATTTTAAAACATCAAACTAATTCTACAATCTTGCGAACATGCAATTTACATTTGAAGTTAGTAGATGCAAATAAATTGAGGGAGCATAAAAATAATCAGATGTAAAAGTGTATATATCCAGAAAATCTAACGAGGCATCATAGAGAACAAATAATAAGTTGTTCACAGATTGTAAACAAAAAGAACTTGCAAAAAAAAAAGCCATTTCCTGATAAGGGTGTTAACCTTCTTGGTCTGAATGTAGTACATTTTCTTCACGACATCCTTTATGCACGAATGTCAACAATGAACACCAAAGCATTGTTGTCTTCTATCTTTTTCATGGTAGATTCAGTGGTGAATGGATACTTCATAATCTGAGAGTGGTCAAGCTTGTTGTGAGGAGGTGCACTAATACGAGGATACTTGGGATTCCTATCCTTCTTCAATTTCTTCGGTCGATAGAAAGTAACCATAGTGCAGATCTTCTTCGCTTTCTTCTTGAATGTGCTTGCTGATTTGACAGCCTTAGCAGCCTTCAAGGCCTGAGCCTTTGGGTCAGATTTCTTGGAAGAATCGGCTGCACATCATTTAAAGTAAGGGAAAGTGAAGTAAAACATGAGTTTAAAATCACATAGTTCTTTACACAAAATGTTGAAGATTATTACAAAAAAATATAAAAAGGAAAAAAAATTAACACACCAAATCATTTTGCTGAAATATGATGATCACGAGTCTCCCCAAAATAAAACAAGTTGTGAATTATATTTCATCAATCAACAAATGGTACAAATGGAAAATAGCTATATTAAATTATGGGGGACAAAAGTAAAAAAGACAAACCTAAACCATTAACACATTTTTTAACTATGACAATTACAATAAGTATTCAACTACTCATCGAACGCAGTTTCATACACCATTCAAAAAAAAATTGTCATGCTTAAACAACATCTGAGTAGTGTAGAAACTCACTATTGCTTATACATCAAATCGATATAGCTCAATTCGCATTCCGCAAAATACCTAAAATTTTATATATATCCACCAACTATAACATATTACTATTTATAGAACTAAATTACATCTCGTTCACTAATTTTACATTGATTTCATTTTCGCACTAGTTTCGGTGTTAAGTAACAGCGGTAGCATTCACAATCCATCATGAATACAAATAAACATAGAAATTCAATTAATAGTAAGAGAGTTGTTAATTGTAGTTTTCATTCAAAATAATGTCAGATCAATATTCTCACATTTGTCGTCAAATCAGCAAAACATAACAAGAAATAACTCAAAACAAAATCTAAAACGCACAAAATCAACAAAAAAATAAAATAATAAAGCATACCTTTAGCTGGAGCCATTTCGAAGTGTAGCAACCTCATCAACCTTACGAAAACTCACCTACAAATTTAATCAAGCTTAAAAATCTGAACACGCTACAGAAACTACGGAGAAAAGAGTTTATAGCGAGAAAATAAGAGAGAGAACCTGAGGGGTGTGGATTGCCGTGCTAGGGTTTCGGAGGCAGGGAAGATGATGTTCTTATAAATGAGAGTTTTAATTGAGGGAACTAGATATACTAGTTTTGGGCCCATTGCGCCGATCACGTTTCTGTAATTTAGCCTAGTTCTAAATTAACTAAATGCTAGTCAGGCCGGATTATGTGTGATAGTCCAATTATTTAAGATTTAATTTTCAATGGGCCTTGATAGTAACAATATCCAGAAGAAGCTGCTATTTGTATTATGAAATTTTACTCTTTGTACCACAAATTAAAAAAAATAAAAATGAAATAATTCTGAATTAAATACCCTTTAAGTTATTTTCTTACATGACAAAAAAATTTCTTTGCACTGCAAATTAAACATTTTTTTTATAAAAAAACATAAATAAAGTAAGAAAAACTGAAAAAGGCAAAAAGGAAAACATAACAAATGCGTCTTCTTCTTCGGCGACTCTCTCCAGCATCGTCGGCTCGCTACTGCTTCACATTGTGGCTTCTCGCCATACCTCGCCCAATCAGGTACAAATTTTATGAAAATAAATCTTTGTTAAACAAAGTATATTTTAGGCAAACATATACTATGCTTGTGAAATTATAAGGAAATTGCTTGATCACAATGTATTTCAAGTGTGAGTTATTGAAAATCTATTAGTTTGCCTTATTATGAAAATATTTTTTCCAAATACTTATGATATGATCCCACCATAGGATGAACCTAAATGAACTTGGACATAGTTAAATTTCTCGTAAGTTTTCACTTGCTTAGTGAACTATGTTTGGACTACTTATGTATTACATGATATATTTTGAGAACTATAGCTATGACTAAGAATCGGGTAACCTTTACTATAATCAAGCGATCGAGATAATTTGACGATCTAGAAAATGACACCAATTAGGATGCTTCTACAAGATAAAAATTTTAACTTGAGCTACAGATGACCTTACTCTATTCCATCGATAGTTAATTACATGATATTTGTACTTTGATTAGTTACAAATACGTTGTAAATTAGATGAACTATGCAACTCCTAGTGGTATGTATTGGCCTAGTATGCGACACTTGATGTAAAGATAACTATGATGACACCACGTGCGATATATAAACAGTTGCACATAAGTTACGATGGAATTTCTTATGATTTATGAAATTCCTCTTTTATGAGGTACCATTTGAGAACTATACGTAGTCTCACTATGTTTTACGGACTAATAATACTTTGTTATGAAAAACATGTAATGCATATACCTACAAAGTATCCAGGATTGAATTTAGAAATGACGGCGATAGAAAATTTTATGGTAGTTAATTTTTATGAAATACGAAAAAGTTATTCTCTCTAGGCGCAAATAAAAAAGTATGAGTTCAACTCTATATGATGTTGACCAGAATTGATCTTGACGAATTGATGCTTCATGATCTACGTTAGGTGCTAAGGACTACGTTAATAACTATTAGCTCAAATGATATATTAGTAGCTTGAAACTCAAGCGACGTAATATGAATCAAACACCTAGCGAGACATTATAAGTTAAATCAACAATCGATTTTAACGAGATGGCCATTAATCTTCCACAATCATGATGAAACTGAACAAGAAGATATGTCATTGAGAAGGATGTCGTATGATATGTGTTGGAATAAATTTAATTTTCGATGATAGTCATCTTAAGGAAGATGTGTACGTGATAAAATTAATTAAATGATTTGATGTTACCCTGAGAAGGATTGACTTGAAGATAATCGTGAAACTGAACTATGACTGATCAACAAATGCATTAAACTTAAATTTAGCATTGGTAAATTACATAAATGGTCCAACAATGTGCCATTGCTTGAAAATATATATTCGATAATGAGATTTATTAAGTGTAGCATATATAAAACCTATTAGATAGTGGATGGAATGCAAAACTCAAGTTGAAAGAAAACCAAAAATAGATATTCCCTATGAAAGCAACAGAACAAAATACGGACTATGGCAACACATCTTAGTAAAGGTCTAACAATACTAGAACTGTAACTTTTGGAGCTTAAGCATCTAAAATGTAATAAAACTTCGTTTACGCATCTGAGTTTAAAAAAATCTGAGTATGTCCAGTCGCACAAAGACAAAAGCATATAAAGTGAAATAAAAAAGCCAAGCTGTTTAGATGATCTCAATTTTGTTTGCAACATCCAAAGCATCATAGTCGGGCGTCAACCTAGTGTACGCCTTCTTCATACCATCGGGCCAGAAAAGAGTAAGCTCCTAAGATTAAACGCAGTAAAAAAAACAAGAAAAGCATCATCCCCATGAATCAGTGGGGGGGCTAAATAGAATATCTTCATCAGTTCAAAACTTCTAAAAAATTCATTTAGCAAATTCAATATTAAAGGATACTAATCATATTCATGTTTTAGCAAATTCAGAGAAGGGATGAGCAAAATGTGAAAGTTCGACAATGAATCCATTTACAAGAAACTGACATTATGTGGTGGAATAAAAAAAAGTGAGCTGAGCTTCACCAAACTAAAACTTCTCAATATAAATAGGTAATATGTTATTTCATTATATATATATATATATGCATGCATGGTTCAAAAATGATGTGCAACAAACATTATTTTAAAATATCAAAATAATTATATGATCTTGCTAACATGGAATTTACATATGAAGTTAATAGATCCAAAGAAATTGAGAGAGCATAAAAATAATCAGATGTAAAAGTGTATATATCTGGAAAATTCAAGGAAGCATCATAGAGAACAAATAATAAGGTGTTCGTTGATTGTAAACAAAGAGAACTTACAAAAAAATGGCAAATTAGTATTACCTGATAAGGGTGTTAACCTTCTTGGTCTGAATGTCGTACATTTTGTTCACGACATCCTTGATTTTCTTCTTGTCAGCACAAATGTCATCAATGAACACCAAAGTATTGTTGTCTTCAATCTTATTCATGGCAGATAAAATCGTGAGTGGATTCTTCAGAATCTGATAGTGGTCAAGGTTGTTGGGAAGAGGTGCACTAATGCGAGGATACTTGGGATTCCTATTATTTTTCAATGTCTTCGGTCGATAGAATGTAACCTTAGTGCGGATCATCTTCGCCTTCTTCTTGAATGTGCTTGCTAATTTGACAGCCGTAGCGGCCTTCAAGGCTTGAGCCTTTGGGTCAGATTTCTCGGAAGAATCGGCTGCACATCATTTAAATTAAGGGAAAGTGAAGTAAGACACAAGTTTAAAAAAAGCACATAGTTCATTACACAAAAAAGTTGAACATTATAACAAAAAAATATAAAAAGGAAAAAAAAACTAACACATTAAATCACTTTATTGAAATATATTGATCACCAGTCTCTCCAAAATAAAACAGGTTATGAATTATATTTCATTAATCACCAAGTGGTACAAATGGAAAATAGCTGGCTTACATTGTGGGGGGAAAAAGTAAAAAAAGACAAACCCTGAACCATTAACACATTTTTTAACCATGACAATTACAATAAGTATTTAGTTACTCATCGAACAAAGTTTCATACAGCATTCAAAACATTTTTGCCATGCTTAAACAACATCGGGGAAGTTCAGAAACTTACTATTTCTTATACATCAAATCGATATAACTCAATTCGCATTTCGCAAAATACCTAAAATTTCATATAGATCCATCAACTATAACAAATTACTATTTATAGAACTAAATTACATCTCAGTCATTAATTTTATACTAATTTCATTTTCGCACTGATTTCGGTGATATGTAACAGCGATACCATTCACAATCCATAATGAATACAAATAAACATAGAAATCCAATTAATAGTAAGAGAGCTATTAATTGTAGTTTCCATTCAAAATAATGTCAGATCAATATTCTCACATCTGTCGTCAAATCAGCAAAACAAAACAAGAAATAACTCAGAACAAAATTCAAAATGCAAAAAATTGACAAAAAAATAAAATAAAAAATCATACATTTAGCTGGAGCCATTTAGAAATGCATCAACCTCTGCAACCCTACGAAAACTCACCTGCAAATTTAATCAAGTTTAAAAAATCTGAACACGCTACCAAAACTACGGAGAAAAGAGTTTAGAGCGAGAAAGAAAAGAGAGAACCTGAGGGTGTGGATTGTCGTGCTAGTGTTTGGAGGCGGGGAAGATGATGTTCTAATAAATAAGAGTTTTATTTGAGGGAACTAGGTATACTAATTTTGGGCCTGTGTCGCCGTTCTCATTTCTGTAATTTAGCCCAATTCTAGATTAACTAAAATCTAGTCGGGCGGTATTATGTGTGACAGTCCAATTATTTAAGATTTGATTTTTAATGAGCCTTGATAGTAACAATATCTAGAAGGAGCTGCTAGTTGGGCCACATTATGTGTGACAGTTCAATACTTTAGCAATGTCATCATTCAAGGCTACCAATCATATTCATGTTTAGCAAACTCGGAAAGGTGAAGCAAAATGTGAATATTTGACAATGAATCCATTTACAAGAAACTGACATTGTTTTGTGGAATAAATAAAACTGAGCTTAGCTTCACCAAATAAATCCTTCTCAATATAAATGGGTAATATGTTATTTCGTTACACACACACACAATGCATACATGGTTCAAAAATAATGCACAACAAATATTATTTTAAAACATTAGACTAATTCTACAATCTTGCGAACATGCAATTTACATTTGAAGTTAATAGATGCAAATAAATTGAGGGAGCATAAAAATAATCTGATTTAAAAGTGTATATATCCGGAAAATCCAATGAGGCATCATAGAGAACAAATAATAAGTTGTTCATAGATTGTAAACAAAAAGAACTTGTAAAAATGTCATTACATGATAAGAGTGTTAACCTTCTTGGTCTGAATGTCGTACATTTTCTTCACGGCATCTTTTATCTTCTTCTTGTTAGCACGAATGTCAATAATGAACACCAAAGTATTGTTGTCTTCGATCTTTTTCATGGTAGATTCACTGGTGAGTGGATATTTCAGAATCTGACTATGGTCAAGCTTGTTGCGAGGAGGAGTACTAATGCGAGGATACTTGGGATTCCTATCCTTCTTCAATGTCTTCGGTCAATAGAGAGTAACCTTAGAGCGGATCTTCTTCACTTTCTTCTTGAATGTGCTTGCTTATTTAACAGCCCTTTGGGTCAGATTTCTTAGAAGAATCAGTTGCACATCATTTAAAGTAAGGGAAAGTGAAGTAAGACACAAGTTTAAAAGCACATAGTTCTTTACACAAAAAAAAAAAAGTTGAACATTATAACAAAAAAATATAAAAAGGAAAAAAACTAACATACCAAATCATTTTACTCACTAGTCTCCCCAAAATAAAACAAGTTATGAATTATATTCATCAATCACCAAATGGTACAAATGGAAAATAGCTATCTTAAATTATGGGGGAAAGTAAAAAAGACAAACCTAAACTATTAACACATTTTTTAACAATGACAATTACAATAAGTATTCAGCTACTCATCGAATGCGGTTTCATACACCATTCATAACATTTTTGTCATGCTTAAACAAAATTGAAGTGAACCAAAATTTGTTGATCTGTTCCGACCGCGTTTGTATTAATTAATCCCTAATTAAACTTGTATTTGTGATTTGGAGTCGAACGTAATATTTAAATATTCGGGTATGGACTTTGTGGGCTGATGATAGTCTCAATATACTAGTATTTATAAAATCATAAAAAAAGAGAACGATGTCGATCACATCCAACAGAGTGTGGCCTATCAATGGACGCAGTGTTGGAAACATATGTAGTAATATATAAATAACTTCGCCCATCGACCTCTACATCTGCGCCATTAGGTCGAGTATATCCTATAAAAATTGCATAATAATGCAATTGTCTCTTTCCCGTATGATTCGTAGATAATTGCAAGGAAAAATTATCTATCGTGCATCCCCCACGATAATAATAAAAGAAAAAAGAAAAAAGAAAAAAATGGAGTGATTAATGTGAATGGACACAACTGAACTTTAATCAATATCTAATCCATAATGTTGTCTAACGCTGACCAAGTATTAATTAGTTGACACTTGATGGTGGTAGGCATAAATTAATTTGGCAAATCCATCAAACACACTAATATATATATATATATATATATATGTGTGTGTGTGTGTGTGTGTGTGTGTGACAAAAACTTGTATGAGACCGTCTAACGGATCGCTTACGTTAGACGGGTCAAATAAAACCCACATCCACCCACAACCCGCCCAAACCCGCGTCCAACCTCCACGTCAGCTCCTAGAAGAATGTTGCATGGCTTCAGATTTCCATGTGCGTACTTCTTCTCGTGGATGTAAGATGGCCCACGTGCCACACCTTTTGCTATCCTGAGCCGCATTTCCCATTGGTAAAAATATATATATATATATATATATATATATATATATATATATATTACAAGTTGATTTCCCTGGAAGCCACGCCTTTTACTTTTTTTTCTTTCTTCTTTTTGGCCTTTTCTTTGCTTTTCTTTTTCTTTTTTTTTCTTTCCTTCTTTTTTTTCGTTAGTTTTAACTTTCTTCTTTTTTAAAAAAAAAATTATTTTGTATCGAGAGCAGTGCAGACGCCGGATAAAAAAAATAAATTAATTCAATTCAATTATAAATAAATTAATTTGTATCAAGCGCAATATACATGTTTAAATAAATTTAATTTAAAAAAATAAATTAATTCAATTCAATTTTAGGGTTCACTAATTTCATTTTAGGGTATAAATTTATTTCAAAAAAATACATATATTTTTTTCTGGTGGTTGACTAATTATTAAGCCAAAAAAAGAAATATCATTAGTTATAAGATAAAGTATCAATATTTATGATATAAAGTATCAGTAGCTCTAAGGTTAATTAAACATTAATTATCAAACCAATAACAAGAAGTATCAGTAACATTATCTATGAAAATAAGTATCATTAACTATGAAGTTAAATATCCTTAGATATAAATTTGGCAAAATATCATTAACTATTAAGTGAAGTATCATTCGATACATATATTTGGTGAAGTATCATTAACTGTGTGTGAAGTATCATTAATTATGGATAAAGTATCATTAACTCGGAAGTGGAGTATAATATGATATTATTAATGATTAAATATTAATTATCAAATCAAGAATAGATAAATGTCATTAACTATGAGTGAAGTATATCATTAACTCAAGTATCATTATTTATGAGGTGAAGTATCATTAACTCACATATGAGTCTCATTACTATTGAAAAAAGTATCACTAATTGCAGAAGAAAGTATCACTAATTAGAATTAAAAATATCACTAATTGCAAAAGAAAGTATCACTAATTAGAAAGAAAAGTATCACTAATTAGAAGAAAAGTATCACTAATTGCAGAAGAAAGTATCACTAATTAGAAAGAAAAGTATCACTAATTACAGAAGAAAGTATCACTAATTAGAAGAAAAGTATCACTAATTGCAGAATAAAGTATCACTAATTAGAAAGAAAAGTATCAGTTCAAACATATTGCAATTCAAAAATTGAATCATTAGCTACATAATTAATGATACTTCTATGTTGTTAATTTATTAATTAATGCTTAATCATCGGTAATTTTTATTTTAATGAAAATATAACTTTTATCTGGTGAAGTATCATTAACATTGATGTGAAGTATCATTAATTATGGATGAAATATCATTGATAAAATCATTAAAAAAAACACACGCACAACTTCTAACTCTTCGTAGGGAAGCGTGAACTGGAGTCGGAAAAAAAATAAAAAAAAAAAAGAGTTGTGCGTGTGTGCGTGTGATAGAGAGGGAGGAATGGAGTTTCTTGTGCTGGGGGCAGTTTTTAAAACTGCCGAAGCAACACCAAAAAAAAAAAAGAGGAAAGAGTTAGAGGAAAAAAAAATTAAAAATTGAATATCAAATAAAAGAGGGGAAGAGGAGAGACCATTAAAAAAAATCAAAAAGAAAATGAAAAAGGAAGGGGAGACCACTTTATGGGTCAAATAATATCCGTCTAACGTAAGGGGATCTGTTAGACGGTCTCACACAAATGTGCCCCTTAAAATAGAGGGAAAGAAGACCAACGCACCAAGTCAATGCTAAAATAGTAATGAGTTATTTATTAGTTGAAGTCAATTATAACATAAGCGATTTTAATGATCATCATTATTTTATTTTTTTTTTTGCAATAATCGACTGAATTGGTTTTGGTAACAAATGCATGGTTTACTTATCTATTAATTTCAAGTCTTAAGCAATCATTATTCATTAATCAACTACATCAGACAACCTTTTGGAGAGTACCTAGATTTGTCAAGTAGTTGTTTTAGTGTTATCGGTCTACACTCTCAAGATTATTGTACGCGAATATTTTTTGTCTCCCAAAAATAAATTATTGCTTAAATTTTTTTTATTAATATTTCTAATGTTTATTCATATCCATTGTTTTTGGATTAATCAAAATTCATTATTGAGCAAATAAACTAATGATTTTTTTTTAAAATTTTAAAGTATCATTGTTATGCTCTTTAGTACATAAATTTTTAGCTCTTCAAGTACATAATTTATTATAAGTATTTCCTACAAATAAATTGAATAAAATAAATAATTATATATAGTTTATCTGTGCATCTGACAGAGAATGTGTGGTCACAATTTCCCACTGTGTGTAACCTGATTGAATCATATTAACTATTATCATTTCAATTTCGACAAAGGGAGGGGTGGATGTGCTGGAAAAGCCATTTCACTTTGGGTAGGAGCTTTACCTTTCATACAATACTTAAAAATAATTAATTAAAAATTACTTAAATATTCTTACTAAATTAGAAAAAAGGTCCTATAATAACCTTATCTTCCGAAAAAGTTGACTCTTTTTTATCTCTTCTCGATCAGCCATATCAATATTGTTTGGTCAGTAAGAGTAAGTAAGAAAATATAAGAAATCAAATTTTCCAGTAAAAAAATTTTTTAAGAGAGAAAATATAAGAAATGATTAATTTTCGATGCCACTAATGGCTTAAACGGAACTATCAGATATCACATCCTAAATCATCCGGCAAGCAAAGCTCAGAAAATTATTATTCTTTGGAGCCATTTAATTACTGTTAATTAATGACATAATTAGTCATCACGTAAAAGTGCCTACTCTCTTAACTCGGAAAAAAAAAAAAAAAAAAAAGTGTCTACTCCTTTTGTCCCAATAAGATAAGCTTATTTGCCTTTTGGGATGTTCCAATATATAGGCGTATTTTCATATATATTTAGCTAATTTACAAATATATACACATATTTAATATTTTTATATTAAACACTAATTCATTGTCAAAGAAATAAATAAGGGCATATTAGGAAGTTTTTTGATTAATTGTGTTTCTCAATTTTTTTCTTAATTCTTATGAAAATTTCAATATGTCTATCTTACTGGGAAGGAGGAAGTATTTTTTAGCAGATGATCCTATAATCCAATTTTCTACATCATTCTTATATCCTGCTATGAAATTTATTATTTTAATCATATTTATTATAAAAATGAAATTTATTATAATATAATCAATCATAATCAACGTTTATAAATAAAAGTTAAAATTTTTATAAATTATTTACCATAATTATGAAATAATCAATCATAATAATTAATTATTAACTAGAAAAATCAAAACTAAATAGTAAAAAAAATTATAAAACCCAATTGAATGAAACGAACCCTAACTAATAATTTAAAAAATTAAACTAAGCAAAAAAATCCAATTGATGAAAAAAAAACTAATAAATTTAAAGTGAGATATCAAGTGAAATAGGAAAAGTGGACTGGACTGGACGTTATGAAGTGATTTTTTAAGTTTCATTTGGAAATTTTTGTAACTGATTGGGCTTTTTTTTTTCTCTATGAGATGATACGATTTAATTATCTATCCCCCCAATCCATTATTATTGTAGTGGCTGGCCCTGTCGTCTCTAATTATGGTTACTAATTAATAAAATAATAAATATCTACAAATTTATTAATAAATGAATAAACACATAATAATAATAATAATATGAAAAAATTAATATTTATAATATATTTATAATGACATAATTTATAAAATTATTTTAATCTAAAAACTATCATCCTCGTATTTCAAATTTACAATTAATCATTCGACTCCATTTTCAATAGCATAATGAACCCACAAATCAAATGTTGTCACTATATAATGACTTATGAAAATAAGAATCTAAGTATATTTGAAATTCATAAATCTTGCTCTTTTTTCCAAAATATTAAATCATCATAAACAAAGGTTCGATCTCTATCTGTAGAATTCATCATCGAATCTTTGAATTTCAAAATTCATAATAATTTTATAAATGGTATCAAGATGTATGTATGTATGTATGTATATTATAAAAATGTAATTTTTTCATATTATATTATTACTATTCTAAATTTATAATTCTATTAATAAATTTATGGGTATTCATTATTTTATTAATTATTAACCATAATTTATTAATTTGTTGCAACTTTAATTAATTGTAAAAGTATGTAAAATTATGTATAAAAGTATGTGTTGATGTGTGTTTGTTATTAGTATTATTGTAAGTCATTTTAAAAATCTAGAAAACTAAATGAATTAAATAATTAAAGAAGGGTGATGTGAATCTTGGAGAATAATAAACATATAGGAGAAAAAGATTATGATGTCAGACAAAAATGTAATTGAAAGCCAATTTGGCCAACTCCCAACTGTTGTGCTATCCAATTATTACAAAATAAATGTTGCTCCACCTTGTACCCTACAAAATTGAACCCTTGAAATTGATTTTTCTCCTTCTCAAGAGATAAAAGATGGAAGTATAACCATAAGAATGAGAGTGATCAAGAGATGGAGATCTTAAGTCTTATTGTGGATGATTTGGCACAATCTTTAGTAGTCAGAGAGTGGTGGTCTTTGTTTCTAATTGGTTGATGGTGCTGGTTAACAAGTAACACTTCGAGACTAGTTTTTATAATTCAAAGAATGGTCATGCAGTTCCTGTATGTCAAAATAAGTCGATATAGTCGGTCGGCTATTAAGCTCAATGCTGGAAATGCAAAGAAGCCCCATATACTCAAATGTAAAAATACTTACGTAAGCTCTAATTTAGCTACTACATGCAGCAATGTAACTTCAGAGGTGAACATACCACTCACTTGTGCATAACCCCAACTTCTAATATAATAAAATATTTATTTATATATTTATATAATATTAACGAGTTACACAAATCAAACACGAACACAACACAAAATTTTCATGTCCTTACATGATAAGGATACGAAGACAATAAGAACTACACATTATCAGCCATATATAAAGAGGAGAGAGGCACCACTCTGCAGCAAGAGACAAAACGTGATGTAACATAAATGTCTGAAGATCAAGATAGTTAAGATGCAGATGCCCCAAACAATAGATTAACCAAAGTTTATTCCAATCTGTACCTGTCTTGGAAAGCAAACAGGGTGTGAGGAATAGTAAACACCATTAAAGATTAGAAAGAGAGGAAGAAAGATTATGAGAAAACAGAAACCAAGGAACCCAACAATTAACTAATGACAATACAATCTAGTCCAAGTCTATATAACTTGGGGCAATTCAGTCTGAAGCTCACACAGTCTAAATTAAATAAAACTTGGTCCCACATTTGAGAACAGAATTTAAAGTGTTCCAGTCCAATCCTCCATTAACACAAAACTCAATCTCCGAACATCTAGATGATTCCAATTTTGTTAGCGACATCCAAAGCATCGTAATCAGGTGTCAATCTAACATATGCCTTCTTAGTCCCATCTGGCCTGAAACAGAATTACAGAAGAGAGTTTAATTCAATTACAGCACAAAAAGAATGTAAAACCTAGTTTATATAAAACAGAACCATTAGTATAATGAATGGAAGACACCTAATCTAAACAAAGTAGTTCTGCAGAATATAGCAGCATGAGCTTAAAACAATAGCATAGTACCAATAGTTCAGGTACAAAACAAACAGATTCCTTTTTCATGCGTATGATCTCTGTTGTTTTATCACTGAAAGTTCTAGATGGAAGGAGTTTGGAGGGTATATATTGAAAAAACTAAATATATTATGATATGAAGTTAAAGCACAATCACTAGCCAACAGTTCATATCCATTAATGAACTTGAGAAGCGGTAGCATAATCTCAAATATCGGCCCAAAATATGTAGACTAAAGATGGATGGAATCTGTGTTCACCTGATGAGGGTATTCACTTTCTTCGTCTGAATGTCGTACATTTTCTTGACCGCATCCTTGATCTTCTTCTTATCGGCACGAATGTCAACAATGAAAACTAGTGTATTGTTGTCTTCAATTTTTTTCATTGCAGACTCTGTGGTGAGAGGATACTTGAGAATCTGGTAGTGGTCAAGTTTATTGCGGGGAGCAGCACTGATGCGAGGATACTTGGGATTCCTATCCTTTGTCAATGTCTTTGGCCGGTAGAAGGTCACTTTTGTGCGTATTTTCTTGGCCTTCTTCTTAAAGGTTGAGCCTGCTTTTACAGCCTTGGCGGTCTTTAAGGCTTGAGCCTTCGAGTCCGACTTCTTACCGGTATCAACTGCAGATATACATACACAAGTGCAAAATTAGCTAACAAACAAAATAAGTCTCAACTTCATTGTAACAGTGACACAGGCCTTGTACACCAAACATCAAATTACTAAAAGAATCACATAATTCGGTGCCCATAGAAATCATGGTAGACAATGGCTAAAAAGCCCATTTGGAATATAATGATAAGTGACCCAAATTGCATGAGAAAAATCTGCATTTACATAAAACTGTAGCTAATATAATTTTTTCAGACAGCAAAACTAAAAACAACCATGTAGTTGATCAATTGTTCATCTAAGCATATATATCATAGAAGATACAGACATTGTAGCAAATCAAAGTTTCAAATAAGTGGGTTTCACATATTGTAGCAGACTTCAATAGGAGAGGAAACACAGTTCTAAGCCTCAATCTCGTGTCATGTGATTTTGCCCAAATCTCAGTGAAATTAATTCCTAATATAATTTATCAACCTGCTCTGCTCTGCTCTTCATAATTTTGAAGCTCCACAAGAAACAGCTCATTGAAATAACACTCACAACAATCTTCATAAATATAGAACGGAATTTTGAAAAGCTGAAACAAAATGGAAAATTCGTACCTTTAGCTGGAGCCATTTAAACTGAAGCAACCCTAAACCCTAACGAAACTCTAACCTGTAAGAACAAACGAATTAGAGAACTACATAGTTATAAATCATTGCAGACATAGAAATACAGCTCGGCGACAGAAAGAGGAAGAGAGAAACCTTCAGGAGCGAGCGGACTGTCGTTCTCGTTCTAGGGTTTTTGGAACAATGGAGGCTAATGGAATTTATATCTCAAGCTATCTCAATTCGAGTGTTCAATTAATTTTGAGGCCTGATAAGCCAAGTTTTGGGCCTGGTTAAAATTCACCTAAACAAGAACACGAATGGGCCTTATGTCAATAAACCCCAATAAATTACTGATCCGATTATCTGATTCATTTCATGTTACATTTTTTATATCATAATTAATTTTTTTTAATATACTCTAATTAGACAGATGAACTTTAAATAAAAATTTAAATTAAAAAACAATCAGGACAAAGGAATCTATCAAGAAATGGCACGGAGGTGCCTCCTGAGACTGAAACTAACGGCGACCACAACACATGTCGGTCACCCATTCACATCAGCAAATTTTTAAAAAAAACAAAGAAAAAAAATGCAATCCTCCAACTGGGGGTGGTCGACCAGCTATCTTGTGTAACCATACAAGGTCTCATGGCAACCATGCCTTTGGCCAATAGGACGAAGACACTTGTCTCCATCCTATTGGTCAATTAATTTTATTTAGATATATAGATAAAATTGGTATATCTTTTATATAATATAATAAAAATAAATAAAAATATATATCAAAATTCATATTTATTTCATTCTCTATAATAGACATCAATTTTGCTGTATTTCAACATACTTTTAAATTATATATTTTTTTCTCTAGTTTTCAACACACTTTAAAATTATTTTCTGTAATTTTAGGAAATGTAATTTCATTATTGTGAAGCATATTGTAATTTATGTTATTGATTTAATTTGTAATATTTTTTATATTGAATATTTATTTCTAGTTATTGCTCGATTTTCATTTTTGGAATATTTTCATTTTTTTGTTATAATTATAATGTTTTATATTATTTTGTCTAAAGGTAATATTTTAATCTTAAAATAAAATAAAATAAAATAATTATATATAATATTGTGGTTGGGTGGTTGGGTGGTCATGGATAAAACATGCAAAACAGATGTGGTTGGGTTGGATGAATAGTGATGATGTGAAAGTAAGAGAAATTAATTAAATATTGAAGTGGTTGGGAGCTATGTTTTTGCTATTGGGAGAACTTAACTCCTCGTTGTAATCATGGGAGCTATGTTTTCGCTATTAGGAGAACTTAACTCCTCGTTGTAAGTACATCAAAAATACCTCAAACAGTTTTATCATGAGACACATTGCTTTCAGCACCTTATAGCTTTTTCAATGTGATAATTGTGTCTACTCCTCCTAATGTTTATATTGATAACTTCTCTAGTGATTTTTTTTTTAGTTCTCAAATGAATATTATGTAAATTTTTTATGACTTAGTTCAATTCTTTCAATTGGGACTTATTCTCTTCTATTTTTACTTGCGTCTATAAGTTTTTGAACAATAAAAACTTTAGGTCTCTTTACGCATTTACGCATTCAGAGAAGTCAAATTAAGCAACTGGTTGTCGGATAGTGTTTTTGATGTCATCTGCTTTAGATGGACATTTGAGATAAATCTTTCGACAAAACACTAGGCATATTACAGAGCTTTCCGCAATTATATTACACTGAAGATACTGTTATATTGATGAACCCAATCCTATATTTTCTTATATATGAAAATATTGTTCACACTGCATGTCTTTTGTTTGCTCATTATGTATGTGCAATTTTTATATGTCTAGATTCCTTCATATTTTACTGTAGACCGTTTATACCAGTGTGTGCTTCATGAAGACAAGCCCTTCCTCATCTAAATGCGGATCCTCGTACAAATGGATTGAATTATGTAGCTCAGAAATTTCCTCCTTTTCTTCAGTAATTTTTTCCTGCAATAATTTAATGAGGTATATACTCCAAATTCATGAGATTCATTGATTTTTTGGAGGTTTCCACTTTATGGTGAATAGAATGGGAAATGGGCATTAAGACCAAATTTCACAGGCACCCTTCGGTATTAGTATTTCATTCAATCTTACAATTATAAACATGATGTTGTAAAATAGAAATGGTACATGCTATGATTAAAGATAGTGCTCTTGTTGGGGAGGAAAACTTTTCCACTTATTTCCTGAATGATGTTTTCTTATATTTGAGTTGTCTAATCTTCTAAAATTGTCATTGTTATCTCTAATTGGTAACAAAACTCAATCAAATAATTTATAATGTTGAAAAGTTAATAAGTCTATATGAGGAAAAATGTTTGTAAAGAATGCTATTTATTAATTTGATACATATTTTGTAATCAATTTGTAATATGTTGTACTCTTTAAGCATGAAGAGAATATAAAAGCATTAAGTACGGAAGATCAATCTGTATTAAGTATATTATACATATTTTGTAATCAATGGGAAATATGATGTACTCCTTAAGCATGTAGAGAATACAAAACATTAAGTACGGAAGATCATTATGTATTAAGTGTATTATTCTTTGTTTGATTTAAGTAAGAGTAAGAAGTACAAAGTTGTGAGGTGATTCTCAGTTAATCCTTTTAGTTATGTATAATTATTAAAATATAAAGCTCTTCAGTGTCCATGGGTTTTTTTGAACAACTCAAATTTGAATCTTTGTTATTTTTTAAGACTTGAAAACCAAAAATTCACAAAAGTAATACACGCGGTTCTTTCATTCATGTACAGTACCAGTATAAAAAATAGAAAGCTTGAAAGTTATTTCGCAAAACAGAAGAGTTTATTTATTTGAAAATGATTTCTCTTTTTTGAATCATATAAAGGTATATTAATTCGATTCCTTCTTATTTTCTGATAGCTAACTGCTTTCTGGTTGTTCGTATAGTAATTATTGTGACGGAACAATTGTATGATTTTTCATCATAGGTATGCACTTGACACATAATCTATGCAGATGCTTTATGCGTCTGAGGTCTGCACACGCTATCCATGACTACCTAATATGAACTATAATAAAACTGACAAAGATCAAAGCTTTTTGGCAGCTTATACTTACTAACCTATATTACATCATATTAGTTGTTAAAGGACTGGATATAAATAATTATGACCAAACATTTCAACTAAAGGTTAGATATTTTTTTTCTCTTAATGGTTCGTTGTCATGTTCGTGTCTCTTTCACGTCGTGTCAGTGTGATAACAAATCATTTTTTTGTGTTGGTGTTGTGTCCGTACATTTTACAAAACGGATTGTGTTCGTGTCGAGCAAATTTTTAATGAATCATGTTTGTGTTTGGTGTTATCGTTAACCAGCCAACCGCGCCAGCCGTACTCCTAGTGATTAGTATGTTTTGACTAGTGTGTTGTCCTTGGTTGTTGTTCAAGTGTAGTCAACGTATTAGCTGTTAGGAAAAATTATCAAATGAAACCCTAGATGAGGTTTTGATGAAATGTCAAAATATTTCTTGAAAAATTAAAGGAGATCCAAACTGGAGATCTAAGCTAACCAAACTAAGACTTCAAAAAGAATTCAGCTGAAGTAAGAGTCAACCAAACTGGAGCATGGTTAACCCAGCTGGAAGAATGTGTCAACCAGTCAGAAAATAACCTAACTGAGGGTTAAGCTCAACAAGTGGAACCAGTTACAATCAAACTGACAGCCCGGTCAGTTGAGCTGAAAGAGAAAAGTCAACCTGACTGATGAAACTGACAGCAAGTCAGTTAAACTGATATCGACTCGTCCGGGACCAACAGTAAGTAAACCCACCTTATAGCTAAATTAGTTGAAGCT
This sequence comes from Perilla frutescens, assembly GCA_026008535.1. Taxonomy (NCBI): domain Eukaryota; kingdom Viridiplantae; phylum Streptophyta; class Magnoliopsida; order Lamiales; family Lamiaceae; genus Perilla; species Perilla frutescens. The sequence goes on from BRKX01000003.1 coordinate 57,068,092, forward strand.
TTATCAACGACTTCTCGTCCTAAGCTAGTTGTAGGATTATGACCTTATGTTTAAAGATAGGTATAGTATTAATCATTTGCGGTCGTTCTAATCGTGTCTCGAGTTAGAATCTGACGTCGCTTAAAGGTCGAATGTGATCCTAACTTAAACACATAAAGGGAAATTATAATATTTAATATATATTTAAATGCTCGCTTTAAATCATAGAAGAATATGAAAATATTGATATAATATATAGTATACTTAATTTCGAATTTAATCTAAATTAAGCAAAATAAACTAAATAAAAATAAGGTAAAAATGGAATAAAATTATGTAGCCAAGAGGACTTGAACACATAACCAATAACATAAATAAAATAAAACAATAAGACTTTAACCACTATGCTAGAAGGATATATATAATATAAATTAAACTATTTTAGTTAAATACTTCAGATAAGTGTTTTTACTTAAATACATAAAAGGAGAATTCAAAACTACATCAATAAGTTTTGAACTCTGGACCTCCAATAACAATTAGAACACTAACCACTCGACTAAGCCTCATTTTCAAAAATTAAGCTTATCATTAATTATATAATGTTCAAAATGATCTTATGTTAAAATGAATTAAAAGAATAAAAACTGCTTCAAACAGATTTGAACCTTGGACATCTCAATGAATAATTTGGAGTGCACCCATTAAGCTACACAAAGTTTTCAAAAATTAGAAAATGCCATTAACTATATAAGGTTCATGATGGTCCAAAGTTAAAATGATTAAATGAAATTAAAACTACATTAATGAATTTCAAACTCTTATCCTTTAATTAATAAATTTGAAGCATATCCACTATGCTAGATACTATTTTTGAAAACTATTCCAATTAAATGTTTATTTAAATATAATTCAGAATAATCTTGGTATAAAATGCATAAATAAAATATGTACATAAAGAGATTTGAATCCTAGATTCAACTTAAATGTGCTCCTAATTCTATTAGCTATCTTCCCATGACATTGATTCCCTCGAAATGGCATTGATTCATCCTCCATTTCCTGTAAAATTCAAACAAGAAATAAAACTTCCAAATCGGAAGATTAAAAACTCAAATTGGGTTAAATCACACACTAAATTCTTCAAATCATATAATTTAAACCCAGATAAGATGTGCAAAAGCACCAATCATTATTTACCATTCATTAAAAAAGAAGTAATTCATCCATAATAAAAACAAACATACAAATTGGAATAAAAATTCAAAAAGAAAAAGAAAAAAAATGTGAAAGACCTGCAGCCTGGATTAAGGTGTTTCTTCCTCGTGTTTCTCCAACTGCACCATATTCTCCAGCACTGCTAGCCGAGACAACTAGGGATTAATTTTTTCTTTGTCACGCTGTCTTTTTCCTCTAAGTTGTTTTTTTACTCCATGCCATCTTCTTCATTGAATATGTGTTGTTTTGGTCGGAGGACTCCAACGAAGGCAATTAGTCCAATTCATCTTCACTCATTGAAAAGTTTGCAAATCTATTCGAACTGCTATTTTCGAAAACTCTCTAAGGAGGTTTGCAAGTTAATTTTCTAACAAGTTAAAGGTGTTCGAAACTTTTATTTTCAAACTCATGTTCGAAAAATTTTATTGAACAACACGATAAAATTTGAAAATCTTTTTTCGAGCCTCCATGATATAGATCGAAAACAAATTTTCAAAGAACTAAAATTTTTTCGGAAAATTCAGTTCGTTGAGCCTACTTCCAAAAAATTTGTTTTCAAATTTTGATTTTTTTACATAAAATTTGTTTTTGAATTTGGATTTCTTACAGAAAATAACAGATTTCAGTAAGGGGCGGCAGTGATAGCGCGCAGATGCAGTGGTCAGCCGGCAACCACAATATGAAGCAGTAGCGAGCCGACGATGCTGGAGAGAGTCGTCGAAGAAGAAGACACATTTGTTATGTTTTCCTTTTTGCCTTTTTTCGATTTTTCTTAATTTATTTATGTTTTCTTTATAAAAAATTATTTAATCTGCAGTGCAAATAAAATTTTTTGTCATGTAAGAAAGTTACTTAAAGGGTATTTAATTAAATTCAGAATTATTTCATTTTTTTTTCAATTTGTGATACAAAGAGTAAAATTTCTTACTACAACTACTATCTTCATACATTTTACGCTACACAAATGGTGGTCGAGAGCATCACTAAAATTTTGTTCAAATCTAACACTGTGTAGTCGTTAGGGCGCATACACGACAAATCATTGCGCATGTCTATCTCTTCTTGAAAAGTAGTAGTACTTTTGTCAGAATACAATCACTCACAACTTGCTCAATCATCTAAAGATTCAAATAATCAGAGTGTCACATAAAAAATAAATTAAATAAATAAGTTAGCTATTTTTTTATATAATTCATCAAAGTACAAACATAATATCAATGAATCCCAAAACAATATGAAATATTAAATACATAATCTTACTTCTATGAGCGAATGTGTTGTTTCCAACCAAGATGAGCACATCCAATCTTGCTTTAGTAAGATATGGCCATGGACATACCAACTCTATATAAAATATCCTGTCATTAAAGATTTATCAATACTGCTTTTATAATGTCTCTATAAATGTGGCCCAACATTTTATAAAAGAAAAAATAAGAAAATTAATATGAGAACTTATTTTGTTTTCATCTCAATCCAAATTAATAGTTTGAAGATATTGCAATAATTTCAAATATATGTACCTTTCATTATTTTAATATCAGTCCAATTGCAAAGCATCAAGTTATTATTGACGCAATTAGACCATTCGGGGTCATGATTTATAACATCAGGAGGAAACACACTGTCATCCTGATCAATGTTGTAAATCCTGATCAATGTTGTAAATCATGACCCGGATGGCCTAATCGCACAATTTATAACTTTGGTTTGAAAATTATCGCAATATCTTCAAATTATAAATTTGGTTTGAAATGAAAACAAAGCAAGTTCCAATATTAATTTTCTTATTTTTTCTTTTATAGATTTTCGGGCTACATTTATAGAGACATTGAATGGCACTATTAATAAATCTTCAAGGATAGGATATTTTATACACAGTTACTATGGCCATGGACATAACTTAGAAAAGCAAGATGGGACGTGTTCATCCTTTGTTGGTGTTGGGTATCCGTTCACCGATTAGTGGACCTCGAATTCACCTTTGTTATCAGAGCCCGTTTCGGACTGGGATAGTGGGCCACGATGGTGTGGGAGTTTGCCTCAAACGTGACCTCCGGTTGTCTTCGTGACTGTATACCGTTGGAGGGGATGTGTTCCTTGGTTTGAGGGGAGGATTGTTGGGATAGCAATCCAAGTCCCACATCGGAAATATATCCAAGAGTTGGCTTGGATATAAGGGGTTCACCTACCCCATTAGTATAAGGCCTTTTGGGAGGTGCCCAAAGTGAAAACCGTGCGGGCTTGGCCCAAAGCGGACAATATCGTACTAATATGGGGGAAATGTGAACTCAAGGCCCACTAGTCGGTGAACGGATACCCAACAGTTGGAAACAACATACTCTCACAAATTAAGATATGATTCAATATTTAATATTTAATATTTGTTTTTAGATTTATTGATATTTCATTTTTACTTTGAATTAATAAAAACTAGTTAACTTATATATTTAATTTATTTTCATACATCATTACTTTGCTTATTTGAATATTATTCAGACGATTGGGCAAGCTATCAGTGACTCTGGTATTTTGACAAGAGTACTACTACCTTCCAACAGATAGACATGCACAATGATTTGTTGCGTATGTGTCAGAATGACTGCAAGGTGCCATATTTCGAACAAAATTATGATACTAGCTTACTCTTTTAATTAATTTGTAATTCAAATTAAACAGCATTGGTGTATTTTGTATTTGCCAATTATTTTCCCATTTAAGACAAGTTACGTATAAAATTGCATGAAAATGACAACTATATTTATATACGTACGCATGGGATATTATGGGCAACGGGGACATCGAAATTATCATATATCAATATTTCAGTTAATACATAATTACAGAACAAATAAAAACTTAAATTTTTTGAAATTCGAAAAATATGTCCAGTAATTTAAAACATTGAATCGTTCATAAATCTATTTATAAACCCAGAAATATGTAATTTAAAATTAAAAATAACTTACTCCAAATCTTCCAACACCAAATCGACCAACTTTGTCAGCTTCCCATTTATTTCTCTTGTAAGGGGTCTATAGTGTGAAACTATAGTTCCCATTACATCTGGCAAAAATAATAAAAAAATTATTAGATGATTATGAATATTGGGTTACACAAATATTTTTCTATGTATGCACAAAACTTACCAAACATGGCTGCATCTCCTATATTTTTCATATTTGCTACATCGACGAACGTCTTTATCTCATATAAATGATGCAGAAAATCTTCATGGAATACTTTGAAAATTCGAGTGTGGTTAAAGATAATTATCTTATGAACACACGCTGTTGTTTTGTATTTCATGATATTTAATCCGATTACAAAATCGATTAAAGCATAAACAGTGCCTTCAATTAGGCGATCTTTAAACTTTTCAATATTTGATTTCGGAATAGTGACATGAATACGTACACCCTGCAAAAAAAATCGTATAAGTGATGATTTGTTAAAGTAAAAAAATGAAAATGTAAGCAACTCATGATACCCCTCTATCATGGAAAATGCATTCCATACTATATGAATTTGTGTTTTCGTAGCATCGAATAAGCCGCAATTCTAGACTGAATGTGCTCCTTCTGGGTTTCAACATCTGTACTATTCCAAATACTGGAGCCATTTCTGGAGAAATATTGAGACGGTTGAATAAAAAAAATGCAGAGAAAGTTTGTGATGATTTGAGAGAAAATGAACAGAAGTAGACGTGTGAGTGAGTGAATTATGTGGTTTCTAAGATGTAAATTTTATTATATATGAATCAGTTTTTTGTTAGAAGTAGTGGGTGCTAGGAAGTGAGTTGAAATCTTCTATTGCACATTTGGTATTGCATTCCGTATTGCACGCTCGATTTTTTTAGTTTTTTTTCAATTTTTTTTCTTGATTTCAATTTCTTATACTTTAGTTTAATTTTACACTTATTATTTAGAATTCATCAAACCCAATTAGGATGCATTGTAATTTTTTATCATTTAATTTAAAATTTTGAGTTATTAATTGATTATTTGAAAAATTAAATGCTAAAAATATATATATATAACCCTAATTGGGTAGGATGAACCCTAAATAATAAGTGTAAAATTAAACTAAAGCATAAGAAATTGAAATCAAAGAAAAAAATTGACAAGAAATTAAAAAAATCGAGTGTGCAATATGAAATGCAACACAAAATGTGCAATAAACGATTTCAAATGCTAGGAAGTGGAGCATAACTTGTGTGTAGTGGCCTATAGCAGTTTCATTTCTTTTCTGTTTTGTGTTTTTTTTTTTATTTCCGTTCCCTGAATTAAATTTAATTACTCCCATTATAAATTTGAATTATAAATAGTTATATATTAAATAACTATTCTGAATGGCAAAGTTAACTAATTGAAAAAAAATAAACATTTTTTATTTCAATAAATATAATTACATGATTCTGATTATGTGTCTGAACGTGTGTTCATGAATTTTTATATTAATTTACTTTTATATTTTTTAAATTACAAACCCACTACACACGTTCCGATAATTACTTATTTAATAACATTATATCCATCTAAACTACACACATTGAGATAATTATTATTAATATAATTTTAAAAATATTCAATAAAAATCGGATTATTAAATACCCTCAATTCACTTTATATTTACAAAATCGCCATCAATTTTGCCGCCAAAATCAATTGCAATTAGATTTTTTCTACTTTTATATATAGTATAGAAAATACTCGATTTTGTTGGACTTTATAGTTTATTCAGCTTTGCATTGTTGGAGTTTACACTTTTTTGGATTTTATTCAATTATTTATTGATATTTTTTGAACTTGAATCTTGACAGTTAGCTAATTTATACTTGTACGTATTTAATTATATTGAATGAGGAGAATTTAAAGCAAAAATAAATAAATCAGAAAATTAAAAAAAATTGGTTAAAAACCGAACTGAACCGAAATATTTCGATCCAATTCGGTTCGGTTCGGTTACGATCAGAAATTCGGTTCGGTTCGATTCTATTGTTAAAAAATTCAGTTTTTTTTTTATTTTAATATTTTTGGGACATAACCAACCGAAAAACCGAATGTTTACCCCTAGATTTGAACCATCACCCAACAAGAAAAGTATATGCATCACCATGGAAAGAATCCAAATACTCTAGATCAACTACCAAGTACATGGAAAGTATTTTGCCTACCTCTGGTGGTAGTACCCAATCTGCCTGTCTCATTAGATCTATTGTGGAAGATTGGGTACTACCCTAAGAGGTAGGCAAGAATTTCCCTCACTTTGGATGGTTGTACTATATGAAGGTCGATTTCTTTCATAATCGATGTGCTAGATATTATTCATTTACCGAGTTTATTATTTATGAGTCGTTGGGTTTGTGTGATTTGTAATAGCTAGAATTTCTTTCTTAATCTTTTTAACGTCGTAGTCTAGCATTTAGTGTTTTCGAGAGATAAACACTTGAGGGTCGTTTGATCAATTTTGCTCGTGATCTCGACGGAGATTGCAAGTGAAGTCGTGGATAGCTAGGGAAGGCTAATATTCACGGTTGTGGGGGGATCTCACAACTTTCATTCATTAAAGAGTGCGTGTTGTAAGAAAGGACAACATAAGGAGGAATTTATATGCGTATAAGTATCATGAATGATCTTCACGAAGGAGTAATGGACGAATCTTCAATTTGCAAAGTCCCCCTAAACGTGGGTGGATTGTTTAACGAAGGTGAGTTACCAATCTTGTGTATTATTTACTATTTTTTTTTTTACTTCTGTTCTTAATATTTGAAATTACTGTACCAAGAAATATATATTTCGGTAGACAACTAGAAATATAAGGGTTGAACTTTTTTAGCATGACTCATAAATCAAGACCACTAGAAATTTAAGGGTTGAATTTTTTTAGGAGACTCGAAAATCAATGATCTGAAATCATGATTCGGATTCTAATTATATTCTAGTATTTATCTGTACGTTGTATGAATTTAAATATTTATAAATTAATATTTGAAATTTTGAATTTGACCACATTATAATTGAATGAAAAATATTGTGGTTCTCAAATACTCAAAATATTTTTATTAGATTACACAAATATCATATAGTTGATTAGAGACCTTCTACATATATCATAATAATTACATTTTACATTTGAAAGTATATAATCATATATATAGTTTTACCAAATATTACAACATCAGTTAAGCTAAAACATAAAAAATTAGTAACCATGATTATTGATACCATGTTATTAATTTTTCAAAGTACAAAAAAAAGGGTACTAGGTGATCAAAATACATAACTTGAGTATTAAAAAACAATTAGACTCAATATAATTTGTTATATTATTTTATATGCATGTTATATTGTTTAACCAAACAAATTGTTTGAAACAATTGTATCATTTTTTAACGGTATATAAAATTGCTATTATTTTTTCTTTTGGTGTAGCAATCAATTTTTTTATACTTTATAAGGATTTTCTTTAAATTTGAACAAAACATTTATTTGTTCCATGTTGTTACCTAATAATTCATGTAATTGTTCTTCTCACAAAATAATAAAAAAATCATGTAATTGTCGGTATTAAAATATTTAACTTCACATAATTACTATAATTACATAAAAAAATTAATATTAGGCTTGGCAAAAAGATACATTACAGAACATAAAATTTATTACTTGTTAAATAATAAATTTCAACAATTTTAATGTAAAATGAAAACTCAAATTTTGAGAAGATATATTTGGGTGCGTCCACCTTTATTCTAGATGCAACATCTTTTATCATTATCCCTACTAAAATTGGTGTGAATCATCATTTCATTCATCTCTACCTCCACAACGTATGCATACGAGAGGAGTTCTAAGACGCTAAAGAGATTTACGTACGAACTATGATAAATGACCAATTTGAATAATCTTTTAAGGAGTAATTTGAAGTGTTTTTATAAAACTTTATTTATAGATGCAAAACAACTATGATTTAAAGGGTCATAATTTTCATGAGGAAGTGTGTAATCACTTTGGATATTTTCTTTGATATTTTAATATGAATTGATAGATTGCAAAAGCATAAAAATAAGTACACCTACCGATTACAATATTAAATAGCCAACTATTACAATATTAAATAGGCAGAATTACTGTTAATTAACAAAATAAACTATAGACTTGACCACACCTAAATGTTAAAAAGAAATCAAAGAAAGAAATAAAAGAATTACAATATTAATTAAGTAGAATTAATGTTAATTATGAAAATAAATAGTGGGCTTGATAATGTCCCTAAAAATATTAAGTAATAAAAGAAAAAAAATGCAAAAGGGGTATGGAAAAAAAAGGAAAAACCCCGAATAAGAAAAAAAAAGGAAGGGGGGGGGGGAATTCGAAAGAAAAAATCGAAAAAGGAAAGAAAAAAACCAAAGAATAAAAAAGGGGGGGCTAGGCTTTGCATGGTCCAACCAATCTTATACCAAGTATTGGGCCTGCCATGGAACCGTTCCACCAATACCAAGATTTGAAAATTTTACAACAGAAATATTATTTTAAATGCAAATTTGATTATGGAAGACAAATCCTTAAATTACAGACAGTCAAAACCAATTATAAACACAAGTACAACAAACAAAGCTAGCTAAACTGATAAAGTTCCTAGAATAATCCAAATCCAAATATTAAGACTTAAATATGTATAGAGATAGAGGTAGCAACAACAAGTATATAAAACAAAACCAACTGGGGCGGAGGCGCAACCGAGAAAGATTCTGTGCCAGAAAACGGTGAGGGTGCAGGGGATGCCGCCGTGGGCTGCGGCGGCGATTGGGGGTGCAGCGTTATGACCTCCACCATCAACCTATGCCCGTTCTTGCAGTGATCCGGGTCGCCACTTACGAAATATACGGGTCCGGGTTCAATGGCAGTGGGCTGTCGCCAACCCGCAGCGCCGCCAACCTTGAACTCCTCCTCCGACGTGATGGCCGCCGGAGCAAAAGCAGTGATGATTAGTAAGAGGAGAGTGGTGAAGCAGAAACCACCCATGGAAGAAACCATATTTAGTGGCAGTGCTAATATTCTTAATCAATTCTTATAATATATAAATAAAAGCAACGTTAATTTGGCGTGGTGTAATTATAGATAGTAGTAGTTTCTGATTCTGAAATGGGAGAGGGAGGTGGTGGAGCACGGAGGTTATTGGTGGTTAATTGTCGTGGCACAAAATGTGGTTTTGAATCGGGTCCCCACTTCGAAGTTATTATGGGCTTGGTTTCATTCGGACTAATTAATGAAAAGATTATGCCAAGGTTTTTCTCCACATACCCCCATATTTAAAAAAAAAATGCTATATATATGTACTATTTTATCTTCATAGCCCTATAAATTAAAATCCAAATTTTTAAAAATCAATTAAAACCCTTGTTTAAAAAAAAACATACCAACACTATATATATAGCCCCTCAACTAACTTAAAGCCCTTAGAAATTTAAAAGACATCATATAGCCCCATTTATACAGCACCATGCATGAGAACTCAGAGAAAAATAAAAGACGTTGGTGTTCCGTTCTTCGATGATCATCTTTCCATCCGTGTGAAAACCACAAAAAAGAAGAAATTCATGCGAGAAACTAACTGCCCCATTCATGCGAGTTCAGGCACTAGGTGAGGGCCCTTGGAAAGAAGTTATTACTATTAATCTGTCTTTGGCAGGAACAACAACAAAGTAAGAGCTCACGCGTAACTAGCGAAACAAATGATGATTAATTTTTATTTGAGAACTTGTCTGATCAGTTTCTCTGTTCATCTTTATAATTTGATTTCATCATTTCGCTTTATTGAGATTGTCTAAATGCTAATTATTTCTATAAGATGATTGTTTTTTTTAATGGGATGGTCTCATGTATCATTAATATATCTAGAGCTATGTTTTTTTTTTAATTTTGGTAAAAGATCGCAATGCGTTTAGCTCTTGAAACAATTGTTGACCATCAAGATCACTATGCTCTCCGTGCTTTAGAATATTGTCAAGGTTTTCACAGCTGGCTTTTAAAGTAGTATCATCAATTGAATTCAATTTATAAGGAGAAAATAAAAATCCAAAATTCTTTTCATATGAAGAGAATTGATCAAATCTTTTTTTCGTGATCCTATTGTTTGATCTACTATATAGAGGAAATAATTAATTCTAGAATAATCTTTAGGTGTTTGCTTATCTTCCATCATTTTATTTTCATCAAAATGTTTCTTCCTACAAATCACACGTTTTTATTTGAAATACAAGATCAATTTTCGTTTCATTAGCAATTTCTTTAGTTATATTTATCGCATTAAGAAATCCAATTTCTTTATAGTTTTCAAAAAAAATGCAAATAACTGTTTCACTTCCTTAATAGCAATGTCAATAAGCATTTTGATGCCCCAATATTTCGTGAGGCCCTGATTTTTTTTATTAAAAATTGAAACTATGTTAATACTATATATATATATATTGTTGGTCCCGGGCAAGTCGATGTCAGTTTAGAGGGAGGGGGTGAATAAACTAATACAAAAACTTTACTTCAAATGCGGAATGATAAGGGCCCTTGACTCGCTTAGCAACTTATCTATGCACAGATCAGTTGAGCATTTTTAGACAGCTTGAGTGCAGATTGTGTGAGCTTGTGTACAGTTCAAAGATATGCGAGTATAAGCAAAACAGTACAGCACACAGACGATTTATAGAGGTTCGAAGTCTTAAACTTCTACGTCCTCTCTTCCTTCCGTAAAAGGGCAACTCCACTATATAACTTAAGTTTCTTTACAAATTATACAATGAAGGACAGTTGGCTGAACCTGGTAACTGCTCACTACCTCAGCGGGTCGACGGCTCACACTTGCAGTCCCTAACTGCTCACTAGGGAGGTAGGTGTTATTGAAAACTTTGAATCACTTGTCTTTTATAGAGAAGTGATTTTGTGACCGTTGAGTTCCATTGATCGGTGGCTCTGTTGGTTCATCAATGGCAGATGGTCTTTATGATCGTTGGAGCTTTTGGTTGAAGTAGTCGTTGCTTTGCCAATCGATCTCTGTTGGATATTTAATTCCAGTAGCCGTTATTTTGCCAATCGATTTCTGTTAAATATTTAATTCCAGTATCTCTGCTAGAGCATTTATTCCAAGATCTTCATTTGAGCATTAACTCCAGGACTCTTTGGCTGGCAGTTATGAGCTCTAGTTTAGCAAGTTTGAGTTCCAGTTGACAGTTCTGAGCTTGTCTGCTTAGTTCGGCTATCACTCCAGTTGGCAGTTCTGAGCTTCTTCCTCCAGTTCGACTGATCACAAGCTGTTGAATAGCTTGTCAGTTCGACTGGTCTTTCTTGAGCTTTCTTGTCAGCTTAACTGATCACAAGCTATTAGCTAGCTTGTCAGTTTGACTGATCTTTCTCCGAGCTTCCTCATTAGATGTTTGCTTATTTTCTCCTACAAGCTGGCTGACTTCAGTTCTGGTCTTTGATTGATTCGTCTGTCTACTTCAGTTCGGCTGAAGTTAAGTTTGGCCATCAGCTGGATACTTCCGGTCTTCAGTTAAACTGATCTCTTATCAGTTTCTTCAGTCTTGTTGATTTTTCTCTCAGCTTAGCTGACTTAGCTGTCAGTTTGTTTTGACTGGTTCGATTTCTTTAACTCTCAGTTGGATTGAGTTCTGACTGGTTGGCGTATCCTTCCAGCTAGTTGACCATGCTCCAGTTGGGTTGACTCTGGCTTCAGTTGAGTTCCTTCTTGAGGCTCTGGATTGGTCAGCTCAGATCTACAGCTTGGATCTTGGTCAGTTTTTCAGGAATAGTTTTGACATCTCATCAAAACCTTATCTAGGGGTTCCTTGATAGTTTTTCCTAACAATTTTCCCCTTTTTGATGATGTCAAAACCTTGTCAATGATGATGGAAAAATTGCGAAAGTTCATCTGAGAGACGTGCTGTAGTTCGCTTATAGGCAAAGCTTGATATCAGAGCAAGTTAGAACAGGAATTCAAGTATCAGAGCATACTTTCATTTTAAACATACTTTCATTTTGAACTATCAGAGCATGATTATCAAGGTATCAGGGAATGTGCATAAGCATGAGCAAGGCTTGATATGATATTGAAGGATTAAATCAGAGCATATAGATCAGAGCGAGCATATTGATCAGAGCATATAGCTTTTAATATCATAGCTATCATATCAGCTCTTGATAGTAGATAGAACTACTACTTCACTTCCTCAGTTGCTCCTTTTTTTCCTGCTTGATTCTCTTTTTTCTTTAACTCCATGTGTTCTCCAAGCTTCTTCCTGAAGCTGAGCTTCCCCCTCAAGCTGTACTTCTCTTTGGATCTGATCCCAAAGAGTTAAATTTTCATCATCATACCTTCCATCTTCCCCCTTTTTGGCATCATCCAAAAGGGTAAACTGGTGTAGATCGTATGATGACATTGATAGATTTGGCAAGAAGGTGAATGCAGTTGCCAAGTTGTCATCACAGACTGAGGGAACTGAAGGAATGGACATGGGCGAAGAGAACCATGCATAAGCTTCTTCAGTCGTCATGAACTGACCACGATCAGTGGTGAGAGAGAGATCTTGCTTTCTGAAGTCCATGGATGCTAGGTTGGAGAAGATCTCATCGTTTAAGGTGATTGGTAGGTCTTCAATAAATGGAGTGTAGGAGGAGTTGGCTGGCTCATTGTCTGGAAGAGGAGCGTCGGCTGGTACGCTGTACTGAATTCGTTTGATCATTGAATCCATTATTTCCGAGAGCGTTGGCGATGAGCTGAGTGGATGGTTCATCCAATGTCTACTCCAGTGGCCTTCGTTGATCCAGAAGAAGGATCCATAAGTGTGGATGAGGTAGAACATAGTGGCCTCATCGATTTGAAATTTCCAGAGAGGATACTGGAGGTATCTTCTCAAGTGCTCGAATAATAAGGGGTTGCTGCCCTCAATTAGACCGAAACAGCTTCTTAGTTGATGGTCTAGAACTTGCTCGAACTCATCCTCAATTAAGTCGCGATGGACTAAGGTGAGAGGTTGTGAGCTGGCGGGTACTATAGACTAATCGCTCAGTTTAGAGAGATGCTCACTCTCAACCAACAACTGCCTTTCATCTAAGGAGCTGGCAGTTGCGACCAACGGTCTTTTTCCACGACTTGAGTCGGCAGTTCCCGATTTCTTCGGGACTGAATGACAGTAAATGGTCGGGAGCATATCCCTTCGTCCGATTGGCTCTCCGGTTGGAATCACCTCGTCAAATTGACTCAGAATGATGTGGCTTATGCGACCCATAAACCCAATATTCTCTTGGAATATGCCAGTTGTCGGATCATATTTTGATCGATCTATATTTCTTCGTAGTTGAGCAAGGATGAAGGAAGCCCAGTCAGCTTTGCATCCGAGGAATAGAGCGGCCATTAGATAAGCTTTGAGTTCGGAGAACTGGACCGTCTCAAAGTTTCCGTGCAGGATGTGACCTGCAATATCCAGGAGTTGGATGATCTCACTAGGCAGACTTTCCTTCAACTTGTGTGAGCAGTCATGGTGATGTACGTGTGGATGTTTCCATAGACTCCATAGTGCAGATTTGCTCAGAAGCTCTAGATCCAACACATCTTGGCCTTCGCCGGGAAGGAGGAGTGTAGACATCATAGTGTCTTTCGTCACCGTTATGACTTGGTTCTGAACGGTAGAGATGATGTTGTTGCCGGAGACGGTTGCATTATGGTAGAACTCCGCAACATGGGTGGGTAGATTCTTGACTGGCATGATCGTTAAGAATGGAAACAACCTAGTTTCCTCCAATGGCCGAAAGATCCTTTAGAATTTCTTTGGACCTAGGCGTGCGTGAAGAAGCTCTAGGTTAAGAGTCTTGTCTTTCTTCAGCTTGCTTGCCAGCGACTTGACATTCACCATCTGAAATGAGGGTTTCATTTCTGCAAAGAAATGGATGCGTTAGATTTGCAAGTGCTCTGGTTAGGCGATATCAATACAAGGAGAGAGAGAGAGAGAGAGAGAGAGAGAGAGAGAGAGAGATTTTGCAGATGATCTGAGCCTTCATCTCCTTGCATATATTTATTCAACTCTGCATGCATTGATCGAGGACACTCGATTGCTATCTTAGCTGATCAGCTATCTGATTTGATGGACGATTAGCTGAATAAATGATGCATGCATCCCAGCCGTCTGAGTGAAGCAACTTTATGATCATGTGGCTGAGAGAGAACAAATTTAAAAATGGGGTGGTTGTCATAAATAGCAAAATATTTTATGCAGATTTTGCTATTTATATCTCATAGATAATCATTCCCTCATGTTCACCTTTGTGGAGTCGATTTAATATTAACGCAGAGATATTAATGGAAACTTGTGAGAGAGGACCCCATTTTCAAATTGTAACCGTTGGATGTAATATAAGAAATTTTATAATCTCAACGGAAATAATTAAGTTAAGATAAGCTTGAGGATTAAAAAAAACTTATTCTGAGTCAGTTGGGATACAGTCCAACTGATTGGCTTGATGATTCAGCGGTTGGATGATTAGTTTCATCACTTTTCCAGTTGCCGCAGATGAGCTGATTTTAAGGCTATAACTGAACTGAATTGATCAGTTGCTTGGCCTTCTTTGAGTCAGTTTCTTCTTCTTGAAGGGCCGAACTGGACTAGCTGCACCACTTCCTTTCGAGCAATTTGATCACTTTCTCGTCCATGTAGATCCAGTTTCGTTCTTTGGCAGTTCGAGCCTTGCTGTCCTCCCGGCTTGGTGAAGTTACTGAATGGTAACTGATGAGTTTTTCAGCCTTTGATTAAGGGATTGTGAAATTCCCTTCGGCGACTATCTAAACTGATCAATGTTCAGAATCAGTTGCACGCCTTTTGAGCTGGATTTGAGTAGGGGAGTGACATAGCTCTTGGATATGAGACTTGGTGATGTGGCAGTATCCTCATCATCACTATCTCTTTCATCATCATGCATTTGATCCTTTTGAGGAGCTACGACTTCAGTATGTGATAGATGTGGTTCTATCCTCTCTGTGGCAGTTGGAGTTCATCGTGATGGCTCAGCTGACTGACTTGATAAATCATCAAAGTTCAGTTTTCGGTAGAGGGAGCCAGTTGGGCAGTCGACTGATTGATTTGCGACCACAGCTCCTTGAGGCATGATGCTGGTTTTGAATTCAGCTAACAAGGCAGCTGCTGGAATTTTGTTGGCGAGCCTGTGATTCATGATGTGCTGAGCTTGCACAATGGTTGGAGGAAATGGATTTGACGATCCTATCCATTTAATGCTCCAAGTTTCTTCACGTTGCCAGTAGCTCATGCCATGAAAGGCAGTTAGCAGAAAATGAGACTGGATGGACATAGAATGTCTCCAGTTGTACCAATAAAAATACCGGTGGAGTTGTTTGAACAACTCTTGGTCACATTGTGCAACAAAAGCGAAGTGCGTGAGAAGAAGATTAGTCACTTCCTTTTGTGCACTTTTGAATGCATATTCACCACTATAGAAGGTGTGAATATTTTCTTCAGTCAGCTGGAGGGGAGGGTATGTGCTTCTGAAGTAATCAGCTCCATAATTTGAATGAGGAATTCCGATGAATGGAATAAGCTCATCTGGATCAGAGAAAACCTGGAAATCAACTGGTGATCCATTCTTTGATTTCAGAGAATGAACGGCGTTGGCAGTTGAATTGCTTGAAGTGATGTTGCTCGTCTTTGCTTTGGCTCTTCATTTCTTTCTGAGTGACTGAAGATGGGCATTTTCCTTCTTGGGAATCCAGTCAGAGATGAGGACTGATAGTGCTTCGTCACTTGGAAGATTCAGCAGGTCTTCAATCATTTTGCTCATCCTTAGAACAAGTCCTACCTTGGACTCAAATTTGCTAGATTTCTTCGAGTCAGAGGCCTTGCCGACTTGATGTTTGAATTGTTAGAAGACAAATTATGCCCAGTTTGTTTGTCTTCCTTCAGCAAGGTGAATCATAACCTTGTATCGCTCTTGGGTGAGTTGACTCAGGCTTCCAATTGCCCCGAACATCATCTTGTTCGTTATGTCGAGTAGAACGCCATACTCGGACTTCAGATCAGTTTTAGTTGTCGTAAAACTGAATTGCTTGTTGCAGGTGGGAGCTTTCCATTCTCTCCAATATGATTCTGCAGGTTCCTTCAATTCTTGAACGGATGATCCTTTCTGTGGAAGTTGGAAGACTTCTGCAATTGTTCTTTCAGTGATTTGGAATAGCCGTCCTTGAATCACTGATGACACTGTCTTTCCATCTGTAGACAGTTTTGCCTGAAGCAAAAACTCACTCACCAAATTTTTTCTGAAGAACTTTGGTGGTGTTTCCAGGTAGTGAAGAATTCCTGTCTTGTGAAGATTTGACAGAAGGGTTGGGTTGTTTGATTCGTTTAGAATCAACTGAAATTTCTTCCTTTTTAGGAATTTATCTCTCAGTAGTTGCTCTTTGAAGGAATTTAAAGATCTGGGTAATTCGGCCTTCTTTGGGATTGGCTGAAATTTTAGGGAATTTCAAGAGCTTTGAGAGAGAGATATATCTTTTGAGAGCGTAGGAGGGGTATTTCTGAGAGGCTTATACGAGAGGGGTTTTATGAGTGATTGGGCAGGCTCATAAATCTAATGGTTGGAATGGTACTGGCCCTGGCCTCTTTTATTTTGGTCATTGGCATTTAATGACTTTGAAACGTGTCATTGTTTTGCAACGGTCAAAATATTCAAAATAAATGCTGAGTCGACATACATTTGAAAGTAAAAAGATAATCTTTTTATAGATCAAAAAAAGAATGTTGACAAACTGAGTTACAAGAAGTAAACTTAGGGCTTTCTAATCAATTGAACTTGATCAGCCACCAGTCCTTCTTGTGCTCAGTTTTCCTCCTCTTAGCAAGCGGTTCGATGGAGTCACCTTCACCATCCTCGTCACTGCTTGAAGACTCAGTTCCTACTGACTGGAGTCTGGGATTTGCTTGCAGCTTCTGAATTTGCTATGTGTTCAGTTTTACCTGTTGCTGCAGGCTGTGGATCAAGTTTACATAGTAGGCAGAGAGCTGGACTGATAAGCTGCTTGGCTGATCATCGAACTGAGCTACTCTCAAGTTAACCTCTTCTCCATCTTCAGTTCCTATTAGTTCCTCACATGGAACTGTGTGGGATAGCTCAACCTTCTCTATACTGATTGATTCATCATAGCTGGGCTCTGGTACAGTCTCCGGTGCAGCAGCTTGGGCTTCAGCTTGAAGAGCCCTTTGAACTGGATCAAAGTACGTAGTTATAGCTAGCGTACCTTGGTAGGCAGGTTGATCATCCTCTTGAGCTGTCTGATCAGCTAGCTCATCAGACTCAGCTGGCTCTGTTACTTGAGCAGTGGGATGAATAGTTGAGGAAGCTCCTTCATTAGCAGTTGGCTCTTGGGGAGGAGCGATTTGGGATTCAGTTGAATCCTCAAACTGTTGAACCTTCTCAGCTGGCTCTTCTGACTCCTCAGGAACGAGGTTGATCTCAACTTCAGCTAAGTGAGGAGATCTCTCAGAGTGGAGTTCTCTTGCTACTTCATCAATGAGATCATCCACTGTGGTGGATACTTGATTTCTTCCTGTAGTTGATTCTAATGGCTGTCCAGACTGATGACTTTGTGATTTCTTCTTCAATTCATTGAATAGCCATTTGTGTTGAACATGAGAGTGCTTCCATCTTTCACGTTCTCTCTCTGTGGTGATGACGGGTAGTTTTAATCCTTGAAGTTTGCACAGTTCGCCAAAAACATCTTTTATTGAGCCTTCTGATGAATTTGGACATTCTTTTCTAAGCTGTAGCTGCCTCATTAGATGTTTTCCCTGAGTGATTCCAGCATTCTCACTATCTGTCCACCACATACTCCATTCTTCTTCTCACTTCCAGAAGCTCATCCCGTGGAAAATGAGCAATGAGAAGAAGGGTTCTGAGAGATATACGTGTCTCCACAAAAACTAGTAGATGTACCTAGTCAAGGTGTGGAAGAGTTCTTCATGGCCAGTTAGTTCCTGGGCGTAGTGTTGAGCCACATATTTCTGTGTTGTCTCATCAGCCCATTTCTTAACGGCTTCTCCTTTTGAATAGGCTCTTATGTTCCCTTCAACTTGAGCCATTGGGGGGCATGTCATTTGAAAATAATCAGCCCCAACTCCGACGTAAGGAATTCCTCTTGCAGTGATGATGTCTTCTGAGTTTTCGTAGGGAGCTATATCTTCAACGGTTAGATTTGGCGGAACCGTTGGATCTAGCATGGGGCTTGGTTTCTTTCTCTTCTTGGGTTGAGGAGGTGAGACTCCTCTCTTCTTTGTTTGACCAGCTTGCTTCTTCTTTGAAGCTGATCTGGTAGCTGGTCATCTGGCTGATTGTCCAGCAGTGTCAGCTCTAGTTGCGACTGAGCTTTGTTACCTGGTAGACGATCTCAGTTGAGCTGATGTGCCGGTTTCAGCTGCGATGGAGCTTGACTCAGCTTGTTGTCTCAGTGTTAAGGAACCGACTGGAGACATGTATATCTGAGCTAGAGGAATGTTATCATCAGAAACATTCTGGGATGTGCCAGTGACCTGTTTTTTTTCCTTGCCTTCAGCTGCAGGCTTCTTCTTCTTTGGCTGATCAGCTTGCTCAGGATCAGTTTCCACGATTTTAAGCAGTTTTGAGATGAAGTCATTGCTGACTATGCTCTTGAATTCTGTTTCTTCAGACATCCAAGGGAACTGTTTCTCCAGAATTATGCTAACTCGACTAATGTACCCAATCCTTTGTGGGAACTTTTTATCATCCCAGCGATTTTCAATGATATCAACATATCTCTTTAGTTGATCGAAGAAGTATTGTGCCTAATTGATCTCAAGCCAATTGTAGATGGCGGCACAGATCTTGTATTTGGTTTTTGACATTTCGGATTGGCTGCCAGTTGTCCCTACCATTATTTTTGAGGCTACGGAAGCTAGTACTTGATACTCATCTTGAAATCTTGAGATGAGATGGTTGCTTTTATATGGTCGGGTCTCGCCTTCCTTCTTCCAGAACTCATAGGTTTCTTGAAAGCTTAGTTGAACTTCTTCCAACTTGAGTCCTTTGATAGGTAGATTAAACATATTGCTTAGACATTCAGCTGTGACGATGATCTACTGTCCTCTTACTTCAGATTTGATTTCTTTGGGATCTGAGGAACCATTTGAATTTAGGAAGAATTCTGCAACTGGTTCTGCATATATGCGTTCTGGAAATTCTTCTAGAAATGTCTTCAGCTTTGCCTGAGAGAGCTTTTCGATAATTATTCCACTTAGAGGAGAAGCATTGCAGGCTTGAATGAATCCGGCTAGGTTGAAGAACTTATCTCTGTCAAGTTTCTCACAAAATACTATGGAGTCTTCTCCGGATTGGCAGAAATTGAACCTCTTGCGAGTGCGACCGGTTGGGTTTTGAGCCATGATACTTTGATGAGAGGTTTTTGATAAAAATGATTGAGCTAGAAGACTGAGGAATTGATCTCGAAGGCTGAAGGATTTTGCTTTCGACCGGAAAAGAGAGAGAGAGAGGTAAGTCGGCAGTAAAAAGTGTAAAGCTTATCTCGAAGGTTCAGCCGACTTATTTATATAGAGAGGTGAAGCTCATCCAACGGTTGGGACGTTTTGTATGCCCTAATTTCAACGGTCATATTTATTCAATCAACCCGTCGATTGGCTTTCGATTCTATCCGTTGGGGATTAATGAGGAAAGAGAGTGAGTCCAATGGTAATATTGTAGTGACACGTATTTTTACCGTTCCCATTATTGAAAATTTTGAACTTATCTGTTTCTCTCTTGTGGCTTCCTCTTAGCTTGAAACTGATTACGTCATCAGTTGGCTTCGATTGTAGCTGATGATTTCCAGATTGATCAGCTCCAACTGAGATGTTTTCTCATCAGTTCCTTCCTGGCCTTGCCTGCTGGAATTTTAATTCAGCTGCTTCTCAGTTCAGCTGCTCTCCTTCAGCTGATTTTTGAACTGATGTCTCCTGTTGAGTTGATTCCAGTTCCTTTGACTTCTCCATCAGTTTGAGCATTTTGTAGCTGGTACGTTCTTCTTGACTGGCTGGATCATAAGTTGAGACCATTTGGCTGACTCTGCCTTGCTCATTGCGTCAGCTTGAGCAAATGAACTGATGATTCAATTGAGCTGATGGGGTAGAGTGATCAGCTTCAGTTTACTTTCTTTGCACAGCTTCTCGCTTCAGTTCGAACTGATAGCTTATGTGACCAACTGATCAGTTCAACAACTTTCTCAATTGTGAACTACTCATTCTGATGAGTTGAAGCCTTTCGGTTCAGTTTCTCTCTTCAGCTGGAATAGTTCTCTGATCTTTTTATTCTAGTCGACTATCTTCATCCTTTGATGGTAGTTCAAGTAGTCCCAGTTGTATGCATAGCTCCATAAACCTTGCTTCAGGCAATGGTTTGGTGAAGATGTTAGCTATCTGCTTCTCCGTGTTGACATATTTGATGCATATGTCCTTTTTCTCGATGTGACATCTGATGAAGTGGTGTCTTATGTCAATGTGCTTAGTTCTTGAATGCAGAACTGGATTCTGAGATATTGCAATTGCACTATTGTTGTCACAGAATATAGGTACTTCTTCAGTTTTGACTTTGTAGTCCTTCAACTGTTGCTTCATCCAGAGTATCTGAGCACATCAACTTCCTGTAGCTACATATTCTGCTTCAATTGTTGACGTGGCAACTGAGTGCTGCTTCTTGCTGAACCAGGATATCAATTTGCTTCCAAGAAACTAACATGTTCCACTGGTGCTTTTTCTGTCAATCTTGCATCCACCAAAGTCTGAGTCTGAATAGCCAATTAAACTCAAACTGTCGTCTCTGGGATACCATAGTTCAAGATTTATGGTTCCTTTGAGGTATTTCATAATCCTTTTTGCTGCTTCAAGATGACTTTTCTCTGGGTTGGCTTGGAACCGCGCGCATAGACCGACTGAATAGGAGATGTCTGGTCAGCTAGCCGTTAGGTAGAGTAGCGACCCAATGATTCCTCTGTAGTATGTCTGGCTAACTGATTCTCCTTCTTCATCAAGAGTTAGCTGAACTGATGTGTTCATAGGAATCTTGAGAGTTTTTCCTTTATCAGCTCCAAACTTCTTGACTAGCTCCTTAGTGTACTTGGCCTGGCTGATAAAGATCCCATCTTTCAGTTGCTTCACTTGGAGTCCTAGGAAGAATGTCATTTCTTCCATCATGCTCATCTCGAATTCGCTTTGCATTAGTTGAGCAAATCGTGTGCATAGATCTTTACCTTTTTATCCAAAAATTATGTCATCCACATAAATTTGAACCATTAAGATCTCAGTTGATCGTTCTATCTGGAATAGAGTTCAATCAATGACTCCCTTTTGAAACCCATTCTTCAGTAAGAAGGTTGTGAGAGTTTCATACCACGCTCGAGGAGCTTGCTTCAGTCCGTAGAGAGCTTTCTTCAGCTTGAAGACTTGATCACCAATTTCGAAGCCTGGCGGTTGCTCGACATATACGTCCTCCTTGAGCATTCCTTGAAGAAACGGACTCTTGACATCCATTTGATAGACTGTGAAGTTGAAGTGAGCTGCATAGGCTAGGAACAGTCTGATGGCTTCCAATCTTGCAACTGGTGCGAATGTCTCATCAAAGTCGATTCCTTCACTTTGTGAGTATCCTTTGGCTACCAGTCTTACCTTGTTCCTTGTGATCACACCTTGTTCGTCCAGCTTGTTGTGAAAAACCCATTTTGTGCTAATGACCTTCTGGGTTTTTGGTCTATCAACAAGAAACCATACGTCATTTCTTGTGAATTGATTCAGTTCTTCTTGCATGGCCATGATCCAGTCTGAATCTTCTAAGGCTTCTTTGACGTTTGCTGGTTCCGTCTGAGATATGAAGCATGTGAATAGTGCATGCTCAGTTGAACTTCTGGTTTGGACTCGGCTTCTTGGATCACCAACTATCTTGTCAGTTGGATGGCTTCGGAGCCATTTGGGCAAGATAGCTTCAGCTGGGTCTTCAGCTAATTCTACTGTGGTGACGTCATCAGTCGTCCTTTCATCAGTTGGTTCATCATCTTCATCAGTTCTTCCCCCCTATTTCAGTTGTGGGGTTTATGGTCTCAGCACGATTTGTGTCCTTATTGACCAAATTGTTCTCAACTGGTCTAGTGCCAGTTTCATTGCCTTCTTCTAGTGAAGCTTCAAGCTGCTCTGGAACAATGTGATCCACATAGTCCTGTAAGTTTTCAGTTTCACTTGGTAGTATTTGAACTAATGTGTCTATTGTTTCTTTGTTCATGTACTCATTAGCAAATTCATCATCAAATACCACATGACATGTTATTTCCACAACAAGAGTTCTTTTATTGAACACTCTGTAAGCTTGTGCGTGAGGCGAATTATACCCAAGAAATATTCCCTCATCAGCTTTAGCACTAAAACTTTCAGTTGAGTCTTGCCATTGTTGTGAATATAACATTTACAGCCAAATATTTTAAAGTATGAGATAGAAGGCTTAGGACCCTTATACAGTTCATAAGGTATTTTGTCATGTGCGGTGATGATGGCACTTCAATTTTGAGTGTGGCAGGCTGTGTTGACTGCTTCAGCCTAGTAACCTTCAGCTATATTAGAATCAACTATCATTGCTCGAGCTGCTTCTTTGAGTGTCCGGTTTCACCGTTCAGCTACACCATTTTGTTATGGAGTTCTTGCAGCTGAGTGTTCGTGAGTGATTTCAAGTTTACTGAGGAAACTGATCATTTGCTAATTCACAAATTCAGTTCCATTGTCGGAGCGAATCCTTTGAACTGATCTCTCTTTTTCAGTTTGCAGCCTTCTGATCAGCGCTGTTAGCTTGGCATAAGTTTCATCTTTGCTCCTCAAGAATTCCACCCACGTATATCTTGAGAAATCATCAACTACTATGAGTGTGAATCTTTTGCCTTTTGGGGTCTGTGGTCTGACTGGACCAAATAGATCCATATGTAGCAGTTGGAGGCATTCAGTTGTTCCTGGTGGATGACTCCTATTCTTGAAGGATGACTTCACTTGCTTCCCTTTTTGGCATGGTCCACACACGCATGTTTTCTTATATATCTCCTTGGGAAGCCCCTCAACTAGCTCTTTCTTGGCCAGGTAGTTGATGGTTTTGAAGTTGAGGTGGTTCAGTCATCGATGCCATAGCCAGCTTGCTTCAGTCGATCCTTTTGAAAGGAAGCAAGCTTCTAAGTAGCCAGTTGACTAGTCAACAATATACATGTTGCCTCTCCTTATGCCAGTAAGAATAATTGCTCCAGTTGACTTGTCTCTTATGTTGCAGAAGTTTTTGCTGAAGTCAACTGAGTGGCCATTGTCGCACAGCCGGCTGATGCTGAGTAGTTTATGTTTTAGTCCATCCACATGGGAGACTCCATTTACTATAACTTTTCCTTTGACCACGAACCCTTCTCCAATGGTTCGGCTTTTGGAGTTGTCTCCAAATGTGACAAATAGACCTTTGACTTCTTCATAACCATCGAGATCTTCTCTGTCTCCTGTCATGTGCTTGGAGCACCCGCTATCTAGATACCAGATATCTTTGGTTTTCTTCATAGATAGGATGCTCTTATCCTGTAAAAATAAGGATTAGCATTTAGGGACCCGTTTTATATCGGGTCCTTGTTGATACATCAAGCTCTTTGGAATTCAAACTTGCCAAACTTTCAGCTTTTTATCATTTAGAGATCCAACTGATTTGGATCGCTTGATTAGTTTAGATTTTCTTTCAACTCTTCTATTTTGAGTTGAATCAGTTGAATGGTACCTGTGTTGAGAGTTAGTAGGATAAAACAATTCAACTAAAATGCTTTGGTCTTGAGACCTTTGAGCTCTTTGAACAGGCTAGTGCCTTGTATGTTTTCAGTTTACTGGATTGAACCCTTTTGTATCAACTCTCGGTTCATTTCTGGAATCCAGGTACTTGTTATAGTGATGGTAGGGTTCAAACGAGTTTCTTTGATCTCTCTTATAGGTGTTCTGATTGAACTTCTTAGTAGGATAGGCTTGAGATCTAAACTGGTTTTTCTTTCTGAAGTGGACTGATCTATCAGTTTGCCTTGGGGGCATTTTGTGTTGAGCTGGTGGTTTTTTGTGAGCTGATGGTCTCTGTTGAACTGAAGACCTTGAATGAAAGGATTGGTTTGGATGAACTAATGGTCTTGACTGGAATTTTGGCTTTAGTTGACCTGGAGTTTTTGGTTGGGAGAATTGTCTGGGCTGAGTTTGAGGATTTCTCAATATTCCTTTGCCTTTGGATGTCTCAGCTGGCTGATCATGAATTGATCTGGTGAATCCTTTTAGGATTCCTTTATCACTGGGTTGAGCAACTGTCTTTCTTTTCTCTAAGGCAGTGAACTTGCTGTATCCCAACCCTTTGCTGCTGGTTCCAGTCCTTTGATGATTCAATATCTCATCTAGAATTTGAGATCCCTTTTTGAACTTGAGAGTTACTTTTTCTCTCTCATGGATCTCTTGCTTGAGTTTTTTATTCTCAGCTTCTAGATCAACAGTTCTCAATTTCAACTTTTCAAATTCCACAAACTGAGATTCAAGATAATTCATTCTTTCATGATCAATGCTCAGTTTTCTAACTCTATTTCTCAGTTCATTATTTTCATCTCTCAATTCAACATGCAAGCAGGATATTGAAGCTAATTGATCTTCTAGCATCATAAGTTTCATGTCAAGTTCATAGTTAGAGATAGTTGCTTCATTAATATGATAGAAAGAGGTTTGAGAGTCAGCTGTACTAACCTCTTCATCATTGTCAGCCATGAGGCAGAATAACGCTTCATCATTGTCAGCCATGAGGCAGAATAACGCTTCATCATCTGAGCTGTAGCCGTCAGAATCAATTCTAGATGGATAGTCTGAATCGTCTAGCACGGCATTCTCAAAGTTTGCAATCATTGCTTTCCTTTTGAATAAGCTTCTCCTCACTTTGGCCTTCTTATCTTTAGGAAGTTTTGGACATTCATATCTGTAATGTCCTTGTTTGTGGCAGTGAAAGCATTCTCCTAGATTTCGATTGCCACCCCTGAATGGTTCAGCTGGTCATTCAGCTGGTTGATGAGTTTTCTCATCTTTTGGGACTTCATCAGTTTGAGGTGGAACTGATTGTTTATCCCTGACTTTCTTCAGCTTTTCTAACAACCTGGTAACTGACTGAATTTGATCATTGATGTCTTCAGTCAGGTTTTCCTTCTTTTCGGTTGTGTCTCTTCTTCGTTCGGACGAAGATCCGCCTTAATTCTCTCTGGCTGGTGAGCTTCTGGGCCGGAAGTTGTTCCTTCCTCGAGTATCTCTAAACTGGTTCCTTTCACCATAGAAGGCTGCATCTTGAGTTGATGATGTTGATGCTTCCTTCTTCCGGTTTAGGCTGTACTCATGAGCTTTGAGAGAGCCAAACAGTTCTCTGGGAGTGATACTGTTCAGATTTCTTGATTCTTTTGTAGCTATCACTTTCATGTCCCATTCTTCGGTGAGATTATCCAAAATTTTGGAGTTCATCTCAAAATTAGGATAGCTTCTTCCTAGATTGGTCATCTCACTGATGATGCCTAGAAATCTGGTTTCAAGGCTTGAGATGGACTCTTCTGGCTGCATTTTGAAGGACTCGTATCTGTCGACTGCTAGTTGGAGCTTGTTTCCTTTGATGGCTTTAGACTCTTGGCATAGTTCTGCTAGTAAGTCCCATATCTCCTTGGCAGTTGTGCAGTTCTTTGTGTCCTTCATTCTGTCTTCATCTAGAGTTTGAAATAGTGCAGCCTGAGCAACAAACTCTAGATTCTTCAACTTCTTCTCTTCACTGGTGAGAAGATTAGTTGGCTTTGAGATCCTGGCTGGTTGATTGAGATCAACTATGTGGGCTTCATTGTCCATCACGATAATGATTGGACCATCTTTAATAAATTCCCACATGTTCTCATGGATCGAGCAGAGATGCGCCTTCATTCTCCTGCTCCAATTATCATAATTCTCAACTGAAAACAAAGGTAGCTTATGGTTTCCCATAGCTTGAAATGTTAGCACAGATAAGTAGATCTGATTTAGTTGATCTGCAGAAATGGCTGATCCTTAGAATCAACCGCTCTGATATCACTTGTTGGTCCCGGGCGAGTCGATGTTAGTTTAGAGGGGGGTGAATAAACTGATACAAAAACTTTACTTCAAATGCGGAATGATAAGGGCCCTTAACTCGCTTAGCAACTTATCTATGCACAGATCAGTTGAGCACTTTTAGACAGCTTGAGTGCAGATTGTGTGAGCTTGTGTATAGTTCAAAGATATGCGAGTATAAGCAAAATAGTACAACACATAGACGATTTATAGAGGTATGAAGTCTCAAACTTCTATGTCCTCTCTTCCTTCCATAGAAGGGCAACTCCACTATATAACTTGAGTTTCTTTACAAATTATACAATGAAGGACAGTTGGCTGAACCTGGTAACTGCTCGCTACCTCAGCGGGTCGACGGGTCACACTTGCAGTCCCTAACTACTCGCTAGGGAGGTAGGTGCTATTGACGTCTTTATAAGGTTTTAGATCTCTTTTGATCTTCAAGAGGTTAGTCTTGAACAGGGGATATCAACTGATGTGCTCCTTCAATTGAGCTGGGTAGTTGATCGATGTATTGCTGGAACTGAGAAGGTTACTCTGGCTGGATTATCAACAGCTAACTGAATGCTTTGATTCTGTAGATTCTTCTTCTCAGTTGGACTCTCGCAGGTTTAGCAAATGCTGAACTTGAGCTATGTGGGAGGGAGAAAGAAAGCTCAATTATAAGTTGAAACAACTTGAATAAAGGTTTCAAGAATGAAAGTTGTGAAAAGTCATTTGAAAACTTTGATTCACTCGTCTTTTATAGAGAAGTGATTTTGTGACCGTTGAGTTCCATTGATCAGTTGCTATATTGGTTCATCAATGGTAGATGGTCTTTATGATCGTTGGAGCTTTTGGTTGAAGTAGTCGTTACTTTGCCAATTGATCTCTGTTGGATATTTAATTCCAGTAGCCGTTGCTTTGCCAATCGATCTCTGTTGAATATTTAATTCCAGGATCTCTGCTGGAGCATTTATTCCAAGATCTTCATTTAAGCATTAACTCCAGGACTCTCTAGCTGGTAGTTCTGAGCTCCAGTTTAGCAAGTATGAGTTCCAGTTGGTAGTTCTGAGCTTGTCTGCTTAGTTCGGCTATCACTCCAGTTGGTAGTTTTTAGCTTGTCTGCTTAGTTCGGCTATCACTCCAGTTGGCAGTTCTGAGCTTCTTCCTCCAGTTCGACTGATCACAAGCTGTTGAATAGCTTGTCAGTTCGACTGGTCTTTCTTGAGCTTTCTTGTCAGCTTAACTGATCACAAGCTGTTGGCTAGCTTGTCAGTTTGACTGATCTTTCTCCGAGCTTCCTCGTCAGATGTTTGCTTGTTTTCTCCTACAAGCTGGCTGAGTTCAGTTCTGGCCTTTGATTAATTCGTCTGTCTACTTCAGTTTGGCTGAAGTTAAGTTTGGCCATCAGCTGGATACTTCCAGTCTTCAGTTAAACTGATCTCTTATCAGTTTCTTCAGTCTTGTTGATTTTTCTCTTAGCTCAGCTGACTTAGTTGTCAGTTTGTTTTGATTGGTTCGACTCCTTTAACTCTCAGTTGGATTGAGTTCTGACTGGTTGGCGTATCCTTCCAGCTGGTTGACCATGCTCCAGTTGGGTTAACTCTGGCTTCAGTTGAGTTCCTTCTTGAGGCTCTGGATTGGTCAGCTCATATCTACAGCTTGGATCTTGGTCAGTTTTTCAGGAATAGTTTTGACATCTCATCAAAACCTTATCTAGGGGTTCCTTGATAGTTTTTCCTAACATACATGTATATAAAAATTTTGGTGCCTCTATATTTCGTGAGGTCCTGTGCAGCGCATCTCAAGCACATCCTCAGGACCACCCTTGCATGCCATCTGCTCGACAAAATATCTGAACCATCTGAACCAGATTACAGTCATGGATATTTCTAATCTTCACTTTTGTTTGCATTAAGCTAATACATCGATTTTTCCAATACTCATTTCTATATAATCTTAATCTTATATGGTTTTTCTGATTCAAATGTGGGTTGCTCGTCGAATGCCTATCCTGTTTTACTATCTTGTTTATCTAGTCTACTAATTACCACAAACTTATTCTAGATTTCTGGTATTCTTGAACTAGCAAGCTGTTTTTAATTTTTGATTAGAGATTGCCAAATAAATAATAAATAATACCATAAAAAGTGCAGAGATTGGTAAAAAAAAATAACATTTAAACGAGAAGTAAATTAAGAGAGAAAATTAATATACATATTATGGATCATCTAAGTTGACATTTTCTCCACTCTTGAAGTTTGATTTCATTAGAACTAAAGCATTAAAGTCTTTGATACAAGCCAAATACGGAGTATCCCATCCTGCAACAGATTCAAGCTGAGAATATTTCCAATTAGGCACAATCAGAGGTATAGGTGCATCATGATCCAATAAAACCTGTAAAAAAAAATTAAAACCATCAAGATTAAAAGAACGAAACTTGAGAACGTTATGCCTAAAGAGTGGTGTAAATAATACATGTACAAAATGATTATCATTTACATATCCAATTGATATTACTCTATGTTGTGATTTTGGTGGTGGATTAGATCGCAGAGGAAAATATGTGAAACATTGTTGTTTTGAGATATGAACAAATACCACATTATATCTTGAGGCAACCAAATGACCCATGTCAGGCAAAGTCATCCAAACTTTGTAAGGGCCTGGAACAATAAAACAAGATAAAGCCTCGAACAATTCAGCAACAAGTTCTGTAGATCCATAAAAATTGACATAATAATGTCAATGATTGCATAACTCTTCAACCAATTCTTCCCTAACTTTCAAACAACGATCTTCTCCAAATTCAAGTAAACTCGCAACTACATGAAAACCACAATGTCCATCTAATTTGACATCAAATATATTACAAATGTGTGATTGTAGAAATGGTGGAAAAGAATCCAAAAAATGCATCACAACAGGTATTTTCACCATCGTTCTAATCTTCGATGATTTTGTACTGAGTTCTGATTCTTATTTGGAAAATATTATTTTTCATGCGTTCTTTTAATGATGCATCCACATAAGTTAGCGTCAATCCCAACATTATTAATTTTGTCTCTCTGGCTCAATCATAATCATATTTAATGCATTCCTAGAAACTATTCCCCGTAACTCTCCGCCCCATTTGGTTGGCAGGAAAGTAATGTTGTTCGGAAATATGATTTCTAGGAATATGATTCTGAGGAAAATGAATTCAAACAGATTTTATCCTATGTGTGGAACACAATAAAAAAATTATCTGGATTCTAATTTTAGTATTTGGTTCAAATTAGAAAAATAGGAAATGAAATACCTAAAATATCTCTTATCATTTTCGTATTACCAATAATTTTTATAACGTTTAAGATATGAACAAAATTAATATTGTTTATAATTCTACGAACACAAATAATTATATATATATATATATATATTGTCGAAGTAATTTGAAAACATGTTATTTAAATTTGAATCAAAATAAATTATATGAGTACCAAAATAATTAATAACCAAGATAATTATTTCGTTATTTTAGTTAATACAAAAATTTTATTATCAGTTCTACAATCGAGTTGCTCATTATCTCTTGAGTCTGCTATTCTCCCTCTCATCAATTTTAAAAAATGGTTGCTAGCATGATCTAATTTTAATTGGAATCTTATTGACAAAAAATTACAAATTTTTTCCAAATTTTTTTAAAATATTTTTTAATTTCAAAATGGTCCATCCAAGATTAGTAATATTTTGTAAAAAAATAAAATAATGAAAATCCAAAAGTTTTCAAAATTAAATTTTTATTCATATTTTTTGTTGAAATATTATAAATCCAAAATTTATTAATATATATATATATATATATAAATAATTGATGAAGAAATTCAAAAATAAAGTTATCATATACAAGATTCCATTAGTCAAGTAATCAGAATACCTACATGGAGTAGGTATTCAGAATCCAGAAAAGTTGCATCATTTTCCTTATTTTGAGGAATCTCATTACTTTCCCATAGTTCATTAAAATTGAACCAAACATAGGAATTTAAAAACAAGGAATCAGATTACTTTCTTAGGCTAGATTCCATGTCAACCAAATGGGCCTTTTGAATAAAATAAGCTTAAAATTATGCTCAACAATGTTCAGATTTTGCTCAAATGAAGCTTTAATTTCAGTATACTGCAACTCAATTAGAGAGTTAATTATGGTCCACGAACTATCAAAATCTCCTTGAGATGAGCCGAGCCATTTCTTCAATTTTGTATGTGCACTTTCAACTCTACACATAAAACAATCGAGATAAATATAATAAGTTTGAAGATTAGAAAAAAACATTAACACTAATAAAATTAGATATTATACCTATTTATCGTCAAATTACCAAAGTACATAATTTTGTTTGTCCAAGCTGCTACAAATCTCTGTTTATATGGTGTCAACCATATATCTTTCACATATTTCAAAACTCCCGGATAATCCTTACAATCATTATAAATAGACTTTAAAATTTTTGCGTATTCATTCTCAATTGAAGAAAGCATAAGGACACTCCAAGCTGACATGAAAGCATCACATTTCTCTTTGCGTTCAAAAAACTTTCTCGAATTAGCAAGCACATTTTTTGTGATGTGAAATCTACATTGAAGATTTGTGATGCTCAGAAAAACACTTCTTATAGAATTCATCAATGTCAAGTCCCTATCCGTTGCATTACCTCAGGTAATATATTTGATGGCATTATACTCTTCAACTTCTCCATTGCTCATGTAATTTTCTTCGTACTCAGATTCCATGTAAACAAATAATATGGAAAAAGTGAGATATGTATATGTTACACCAACTATCTCTAGTAATGGGAGACTATATCTGTTAGTTTTGTAAGTGTTGGAAATTAAACCGGTCCGAAATAATTTCGGGTCGAATAAAATCTGTCTTTTCGATCAAATCGAACGGGAGCAGAAGCGGTATAAATCAGAATATAGATCGTGATATAAGAATATAATATCTATGCAAATCAAATTTATTTAATACTAAAGAAGAGATAAAGAAAATACCTTTTTCTTAAATCTCCTTCGTCTTCTTCAATCAACCTTTGAATCTTGAAGCTCGTAAACACCACGATCTTCCGATTCGGTCCTCCCTTCGAACAGTAGTGAGTGGGCACCGAAATAAATCTATTAAGTTCCTAACTTAATTTTTCTATGATTATTTCAACACATGAAATCGTAGAATTGTGCTGTAGTATTGAGAAGATATTTAAAATATAAACATAAATTGAAGAAGAAGAGAAATTGAAATCAAATTCCTTTTGATTTCACCAAATCAAAATTCACGTCTACCGAAAATTAATTCCAAGCATATAGAATTAATAGAGTAATTATTGGTTTGTGAACACAATTCACGTCTCACGTCTCACATGATTCTCCAAAAACGGCGTGAATAATTCTTCTCTCTAATGTTATATTTATAATTAGGATTAGGTCAAATCTCAATACATATCAGTTTTCTATCTTAAACAAATTCAGAATCATGTAGATGAGGAAATAAATTAATAATTATCTCAAATAATTATTAATTATTATTAATATGTAAATAATATAAATATCTTATATTTATTTAATTTCTAGCATAGTCAAACTGTGGAATATCATATATTCCCGGAATTAACTAATATTTACACATAAGCCCAAACTTTATGAAAACTTATTTTTCATAACATTTTAGGAACTTAAATATTATTATTAACCCGTCAATAATATAGGAAGGCGAATCGGAGACCATGGACCTATAATCAAGAGCTCCAATAAATTGAATAAATAATTAAACTCTTTAATTAATTTATTCAATTTATTAATTCTTATATTATTCCACTAAAAATTCGGAATTGCACTCTCTTTAATTATAGAACATATTTACTCTACGAATTTGAGCAGTCCATTGATTTAATCATTTCATATGAATTAATCCTCCATAGATAATTCATAATTGAAGACAGGTAATATCCGTTAACCTCTTCAATTATTTCTTTTCCTCATTTACCATTAATTCACCAGTGAGCGATTAATTTATAAACAATTTATAAATTAGAGATCTCAAATCACTCAATTCCAGAATTAACAAATGAGAGAATTATCTGCGGAGTTTATTCATGTGATGCGTAGATTAAGAGTTATTGTCTTCCATAAACCCCAAATGGGGAGATTGTTAGTGTCATCGTTATGCACTAATTGTTCGTATTGTGTTTTTGGCGAGATATGTTCGACAATGTGTGTTTGGGTATGTCCCAAGAAGACTTCGTATTCCGCTATGTAAGAAAAGAAGAACAGTTGGCGAACTGTTCTCTCTGATGTCCCAGACATACCCATGGACACTTTTATATGGCAGTTTCCATATTTATAAGATCTTACGCTGATCCATTTTCAGAAGTCAAGATATGATCGATTGACTGTCTTGTGGAGTAGATATCGTGCTGATTTATCACCCTCTTATCCAAGGAAAGTATCCACACACGTTTGGAAAGATCACAAACCAATATTCACTTGCCAAGATATCGAAGATGGAGGTCAATGATAGCTTTGGAGTGAAGTTATAAGAAGGCCGATTCTTTTCATCAATCGGTACCACTTACACTTGTTTAGATTCTCTTAGAAGATTATTTGAGAGTCATTTCGTTTGTGGTCTTTGTATTAGCTAGTAACTGTTCCACAGTATGTTCTAGCATTTGAGTGTTTTGAGTGAAACACGTGAAGGGTTTTCTTAATCCGTTTTGTACTCAATCTCGAGAGAGATTGTAAGTTGAAGTCGTGGGTAGCTAGAGGAAGTCTAGTCTCACGGTTGTAAGGGGATCTTACAGCTTTCATTTAGTGAAAGAGTTTGTGGAGAAGAACGGGCGACATAAGGAGGGAGTCCTGTATGTGTAAGATCCCAAATACACTTCATGAAGGAGTAGCAAACGAATCTTCAAGTTTGAGCGAAGTCCCCCCAGAGTAGGTTGTTTAACCGAATTGGATTATCAATCACGTGCGTAATTTACTGCTTTTTATTAATTGTTCTTATATATGTCCTTCACATATCTAAGAACACAAGTGTGCAATAGATTTATTTTACACCTGACACAGATTAGTGTTTTTCAATTTTGAATGTTTCAATGAAATTAGATATGGTTTAATTTGCAGTTCTATCATTATTTTAGGTGATCTTTCACAAAAATCAATCAATATTATTTTTATTAAAAAAATTGAAGAAATAAATTAGGGGGAGGCGAGAGAGGAATAAAACTTGTGGACTTGTGGTTACTTAAAGTACTCTTATTTAATGTAGTTTGCAAACTTTATATTTCTACGAAAGATAATACTAGGGTGTCACCTTTAATTAAAAATATTAATTAGATGGTGTGAAATGCCAAAAATTTATTTTATGGTGCATCATGCAAAGTAGTTATAAGTCGAAAGTCCAAGTCAATTACCCTTTTGAATTCATAGGTATGTTAAAAGTGTGCGTTAAAATTAAATGTCATTTTCAAATATATTTGAGATATGCATTAAATTAATTAAATTAATATATTTGCAACATAAATTAATCAATGCGACGGAGGCTGCATATGCCCATTTAATCTTCTAACTTTCATCCTTACAAAAATGAATTTGTCAATTTCTTTACAACCTTGACGTCAAAGATTGTTATATATAAGTACACTAAGTGTCACATTTAAATTACATTTTCCTACTACTAATGTTTTGTGCTCCCTTGTGGGAGAAATAATGAACTGATTATTTTCTTTCTTTGATCACGTGCAAGACTGTAGATTTCTTCAATTTGGACATTCTTACATTTCAAAACAAAAAATAATTCATTATATTGAACGGTGTGTATAAATCTTAAATATTTGGTACACTTCTATAATAAAATTTCCTATGTATATGTGTTTGAGAGTAGAAGAAGGAGCAAGCTATGGTACTAATTACCTGAGATTTCTTGGAGGATCGAATCAGTTTTGGGTGAATTTTCTGTTAATAATTAAATTTGACCTATCTTTATTTATGAAATTTAAAGTGACAAAAAATATATATAAATATAGATTATGATATATCAAAAAATTCTGAGGTTTTCAGCAAACATATTTTGCAGGAGTTGGAATATGTGCAATTTCTTATACTATTTTGTATGTCTATTTTAGGTTTTAAATTGTTCTTCTTCAGCTATCTTGAATTTGGCTGAGATTCTATTTTTTTTTTCAAATGTTGAATCTTATATAACAATTCTTCTTTTTACATTCTTTTATACAGAGACGGACGCAGGAATTCTAACTTGGGGGGGGCGAAATGTAAAAATCTTAGTTTTCGGGGGGGGGGGGGGGGGATAATATTACAATAGAAATAAAATTAAATTTATATTATAAATTATATATACACGTATATAAAAAAATGGACAAAATTTGGAGGGAGCGGGTGCCCCCACCAGCCCCCTGGGTCCGTCCTTGCTTTTATATGTCTAAGATAATTTGATATATTCCAAATATAGGATGTATTTTTTTTATTGATCTTTCATAAACTATATTAATAAACAATTCATTTAAGAATTTAAAATATAAACTAGAAAGATCTCACATTTCATTAATATATTGGAAAATAGATGACAATATGTTATTGACATCAAAAGGTGTTTAATAAATATAATTTTCTGTTTTGAATTCCAAGCACAATTATCAAGTGATGATCTATTTTGTAATAGTCCAAAAGTTATACGTAAATTACGTTATTCACAAGGTTGAAGATAGATTGGAAGGTGAAGATGAAATAAACATAACAGTATTAGTTGCAAATGAGAGAGAAATAAATATATGCTACCTTATTTTATTCAATAAATTTTTAATTCTTTAATGTTTTTCTTTAATGTTTAGATATCATATGTATATTTTACATATCGTAAATAAAAATGATGAATGTTTAATTTCACACTACATATAGACTGATGTTGTACAATAATATAATTTAATATATTTATATCCGTATGTAAGGAGATGTAAAATGATATAATGTTAAAGATGAAGTTTAAAGGTGTTATCTACAAATAAAAGAGACATGATGAAATATTAATCAAATCGTGGAGGCGTTGTTCAAGCAGTCACAACTCTCCCATAATTATGTTCTATTCACTTCACGCAGTCCGAGAGATGTATATAATACAATAATATTCTTAAATGTGTTTTATAGACGTGTCCTTTTTTTCTTAATTTTTTTCATTGTGTCTAAAATTATAAAAGATTCCAATTATGTTTTAAT
Organism: Perilla frutescens; assembly: GCA_026008535.1. NCBI lineage: Eukaryota > Viridiplantae > Streptophyta > Magnoliopsida > Lamiales > Lamiaceae > Perilla > Perilla frutescens. Next base: position 57,103,724 of record BRKX01000003.1, read on the forward strand.
AAATTTCGGGCGAACCAATTATGTCATTTGTTTTATTGGGCACGATGAATGAAAATTTATTAATGGATATGAATTGTCTGCCAATAAAATAATGAACATAATTGAATATAATGTTATATATTCTGTATAATGTTTATGATTAATTCTACTAATTATTTAATTGTAATTTAATTATTTTATCAATTTACAAAAATTTATTTATTATAAAAATCTTTATATATATAAAAGCAAGAAGTTATACTTTTAATAGAAACTTAAATTTTCCTGCCAAAACCACTTACTACATTTAGTAAGTTTATTTTATATAGCAATTTAATTTGATTTAATTTAATTTAATTGTATATTGATTAATTAATCATTAATCGTACATTAACATCATATCATATTTAATTGTTAATTTATAATTTCATACATAATACCAACTTATGATTATATTAATTAATTAATCATCAATAATAATAATAATAATAATAATAATAATAATAATAATAATTTGTACTGTTTTTGGTTATATAACTTATTCAATTTGAAAAAATTAAAATTATACCAATATCGGGGCGCAATTTGCCCATGCCATAAACATTGATCTATAATATATATATATATTGTATATCTATATTCATATATATATATATCAATGCTTTCATCCAGGAGAAAAATTATAAATTTAATTAATATGAATTAATGCAAATTATATTTAATTATGCAATCACCATTTAGTTAGGGCCATTTTTATGACTAATTATTATATACTACTCATTTGTAATTGCCAAATGATCGTGGATTTTAGATTACATTAGATTTAATTATGGCAATCATTGGCTAATGGTAATGTACTTATTTAATTATGATGATTAAATTTTATTATGGTAATCACCACAAAATATATATACATATATTATGTGGATTTTAATATAAGAGAAGACAATAAGAACTAATTTAATTTTAAATTTATCTTAATTTGGTACACTAATAGTCTAATACTATGATTTAACATATTCTCTCATCAATTCAATAATCCCATCAAATTGGCAAACTATTTATTAATTAATTTTAAGATTTACCTTAATTAGGTATCAATACACTTAATCCCCTCAAATCAAACCCCTAAAATCCGTATTAGTTAATGAATACATTAATGAATTAATGAAAATTTCTCATTATATATAATGTTGGGGGAGTCCATTTTCTATCACTTCCCCCATCAATTTTTATTTTATTGAGAAATGCATTCATTTGTTTTTGTACTTTTAAAAATATCATAGTTCTATTCTATTTTTTTACTTGCAAATTTGTGAATCTCTAATTGTCATCTTTCTTATTTGCAGATTTGTGAAGTATTGACTCCATTTCGTTATAGTAGCATGGTTCAAAAATTAAGAAAAATCGATTGATTTAAAGAGAAGGAGGAATCATGACACATGATGGAGAAAAGAATTATATTTTTTTTTTATAATTGTTGCGATGGGTTAAAAAAGAAGATACATCGACAAATGAAGTACTTCTTGGTAATCGTAAAAAAAGAGCAATGGCCAAAAGGAGAGACAAAAAAAATTTGAAGAAGAGTCGGGCCGCACTTTTTCTTTTTATTCTTTTGTAAAATAATATTTTTGATTTCACAAATTAATTTGGGATGAAAAAAATATAGAATTTTGTGGGCTTTATTTTACTAAATACTTCTTTTTTTCTTTATGATGGACCACAATTTGTTTTTTTAATCATTAGTATTAAATTGTTATTTTATTGTAATGTATAAATATTCCTATTAATGTTGTAAAATATTGGAGAGTTTTCATCAATGGGACTATAGAAATAAAATAATTGTGATCAAGCAAGATAATACTTAGATTATGTGTATTGGTTATTATTGTTTTTTTTTTTTAATTTATGTTGGGTATTTTAGTTGCATATATATTTACTGCAGGATTGAATTGATATTTTATTTAAATTTATAGTTATTTGAAATTGTCCTTGATAATTATTTCTTTATAAATCTAAAATAATGCATGGTCTTGAGGAATTGTAATTTTTTAATCAAATTAAACCAGAAAATAGATAACTTGCGTCATTAAATATTATTCATCAATTATATACTAAAATGAGATAATTAAGTAGTTTTCTTTAGCATTGCAAAACTATGAAACAAATACAACTTGATATTTCGCATTGTATTCCTAAATATATTGATTGTAACTATCAAATTTTATTAGTATAATATTAACTCTATTTTAATTTAAAGATTTTAATTCTATAAGTCAATTGAATATATTAAAACTAAAAATATTTTTAAATTTAAAAATTTAAATGTTTTTATGTTTGGAATTTCAATTATATGAAATATATTAAAAACTAATTACTCTCATAAATTTTAATTTCTCAAACTAAAGTTGTCACAAATTCAAGAACCCCACTAATTTTTTTTTTATTTTAAATGAACAAATTATAAATTTTTAACGAAATAAATTAAAAGGTTTGAATAAATATATTTAAAGTCTTGAAATTAAATATACATAAATTTGTAATTTTAAATATCGTAAATATATTTTAATTAATTAAGTCTTTAATTTTTTAACATTTTAAACTAATTTTATACCACATCAATGAAGCGACCAATTATTTTTATAGATAAAAAAATATAAATTGTAGGGCTCAATAATGTAATTATAATGCGTTTCTCAAGTCTTTCAATTGAGATCAAATATAAGTATGTGATTCTATTCCTTTTAACATTAAATTAAAATTTTAAAGAAAATCAATTTGCATTAGGAGGATATGCAACTTGAAGCATATGGCTTGGTAGGAAGTATTATCAAACCAAGTCATCATTTTAGAAAAGTCTATTTAAATATTTAGATTTTTTTCATTAAATATATTAAAAATTCAAATAAATTTACTTGAACTCCAAAATTTAGATATAAATTAAAGATCTAAAATTTAAATATATTAATATTTTTAAATAGTTAAATCTGTAGTAGAGTGATTAATTAATTTTTATGTTAGTTTGAGATGTTCTTTACAAATAAAAGAGATGATGAAACATCGTTCAAGCCATGAAAACTCTCCCACGATGATGTCCTATTCACTTCACACAGTCCGGAGGCATGATGGAGATGTATATATTTTAATAATTCTCTTAAATGTGTTTTACATGTGTCCTTTTCTTTTTAATTTTTCTCATTGTACCTAAAATTACAAATGATTCAAATTATATTGAAATGGATTTCGGGCAAACCGATTATGTCATTTGTTTTATTGGGCACAATGAATGAAAATTTATTAATGGATATGGGTTGTCTGCCAATAAAATAGCGAACAAAATTGAATCACACGTTATACATTTTGTATGCATTTTATAATTCTTTCTTTTAATTATTTAACTGTAATTTAATTATTTTATTAATTTGTAAAACTTATTTATCATAAAAATTATTTATATATTTCTCACCGTGCATCGCACGGGATGTAATACTAGTTATTTATATATTTTTCACTGCGCATCGCACGAGATGTAATACTAGTATATATTCATGTCTAGTTCCAATCTTAAAACGACATCGTTCTAAAAACTAAAATCTTCACGCGGGAGTTGGGATTTTGAGGAATTGGAAAAATTTTACATATTTGAAAAGAAAATCCCTAATTAAACGAGCATCCACCTCTCTGCTCCACATTGGTAAGCACAACCTCCATCCCTCTACCCTCAAGCCGGTGCTCGTCGCTGCTGCCACTCCACCTCTGCCCTCACGCTTACCTTCACGCTGCTGTTGCCACTCGCCGCTACTTCCACTTGTCGCGGGCTGCCCCTCTCCGTCGCTAGGGTCGAAGAAGACAGAGCAAAACACACCTCTTTCGGCCCGAAATCCCTAAATCCATCCCTAATTAAGCGCCGCCTCCACCCCTCTGTCCTCGCGCTGGTGCTTCTCGCCGCTGTTTCTCGCTGCCACTCCACCTCTCGCCGGTAAGTAAACTCTTTTTTGCTTCGCGTCAAGTTTGAGTTCAGTTTTTATTTTGTACTCTGATATTATATTCTCTTATTCTTAATACTTGTTACTGATCGTATATATTTTAACAATGAAATGCTGGTTTCTAACCATTTAAATTAACCAACAAAACAAAGTGAATTCTTTGATAAAATGGAGGCAAACACATAGTGGATCTTGAATGTTTTATTTCATATTTATAAATCTAGTGAAATCATCAGCATGTGTATTCTGCCAGTGACTTATTGTGCAAGAGGTTCCTAAAATATAATACCTTTTTTTTGTTCTAAAGAGATACTGGGAATATAGGCTAACAAGTTTATTTCATCATAAATGAGGAACATCTTGTGTTTTCTTTATATGAATATAGAATTGAGATTTCAAGTTTATATGACTCGAATTTCTAGTTCTGCTATGGGATTTGACTTGTTTCTTCTCATGCTAACAAAAAAAGTTCCATGCAGTGAGGTGGTGGAAATATAATATTGTGATTTGACTTGTTTCTTCTCATTGTCATAGTTCCTATATGGAGATACTTGATCAGGATATTAACATTGAAACAATGAAACAAGGGAACTGCAGGCTTTGATTAGATTGCTTAACTGCAGGCTTCTCATTGTGATAGTTCCTGTTTCCTAGTTTCTTATGCTTAACTGATAACATTGCTTCTCGACTTGTTGTGAATTAGATATTGATTTTATCCCAACTGTCTGATAAGAGGAGAAGTCAACTCTTAGACATTGTTGCTGGTAATACCTCAATTCCATCATTTAATAGATTTTTTCTATGTTTTCTGAATTCCTCAACAACCAATACTTATATTGACAAAGCAAATGCCAAAACCTGACAATTTAAACAGAGAAGCAGGTGTCCCATGTGAAATTAAGTCAAGAGCAACAAACATGGATATGGTCAGCTACAGCATGTCAAAATTTAGGGGTGTGTGTGTGTGTGTGTGTGTGTGTGTATTTGATGGTACCACATTCTTGCTCTTCCACATTATCATGGTTCAAATGAGAAAATACCAGCAATCAAGATAAAATATAAATAATCTCTAAGTAAAAATTATTTGAATAGGAGCAGTTAGTTGCTATTTAGAATAGATGAATTGTAGCTCACAAGTATTTTAAAAATCCGACCTTCACATATCTATTTGTTTTCCTTGCTAACTAGCCAATCGCGTAAATGTTCTCTCAATTTTGAGGGGGGTGTAATAAAAGTCAAGAAAGAAAACTGGAATAAGGACATTGTTTAAAGAAAGTTGCTGACAAAAAGAAACTGTAATAAGGGCATTTTTTTAGGAGATGAATAGTGACTGAGATTTGATTTTTTACATATTCTTGTCCATTATACGTGTATTTATATTTATCTGTTGAGATATGTTAATTGCACAATGTCTATCAGATCATATTCTGATGATACATTGTATCACGAACATAAACTTTGCTTCTTACAGAATTAGAGAGAGAAATTGCGACATAATATTTGTAGTTTGCATTGTCTTTGTTATTGACTTGATTGAATTTGTTGCTTATGTACTTGTATGAATTTTGTGATGGTATGTCACTTATGTGGTGTGTTGTTTTGACTCACATTTGTTATTATTTTTGCTTCGATAAGCTACATTTGATGATTTGCTAATTTCAATTTTAGTTTATAAAAATATGAGACTTTGTTATATATAGGCCTTAATAGGCTATTAAAAGGCCACAGGCCTGGCTCGAATAGTTAAAAAGGCCAGGCCTAGGCCTAAATAAAAGCCTTTAGCAGGTATCAGGCCAGACTCGGGAGTCGGGCCTAAGTTCAATATGGCAGGCCCAGGCCGTTTAGTGCAAAGCCTGGCATGGCCTGGCCTACTTCCATCCCTATTTCTCTCTCTCTCTCTCTCTCTCTCTAAACCAGCCCTTTGGATTATTGTGTTGTTGAAACCCTAGCGACCTCACTCCCTCCAGGAACAAGCTTCGAGAATGGCGACATTGAGGAACTTGAAGATAAAGATATCAACGTGCAAGAGAATAGTGAAGGAGCTTCACTCCTATGAGAAGGAGGTCGAAACAGAGTCTGCTAAAACCGCCGATATGAAGGCAAAAGGCGCTGATCCCTACGATCTCAAACAGCAGGTCCAATTCTCTCCCAATTTCACTAATTGCTGCCACGTTGCTTGTGTTTCTTCATTCTTCTGATTCTCTCTTGAAATGTAATCTGATGCTCGATTCTGTGTACTTGAATTGTGCTAATTGAGAAATTTATCGCGCAAATGTAGTTTCATCGGTGTGGTGTTACGTTGCTTTTGTATTTTGATTTGCTTGTTCAGTGTTAGTTGGGAGATAAAATTTAATTTTATTGTTTGCTCTGTTGATTTTGTCTTCTGCATAAAATGATATTATTATGAAAAGAGATGTATTGGCACATGAGATTTCTGTAGATTTTGTTAATAGAAGTGTGTGCTTGTGAAGGTCTGAGCTTGTGTGGAACGAACAAAAAGGATAAACGGAAAAGGCCGTAGCACGAGGGAAACTGCAGCTTGGAATCTTGGCTGATTGACAAGGAGGAATTTTGAGATTGCTGGTCTTACTCCCTTTTTTTTTGTATCTAAATACAATTAATATGGATAAACTCAGATAGAGTGTGTGTTGATTTGGGACTATTGGTTGTTAATAAAAAATTAATACAAAGAGGTCGAATGATTCAGTTCGCGTGATATGTACTGAGGCCAAACCTTATTTAAAGCAGACCTATAAGTTTTGTGCACTGTGAGTCAGGTCAATCATCTTACTTTTCAATTTCTGAGAGTTTGACTGACTAATCATGGTTTCGAAGCTAGAAGAATCTTGATCGAACCAAATCTGTTCTTTTTCTGCTGTTTCTTTCTTGCTTTTCTGTAACTTCTGTTTTTGTGTATTTCCATCAGGAAAATGTGCTGGGTGAATCTAGGATGATGGTACCTGATTGCCGCAAGCTTCTAGAGGCTGCTCTAAGTGATCTTAAAGGCACTTTGGTAATTGATCATGTTTTGTTTGATGATGCAATTTTATCTTGGTGCTGATAAACCTTTTACCCAATGTATATAGGGATTAAATTTAATATATGTATTAAGGATTCTTGATAATCACTTGCATTCCTAGAACATGTGAGCGATTTAGTTCAAGTTCTGTTTTCCAATTTAAGTTCTCTAATCCATGAATGCTAAATGGATTGCATATTTTTTGTTCTATTTGAAAATGAAAAGCTACATTGTGAAGTAGTTGCAGTCTTGCAGATGTTAAACGAATCTTAGGTTTTATTTTTTTTTGTGGACTCATTCTGAACTGATGGGTTGATTAATATCATCATCCACTGTCTCTTTTTGTTGCTTTTTGGGATTGGCGACGAATTTTTGAGTTCGACTAAAGGAGAAGAAAGGCTCACATCTCAGATGAGGATGTAGATGCTCACCCCTGCATACCATTCTTACTAGTATTGAATATATATTTTTTAACTGTGTTGCATAGCATGGACCTAGTCGCTGATATTAATATGTTTCAAAGAATATTCTAAGACCGTTTAATTCACAGTAGTTATTAAAATACCAGACCAGGAGCACTCTAGTCTCTACATTTTCTCTTCATCCCGAACCCTTAGCCTTTTAAGGTAGTTGATCGTTTGATTCACAATACTGAGGTGTGTCTGTTTCTTGAAGTTGCTAGATGCAACTTAACATTCAATTGAATTGCCGCAGGTTCAGCTGGAGGAGTCTGGTGAAAAGGAAGGTTCAGAAATTGATGATGCTCGGAGCACCATTACAGATGTTGAACAGATATTTCAATCTTCAGACGTTTATTAGGAAACTTGAGTTTACATCTCCGTCAACTGTGGTTTATGTATTAGCTTTGCTGTTGTGGATGATGAGTGGTCAAAATTGGGAATTTGTTCATCTGTTTTGACAAATGGTTGTGAATTTGTTTGATCTTAATATGAAAGCAGTATGGTGGATTAGCTTATCTGATTATCGCTCCTTTTAAATTATCTCGTGTAGACTAGATATCATATTTCCAATCATATTGCAGTGTTTATGTTTTACTTGGAAAATAAGATTATGTGTCTTAATCACATATCATATTTCAGCTTTATTTATTGAGGCACTCTCCTCTGAGAACGAGACCAGATTGGATCACAATTTTATATTTAACCTGCAAGGTGATTCTCCATTTTTTTTTCTTTTCTTGTCATTTTTTTTTGCAAAATATATATTTGACTCAGTGCGCTATGTTCGATAATTAATTTTTTTGAAATAAATATATATCATAAAATGGAATTAGTTAATTCGAAAACTAAAGTTAGTTAATTTTTTTTTTTATCCAGCATCTCGCATAGTGCACTTGTACGATGTTAACGTGTGTGCTCGTGCATGGTGTTTGGTACAAAATAAAGGTTTAAAAAAAAAATTAAAATCAATGGAGAAAAAATTATAATAAAAATTTGTCAGCGCGTTTCCGTTGGACTATTTTTTGCGGGTCGTGGGCACGGATTTGGACTTTTGAGCAGATTTTTGAGCTGGTTTAACCCATATAACACAGGAATGTGACCTGTTAGACAATCTCATATAAATTTCTATATTATTTTTTAGGTTAATTATGTTTCGTCCCAAAAAATTATGTAAAAAAAGACGTATTGGATTCAACTTGGAGGCCTGCAACATATTTTAATTTCAACCAACATCTTCTGAATTCGATCTACTTGAACAATGGCTGCAGATTGTTATCAATTTCCTTGCCTTGTCATCAACGTACAAGATGTGTTTCAATTTTAATAATTATTTAAATATAAATGAGCTTCGTTGAGTAAACGCAAAATTCAAGTGAGAGATGGAAATATTATATCAGCTTATTATAAGCCATTTTGTTTTCAATGAAACGGAGATGGAAGACACGAGTTTTTCCAAATCTGTGTTCGACAAAAAAAAGAAGGGATGAAGTCATCTATTTACCAATTTATAACTACTACTGGAAGCATCAAAAAGTGTCTGACCTTTTCCATGAAAAAAAAAAGTGATTTTCAAAATCAAACCAAAGCTAAAGGAAAAAGGTGACAAAACCAACCGTACAAAATAGTTCAGTTTGGTTCGAATTTTTGGTTATGGTTAGATTTTGCATACCCCTAGTTTTTTTAGCCCAAAAAAAAAATATAGTAATACGTTTTCAGCAGTTTCCTTTTCGGGCACATTTTGAACCGGTTTCCTTTTTTTTTTGGCTGAATAAGTCTAACTTTTATCTTTTTTTGGCTAAAAAAAATTATCTACCCGTTTTTGGCCATTTAAATTTCAAACTGTTTTATTTTAATAGAAATTCAATATTTTTCTCAGATAAAGAAATAGAAGAGGTGAAATTATATTTTATTTTGATAGAAACCTCAAATCATTCAATATTTTTTCTCAGATTTAACTGCGCTACCACCTGCTATAGGTACAAGTTGAGAGAGTCTCTATCATGCATGAGCATTTCTCCTATCTTTTCTACAGTTACTGAATAATCGGCTCAAACCCAAAAAGAAAATAAAAAAAAAATAAATAAAAAAACTCTCTGCTATCAACAGCCGTAGTAACACAAGAGACATACCAAGTGTCAGGATTGATCGAACTCGGAAGCTGCTCGTCGAGTGTCCTTAGGGATGGGATTCGTCCTTTAATCTACAAAATCGGACATTGTTGATGGAGAACGATGTCCTTCCCAATGCTTTCATCTAGGATTTGTGTTCTTCACGAGTTCCAGGTCAACTGAGAGACCATCGAGCATGTTTTCATCTAATCTTCCAATAGCATGTGATTTTTTGCCTGAAACATAGAAGAAAAACAAAGTGTTACGGCACTGACAAAAATGGAAGAAGATGCACTGCAAGTCTGCAACATCACTCCAACGACAGATGATGAAAATAATAGCCTAATTTGAAGCCTTCAACTTAATTTAGTTCTTCTATGCAGGATAATCAGATCGAGTATCAAGATACTGAATTGAATATACTTTTAGCGTCTTTATAGATAATCCCAGGAATACAGATGGGTGAATAAAAGCTTGTATACCTTCATGATCGTGTTGATACACTTCCACGAGCAGCTTCTACGGCGTCTGCCATGATATTTTGCAGTTGTAACTGTGTCGTGGCCCTGATATCAAGTATGCTAGGTGGCATAGTTTGTAGAGATCCATGTAACTCAACTAAGTTGAAGAATTCTTGCTTGGTTAAACTCTTCTTCTCCACAAGGCTGTGAACAACAGCATCCATGAGTTTGCGGTTTTGCTCAAGAATCTGCATGAAATTTGGAACAAAATCTTAGTATCTTTTCCAGAAATACTGCGAATTGGTAATCTCTTCATGTTGTACCATTTTTGCACGTTCATAACAAGCATCAAGGATTCGCAGTGCCTCTGAATCAATATCCTGAAATCAAAATTTGCATTTCAGACTAGTGCAGGAGCATGCATTATTGTTAGAGAAGACAAACTTCATATTTAGGCATGAGATGTCGAGATCCAACAATATTAGGCAACAAAGTTAAAAATAAAAGGAATGAAGAGGCCATCAAAAATTAAGGTCCATGCAACAAGAAATGCATGTTTAAGCGATTAATTTTTTTCTGGAGACCAAGATATAGAAGGGAAATACATTTATCCTATCTTCAGTCCAGAAATTGTTCAAGCCATAATGCTTCCCAGAAAGGCCACCAAGAACTAAGGTACGTGCAGCAGATCGAGCATTATCTGCTGTCTCCGCCCAGATGGTACTCAACTGAAAAAAATTCAAAGCAACGGTAGGACTATCAGAAACCAAATTACAGATAACAGGCATTACCAGATTACTTATACCGGCTTATAAAAGCATTTGTGTAAACATAAACCAGTACATTCTCTGTTTTCTCCAAAACTCATTTCCAGGAAAATAATTTTCAAATTTAAGTATGGGAAACAAAACTTAGCGTCTAATTACCTGATCTTCCCCATACCAGAGCTCATCAGCTGCACGTGGTGCAAGTTGGACAGTGATGTGATCCATGAGAGATTTTCGGCTGAAACAAATTAATGGTTAAGTGCAGCAGATACATGTATGCATAGAAATAGGGATGGAAGCAACAGGAATACTGAGTTCTGTAAGAATATTTAGAAAAGTGATGGTCTAGCAATAAACCTGAGGTATTAAAAGAGAGATTTCGCATTCCTCTTCCTTATGCTAATTGATGCTAATTGTACATGTTATCCAACTTTTATGATAAAATAATGTTCAAATGACTGATTAACTGGGGAGAACCAAAGTTGTACCTCAACATTCCTTCCTTAAATTTAATGTGGTCCATTTTCAGGCGTACATAACCCAATTCTCTTCCAGCTCTCGGAGAAATTGTCACCTGAAAAGAACGGAAAAATCAGAAGTCAAAATGGCTACACTGGAGTGCACGTTTACTGCATGACAGACTCCTGTCAAACAACCCTCCACAGACTAATGCAGTAAGACAGCAAAATGCTTGAACGTCAAATGTTGACAACAGCAGACCATTAAATTGCAGATTGGACTATAAGATGCTAATGGCCTGATGTGTGCTTAAAAAAACCAACAATATACATATGGCCTGATGTGCTTCATAACTTTTTCTTTTTTTTTTTTTTTTGTCAAGGAAGCAAGAGCCTGACATATTAAATTATAATGTTAAGCAATCGCAGTAGCATGAATACAAACATAGAATAAATTGCATCAAACGGTGCAGCAGGGAAGGATAAAAATGGAATGAATACTGTTAGGTAAAGATAAAAGTCAGCATAAAGAAGCAACAGAAATTGAAAAGTGCAGAACATACAAACTCAATATTTCTAAGATCCGGGAAGTTGACAGCAACTATAGCCATTGCGGCTTCATTTATAGCTACTTGCTTCCAAATCTCAGGGCTTCTCTCTCTTTTATCTAGCATTCCTCTATCTTCTATTTGTGCAGCTTGTAACAAATCATCAGTAGTAATCTGTCACAAGCACATTAAAATTGCAATTATGAAACCATCAATGGCGAAAACCACAAATAAAAGGTCAGGCAATTAATATTCACAAAAGAACTTAAACTCACGTATGAACAATCTGTGCCAATTTTCAATAGAAGGAAGAAATTAAAGGTTCCACATTAATTTGCATTTGTAAAACCATAAGATTGAGAAACATGATCTTATACTTAATATTCTATTCCTGCACAAGCATTGCTTCATATAATATAAAGTTCCTGAAGCCAAGAGTCTTACTAGTCCCACCATCCACAGCTTAGGTATGACAGATACCACTGGATCTCTTCTAGAGAATGGACCGACAGATTTACAACGTTAGCAAGCATCACGCTTCAATTAACTTATGGATATGCTTCTAGTTTTTTAATATTACTGACAGTCATAAGGCAACAATTAACAGACGAGCGGACATTGAAGTTCTTCAGGTGAAATACCTCAGTTCTTCCATCACGCAGCATGTTGATAGCAGCAACCTCAATGATGTTGGCCAGCTCAGCACCAACCATTCCATCAGTCATAGTGGCAACAGCCAAGTAATCCACATCAGCGGCCATTGGTTTCTTCCTAGCATGAACCTGAGACCAAACAATGAGACCACATTGACCAACTGAAGGTGGTGCTGATGACTATAGAATATAATGTCCAGTTGGCATACATGAATTATGAACTGGAAAATCTTAACAACTGCAATTCCCAAACAATCAGACACAGGATAGAGGTAGCACGTCTAGATATCAATCAAGCAGCAATGAATATATGAACTAAAATTCAAAGAATGAACATCTGGCTACATACGTGAAGAATCCATGCAGGCAACAAAACGAACCTTCAGAATTTCAATACGGCCAATCACTCCAGGCTTGGGAATGTATATTTTCCTATCAAACCTCCCCGGTCTCACAAGTGCTGGATCCAAAATGTCTGGCCTATTTGTGGAAGCTATAGTAATGACTTCTCCTCTGCCTTCAAACCCATCCAGGCACACAAGAAGCTGGAGGATTGGTAAGGTGTTGCATGTTAGCGTGGACTCAGACCTTTATCATGTCACAACTATAAGAAATGAAATACGTGAAAGAGACCTGATTTAAAGTAGCATCGCGCTCTTGTCCACCAGACCCCTTAATCAAACCACGAGCTCTTCCAACAGCATCCAGTTCATCAATGAAAACAACAGATGGAGCCTGCACAAATGCACATCTCACTCACATCACATTACCAGTTAGTAGATAACTTACTTTTCCCATAAATATGAGCTCTGTGAAAGTAAGAAAACAACAAGGCACGGTCTTTGATGACAACAGCCTTTCAGAAAGCATAGTCTAAGACAAAAGGAGAGAAGGAAGCAGGGAGCAAATATTGAAATTAATGAGCAACTGATTAAAGATTAACATCATTCAACATAATGAATAATCATCATATTTGCTTGATGCAAAGAAGTCCAACAATCGCCCCCCATAACGAAATAAAAAGAATAGGAAATCATACATTGTCCCTTGCTTCTTGGTAGAGCGCTCGAACACGAGAAGCACCAACTCCCACATATATTTCAACAAACTGAGATGCTGAGATGGAGAAGAAGTTTACACCTGCCTCACCAGCAACAGCTTTTGCTAATAATGTCTTCCCTACTCCTGGGGGGCCACAAAGAAGTATGCCACCTGATGAATTCCAACCCAACATTAGGGAACATACATACATATATATATATATATAAATAATAATTGAAGAAAATATTACACAAGTGCAAACATGCAATTAAAATAGGAAATGTTCGACTCATTGATATTGGAAGCTTCTTGTGCTTCCTCAACCAAATTGTTAAACATGCCATATATTCTTTACATCCGAAATGCAAACACCTATTCACTTTTTAAATCTGTAATGATAGCAAAAGGTTTTAAAAACAACAATGTTAAGTTGATGTTGTTAAGCTTCATGATCCGCAATTCCTAGATCCTTGTGCTCTGATTAGCAACAAAGGAAGCTCATGAAGAGCGAGATGCATACATACAGTGGTAGCACCTAGACCTAGATAGTTAATGTTTTTTTTTCCTGCAGGGTCCATTGCATATATATGCCCATAAGGAAACCACACAATAAGTTGTATGTTCACTAACCAATCTGATGGGCAAGTCGCACATAAGATTCAGAAATTCAAAGCTCTTTGCTGAAAAAAACTGGAAAACTAGAACCTATACACAGAAGGTTAACAACTCATTATGGCATCCTGGCAATGCCATGAACCAATTTACATCTTATCCAAAACAAGTAAAACGAGCACTAGCAAATAACTCATTATTAGATTCTAGAGATAACTCCATTGCGAAGTTGGAAAGGTTATTCTGAAGCTTCCTTATGTGCTCCACTCATATACAGAAACCAACGCTGATACATTATATTACTTGTCACATTGCTGTCACCAGGAAACTGTTTAATTTCCTATTGAGTTAATAAGGAAAGACTATGATACAGCAAAGATAACTATTGCAAAGTTAATATCCCACAAAATCCATGACTGGTTATTACAAAATAAAGAATTCACCACCAACTTGTCTTATGAACGCAAATGCGGATCAGAGTCAAAGAACACACGTAGATTACACATGCTAAGGCTCAACTTAACTTTAAACTCTAAACCAGCACAAAAGAAAGAATGCATAATAGTTCAACTTTTCATCGATTTCAAATGTATATAGGAAAATTGTGCATGCATTGGAAGCAAAATAAGATAAATAGGAATGAGTTCTGTCAACTGCAATTAATCTGACCTGGTATTTTGACGCCACGTCTGCGATACATGTCCCCATGGGTAAAGAATTTCACAATTTCCTCAAGCTCAAGTCGGATTTTCCCAAGCCCTGCAACATCCGTAAACTTCACATCCACGCCTCTTTCCAAATACTGCGGAAGTCTCTTATTGTGCGCCCGCCTAACACGAGCACCAGACCTCATAAATTGTTTTGCCATTTTAGCGTAAGGATTGTCTTCCCCCTTAGCTCCTCCTTCCTCATCATCGGCATCCTCAATTCCCGCCATTTCCTTTTCCAACTCCCTCATCTTCTTCTTCTCCTCAGCCTCTGCCTTTTCTATCTTCAACCTATCATCATAATCCTTTTTCTGCTTCCTATAGTTAAGAACAACCGTGCGATAAAAAATATAGAAGAAAACAAACCCAAGAGCTGTAGCCACATTCGAATCACTAGCTAATTTATCCCATATAATGGCCATGTCTTCTGAGCTCTCACGCGCCTGGCGCAACGACTCCTCATACTTTATCTTCTTCATTTCCCTCCTCTTTTCCCTCAGCTCCATCTTCTGCTGCATCTTCATTGCCTTCTCCATCATCTCCCTCTCCTCCCTCATCTTCGCAAACTCTTCATTTTTCCTCTTCTTGAAATCCTCCCTCATCCTCTGCAACTCCAACGCCTTCTTCGACTGAGGCCTCTGCTTCATCAATGAAAACATCCATATCGGAATCTTCGACAAAAACCCAAGATAAGGCTCTGGAATATCAGGCTTCTTTAAAGAAGGACTATATGCATTCATACAAATACTATCAATCCTCATAACATCCCATTCTTGCCAAAACTTAAAATCGCTCTCAGCTGAAGGCAACACTGTCCTAACCACCTTATTATCCTCCAAAACCACCAAAACTACCTCCGGCCGCCGCCGCAACGCCGCGTTTGGAGGTTTAACGATGTGCTTAACTTTATTTTCTCTTTTCAAATCCAATAATTCACTGTAAGGAAGCCTCTGCGCTACCACAGGAAGTCCCTTCGTCCATTTTTCCAATTCCTCTGGACTCAAAGACTCGGTTTTTTTCCCCAGTCGCTTCTTTTCGGAGACTTTCGGCGCAGCCGAAGCAGCTTGCGGAAGTGAGGCCGAGATTAGAGTCAGTGTTACTGAGCACTTCACTAATTCCAATGGAGTTCTCTTCAATCTCGATTCCTCTTTCTCTTTCTCGACGTTTTCTGGGTTCTCGCCCGAACTGCATATAATTGGAATTAGGATTCTGGGTTTATGGCGTTTTGGGCGAATTGAGAGCGAGAACGACGGATTGGGAAAATAATTACTAGCCATGGGAATCGGTTAAGTTAACAACAATCGAACATTGGAGAAGTTCGGAATCGAAGCATAATCTGTGAGTCAATAATTTACTATTTGTGGAGAAGACGAAATGAGGACTACAGCGCCGGCGCCGTCACGGCAGCCTGGCGGAGAAGGAGGAGATTAACCGGCGGCAATGGCCGAAACGGTGAAAACGTTATCATCAAGAGTTTCGAAACGCATCAAAAGCAGCCCAATATACCTTCAAATGGGCTTTTTGTGTGGGCCGGGTCTCATTCAACGGATCGGGCCTAAAATCGGTTCCGGATATTTAATGTTGTAGTGTAAAAGAATTGAGTCAAGGCTTATTCTATTCACAACCCCATTTTTTACCTAAACAATCCCAAAATTAATTAAATTATAAATATTATTATTTTAGGCATTTTTGTCCCTATAATTCCCACTTTGAAAGAACTAACAAAAAAAAACACATGTAGAGTTCATACCATTTTTCATAATTGAAAAAAAAATGTAAAATTCTACAGAGCTCTATCATTTTTTCTGCACCTTCAAAATGGCATAGGGCAATACTTGTACACCCTTTAAAATATTGCATAAAATAATTTGATGAGTAAGTACTAAACTAAGTTTAAACAAGTCCAGCACCTTTCTCATGCTCATCATTTATTTTGTATTCAAGAGTGTTGAACCTTCATCAATTTTGGCTATGAGAACAAAGTTCAACAAGAAATATTAAGATTGGAGATATTATGTCAGTGACATTCTTAGGCACTTGTTTATTTTGCCAATTTATGCACAACAAGGTGTTCGATAAGTAGTTTTCGATGTGGTGTGCTGATTCTGTTATGCGAAGAAAGGAACTAGTTGTGATTGTTTCCTCTAATGCTCCAAAACTGTCTCCAAACAGATTATATATGGCAGTTTCCTCATGGAATAAAATCCTACGCTGATTTGTTTGGAAAGCAAGGATCTGTTGTATGACTGCCTTTTAGAGTAGACGTAATGCTAATTTATACCCTCTCTTACATTGAAAGCATCTATGTCAATATAGAAAGAATCACAAACCCTAAATTACCTTCCGAGTAGATGAAGATTGGGGATCAAGTCAACTTGAGTGTTGCAGTATAAGAAGGACGATTTTCTTGATAGTCGGAGTGCGAAATATTGTTGATTCTCTGAGTTTATTATTTGAGAGTCGTGGGTTTGTGAGTTTATGTAATAACTAGAAGATGTTCATTTTAATCTGTTCAACGTGATAATCTAGTATTGAGTGTTTTCGTGAGACAAACATTTGAGGGTTGTTTTATCCATTTTATTCGTGATCTTGAGAGAGATTGCAAGTTGAAGTCGTGGGTAGCTAGGAGAGTCTAATATTCACGGTTGTAGGGAAATCTCATAGCTTTCGTTCATCAAAGGGTTTGTATTGTAAGAAATGACGGCATAATGAGGGATTCCTATATATATAAGTATCATGAATAGTCTTCACGAATGGGTGGTGGACAAATCTTCAAATTTGGACGAAGTCTCCCCAGAGTAGGTTGTAGGCCCGATCCTGATAATAAGCTGATGAGGCATGTGTCTATGGCCCAACATTTTTAGGGACCCATTTTTTTAAATAGGTATATGTAGTATTTTATTTGTGGGCCAAGATAACAAAAAATTAGAGCAAGTCTATGTTAAATTAACAGGAACCAAAAACAAAATTGTTATCAATTGAAAAAATCTATTGACAGAGAACCAATAATAAATATGTAGTATTTATTTGTGTAGTACCAATACTAAATATGTAGTATTTATTTGTGTACATAGGACAGGTTGAATGGATCGACTATGCTATCAATTGAAAAAAAATTAGTTGATCACTTAGTTTACATGAACTTGATAAATACTTTTGTTTCTAAAAACTACAAGACACGTTGTATTTAGATAAAATATCACTTGTCTCCTTTGAACTAATGAATATTGTTATCTTAGCGACATATTAGTTTATATTTTTTTTCCTTGATTTATATATTTTTTTAAAATTTATGTAAGGGTTCATTTTTTAGTTTTCGCTTAGACTACAACCATTGGTGACATCCAATGTCACCACAAAAGACAAAAATTTTACAAACAAAAAAAGAAAAAGTCATGAAAAAGGGTGACTTGGGTCGGCTGCGCGCTTTTGAGGCGTGACCTAGCTTCTGCACACATGGCACCCTCTGATTGAGTGCCACATAATTTTATATACAATAATTTAAAATATAAATATTTTATATGATTATAAAATATATATTGTTAGTGTCTTTGTGACATCAATCAGAGGAGTTGGAATCAACGATGTCACAAGCACTATGTTTGTTTATCAAGAGCTCTACATTGCTCTTGTTATAAGTGGTTGATTGTCATTCATCTTTATGGCAATTCATAAATCACTTTAGTATTTGGTTTTTCCAAGTACATTTTCATTGTTTTGGACAACATTCACCATAATGTACATGAACGTGATATGAACTTCGTGAAGACATCTCAAAGTAAGGAGTTTGGATTGAGCTGAGAAGAAGACTGTTGTGCATCGTGCCACAACAGAGATTGTTCAACATGTTGTGTACTGCCAGCTAGTTTGAGTGATAGCCTGAAGACAATATGTGAACATACAAAAGATTTCGTTGTGCTACCTGATGTGAAGATTCAAGATCAACAATGTACATTGCAAAGTACATGGACGTCTGCATTGAAGAGAAGACTCAAAGATCAACAATGTTTATTATAACGTTCGTGAATGTTTACATGAACATCCTTTATCCAGATTATTCTTCCAAAGATCGATGGAGCTGTTCAAGTTTACAACCAAGAGAAGATTCAGAGATCTATTCAGAAGCTGCTAAGAAGAGTCCAAGACTGAAGTCAAAGGCAGAGTTCTATACATGTAAGAATTCCTAACATGGTTCAAGTTTGATCTCGATTCTAAACAATAAAAGTTTCCTTGTTTATTTCCGAATCAAATTAGGACTTCTGTTCCCTTGTTTAGACTATCTCTTTTCATCTATAAATAGCCAGGGGTTCAGACATATTAGATAAGCAGAGAACACACCGAACAGAAGTACTGCATGATATTATTTAAGAGCTCTAACTGTTTTGAGCCACATAGTTTCGGTTGTGATTTAGACTAGAGATTAATGTTCTAGTCTTCGTGTATTGAAACACACTTGTTCATACACTGTCAAAAGGAGTCTCGGAATAGATTTCTTGTGGGAACTAGATATGTTAGATATCTAGGTTGTGAGGGAATCTCACGATTCAATTCAGTAAAAAAGGGTGTACGGGTAGAAAGGGTAGCGAGTGACGGGAGGTCTGCTGCATGTAAAATCCTCAGTAAACGTGACACCAGAGTAGTGAATTATTTTTCACGGACC
Source organism: Perilla frutescens (assembly GCA_026008535.1). Classification (NCBI taxonomy): domain Eukaryota; kingdom Viridiplantae; phylum Streptophyta; class Magnoliopsida; order Lamiales; family Lamiaceae; genus Perilla; species Perilla frutescens. The sequence continues at coordinate 57,123,184 of BRKX01000003.1, forward strand.
TGACAAGTCCCCCTGACGTAGATCGATTAATTGAACAGGATTACCAAACCTCTGCGTGCTTTATTTTCTGCAAACAACAAAACATTCACAATAATGTTCTTAAACTTTATTGTGAACATATCTATAACGTTCAATATCTTTTCTATGAACGTTGTACAGACAAATACTTCTCACACGAGTGTGCAATTTCATGTACACACACACACACACACACACACACCAAAATACATAGTTTATTTATTTTATTTAGTTTTAACTCTTCTAATTTTCATTTTGTTGTTAAGTAAATTATAAATTTATGATTGTATGGGTATTTTTTTTTTTGTAATTATGAATTCAAAAAATATATCTAATAAATTAATTGAGATTTTTTAAATAAAGTAAAAAATTATTATTAATAATATGTTATTAAGAAAATAAAATGATAAATAATTTAGGGAGAAATTTATTTAGGCAATTTAATTTTAAAATTAGGGCAGTTGGGCAAGGTTTAATACATGGAAGTCATTTGGGCAATTTGTACTGTATTAAAACCGTTAGCCCACAAAATCAGAATAAAAAGTTGATTTACTGAAAAAGCATTGACATGTTTTGTACTTTCAAAATATAAATCATTAAATAATAGAGAATAAAATCTGTAACATATCTTTGTATTGTATCTTATAATTATCGTTACTCTATCCCCCTTCACCTTCTCGCCATACTCTCTCTTCATCCTCTCAGTTTAGCCGAAAAATCATAAACCAAAGAAAAAATGTTAGAGCCACGTCGCTGGAAAACTGTGAAGAATAACACAACGACGTAGTCAATGGAGGAACGAGTGGTGGCACAAAGGAAACCGTTTGAAACGAGAGAGTGTTCGGTATTTATTTTCACCTAAACTGCAAGTGTACAGCGAGGCTTATAGGATAGCGGTGAACAAGAGTATCGTATCCACAAGGATTTAAGATTTAATCTGCTAGTTATTCAATTTAACCCCTCGCAGTTATCTAGACTATCAAACATGGTTGGATTTAACTAATTAAAAACTAAAGATAATAAATAAAATAAATCACCACAGCAGAAATCAACACAGATAAATCAAACACTAAAGAAAAAGGCGCATTCTAGGATTGGATAATCATTATTTAATCCATTCTCTTAATCAATCCATTTAATGTCTATGTTGGGATTTAAATCATGCTAGAACAATCACTCATGTATTCTAAACCTTCTCTCGAAGCGCCTAGATTGTAGATCACACAACAAATATTAACGTTTCCGTTCAATACCTATTATGAAATTCCTAATGGTTCCAAAGATTTATTGTTCTCTAAATTAATCGCAACTCTCTCGAGTGATATTGACTAACCAGTTAATTATTCCAGATCTTGTGTTAAAACTCATCTCTCGAATTATGGATTAACACATCAAATTGTATCATTTAGTGATCAAGTAAATAATACAGAGAAAACAGGAATAATCAAAACATAATTAAATCATAGACACCAAATAATATGAATCAAAAGAACTTCATAAATAAATCATAATCCAACCCTAGAATACTAGGGTTTTAGCTATCCATGACAAAATAAACAACTAAAACAATCCACAAAATAAACATTGTATTCTAAGAATAAAGTAAATAAAACCCGGAGATTCTATATTGGCTTTGGTCTTAAACACTCTTGAATCCTTTGGTCTTGTTCTTCGCGTCTTCTTTTCTCTGCAGCAACTCTCTGTTGGTAACTTTTAGGTAGGAAGAATTGTGTCTATTTTCGTGCATTGAAACCCTTAAATACCAAGTAAGAATTTGATCCAAAGTAGGAAACCACAAGCTGTACCGCCATTACAATTCGCGAGCTCGCTCCCGAGCATGTCGGTCGCGACTCGGGTCGCGACTCCACGTGGCATCCAGCTGTCACAAAATTCGCGAGCTCTTCAGATATTCGCGATCGGGTCGCGAATATTGCAAAGATGACCCCCTCCTCTGTCGCGATCAAACAGTTGACGGCTCTTGGTGATTCGCGGTCTTGCTCGTGATTCGCGAGTTGGTCGCTAATTTTCCTCTGTGCACCCCAGCCTCTGTCGCGACTTCACAGTCGAAGGCCGAGATCCTCACTCGTAAGCTGCCACGTCAGCCGCGGTTCTCGGCTATTTTGCGTGTATTACCCGCGACTTCCATACTTCATTAAAATACCATCTCTTCAAGGACAATTCCTGCACAATTCCAACAAGTAATACCAAACTCCCAAATGCATGAAAACGCAAATAAACTAAGATGAAACACACTCAAAACAATTCAAACTCAATACAAAAGTGTACCAGAATTAGTGTAAAATCTCTGTTTATCAACTCCCCCAAACTTAGAAGTTTGTTTGTCCTCAAACAAAACCAAATATGGAATTCAAACAATACATAACTCCACAATTTATAATCTAGCATCTACAACCTCAAAAATCTAATCGAGGAAATGACAAGAACAAGCACAAAATTCAAGCCAATGATCCTCACCGGTGTGTGTTTCGCTCAAAACACTCAAAGTGTGATAAAATAAGAGTAAGCACTCATCGAAACATTGAACTATACACTTGATCTACCATATGCTTGCATGCAATCTAAGCTCTCCACTGATAAACAAATGTGCTCAAAATTAAGATCAAATAGGACTTTCATTAAGGTTGTAATGTAGGCTCGGGTTAAGGTTAGAAATATTTGGCTTAAGTGACTCAACGATTGCAACACAATCCACCACTTTTACTTTCTATTCCCAACTACTTTTCACATTCAAACACTAGTTGGAATTTTTCCAACTTCCTCCTACACCACCTTAAGTCATTTATATATATATATATATATTTTTATTTCAACTTATGGACCTTTGGTCTCTTTTCTTTCTTTCTTTCCATTGGCACTTTTCACATTTTTTTCTTTTGTGCTATTTTTAATTTTGTTTTTCAACACTCATATAGCACTTTTTTTTTGTGCACCAACAAAAATCACCAATTATCACCATTTTTTTTTCTTCTTCATCCCAACTCCAAAACTCCTTACCCTTCTTCCTATTTCTCCAAAAGAATCAACAAATGACATTCCAAATAGGCTTCCAAAGAAAAGGAAATTAGGCACAAGAGGGCTCGCAAAGGAATATAATGAATTTAGGACAGTGTATGGGATAAAATGGCTAAAGAAAAGATGGCCTATTATCATCTCCTATTTTCAAGCACAGAAACTCAATCTCAAGCAAGACGACATGCAAGTTCTAGAGAAACAAGTGCATAGACAACCAACACACAAGAACAAAAATTAAGACAAAAGTCTTATAGGCTCAAAAATCTCACAGCTCAACATTGGACAAAATAAAGCTCGAAGAACTCCAAAACACATGCTCATTCAAATCATGTTATACGTGCTCAAATCATCCCCAATCAAATATCTTAATTATAAGTACTAAACCATAAACCATAAAGCATATATCATCAAAATCCCAAGTAAAATTCAAGACCAAAATTCAAAATTTTTCAACTTTCCGGAAAACAAAACCAAAACAAAATAAGTAAAGCAGGTAAAAACACAAAAAACACAATAAAGGTCTAGACACTACAAGCATACATCCCCCCAAACTTATTCAAATCCACAGGATGGAATAAGTTTGCAAAAATACATGTAGGTGTCGTCGACCACTTACAACGATCACATGGATGTCCGGTTGGGTTCAACGTCCTCCCCCAAACTTGTCGACAGACAAGTTGATCAAATTGCTATCCCCCAAAGTATAGCATCCATCCGGTCTTTACCTGCATAACTCAGAAAAAGAAGTGAAAAACATAAATAAGAAAAAAACTAACTGAAAAAAATAAAACATATTGGGTTGCCTCCCAATAAGCACTGCATTTAACGTCGACAGCCAGACGAATTTGGGAACTCAAGTTCCCAAAAGTGGGGAAACGGGTATCCCCCATTCTCTTCCCCGAGCATCCATCTCCATGCCTCCATCATCAAACAGGAACTGAATGTGTTCATCTTCAAACCGGAGAGTGAGAATCCCCGTGTCTAGGTCGATGTTGGCCCGTCTGGTGCGCAAAAATGGACGTCCCAAGATGAGAGAAACGCTCTTGTCTTCCTCCATGTCCAACACCACAAAGTCCACCGGGAATATGAAATCCTTCACTTTAATCAACACATCCTCTAGAATTCCCTCGGGATGGACCACAGATCGGTTAGCCATCTGCAAACACATGGTTGTAGGCTTGAGTTTCCCACAGTTCAATCTCTTGAAAAAGGAGAGCGACATCAGATTGATGCTCGCCCCCAAGTCACATAATGCTCGACCACCTATCTTGTCTCCAACAGTAATGGAGAGCGTAAAACTCCCCGGATCCTTCATCTTGGCAGGGAGCTTCCTTTGGATGATGGAACTACAGTTTTCAGGGAGGTGCACAGTCTCAAACTCCTCTATCTTTTTCTTCTTAGACACAGCATCCTTGAGGAACTTTCCATACTTGGGCATGTGCTGCAGCGCCTCCACCAAAGGAATGTTGATTTGCACCTTCTTGAATATTCCCAAAAATCTGGAAAACTGTGCATCAACTTTCTGTTTCGAGATCCTTTGTGAGAATGGGATAGTCACTATGGGGGAAACTATAGGACCCTTTTGAGGACTCCTGATGGTGGAATCCGGCTTGTCGGAAGGCATTTTGGAAGGAATGACTTTGGCGACAGCAATAGGCGCAGGAACCTCAGTGTCCAGATGGATTGCATTGCACTGTTCCTTGGAATTCACTGTGGTGTTGCTAGAAAACTGTCCCGGTTGGTGTTGAGTTCCTACAACTGTAGCTAGCTGACCCAGTTGCTTCTCGAACATCTTCATTTGCACACTCATGGCACCCACAATATTTTTCAGCTTCTCCACTCTAGCTTGCGACTCCCCCATGAATTTATCGGTCTTCCCCATGAACGCCATCAATAGATCATCCATCTTTGGCTTCTTCTCATCATTGATTACTCTATTTGTTACAGAGAAGCCAGGAGGGGGCTGCAGTGCACCGTTGGGATTCCCATATGAGAGGTTGGATCGGTTATCTTGGTAGAATTGATTCCCGCCTCGGTAATTATTGCCATCATAACCACCTCTCTGATTGATGTAGTTGATATCTTCAACTGTATTTTCCATGGGATTATCTACACCCGGTCGCGCCATAGCATCAAATCTGCTATTGATCGTGGCATTCAGAGTAGACAGCTGAGCGGCAAGCTTGGCAATCGGATCATTATCATCAACTGCTGCAGCTCTTTTCAAAATCTTCACTTGTCGATCCCCAGACCACTGATAGCTGTTGGTTGCCATGTCCTCTATGATCATCACAGCTTGATCGTGGCCCTTGTTCAACAAAGAGCCGCCAGCAGAGGCATCCAGAAGCCTCTTCAATTCCATGTCACACCCATTGTAGAAGATGCAGACTTGATGAACTACCCCAAATCTATGGTTGGGGCACTTCCTTAGCATATCTCGAAACCGTTCCCAAGCCTCATATAATGTCTCATCATCGTATTGACGAAATTGCGTAATTTCGCCCTTCAGCTTGAGAGTCAAACTAGGTGGAAAGAATTTGTGCAGGAACTTGTGCGCAAGACTTTCCCAGCTGTCCACAGACCCAGCGGCTAGAGATTGGTACCATTGCTTAGCCGTATCTCGTAAAGAGAACGAAAATAGGCGTAAGCGAATGGCGTCATCGGGGACTCCATTCATCTTCACTGTACTACAGATCTCCAAGAACTGCGTCAAGTGTACATTCGGGTCTTCAGTGGCCCGTCCTCCATATTGCTTTTGCTGAACCATGGAGACCAATCCCGATTTCAACTCGAAGTTATTCGCATTGATCTGGGGACCAGGAATGTCTCCATGGTTAAGTACTGGAACAAAGAGCTCATTAATTGGAGGTGGCTCTACAGCTCGAGCATCATCTTGCTCTTGCATTCTCCGCTACATTTCCTCTAACTGTCTCTGCATCTGACGCATCTGTTCGACCGTAATAGGAGCTTGTTGTTCTGACATCTCTCTTCTTCTTCTTGCGTTGCTATGCCGAACGGTAGCTTCAATCTTAGGATTGAATTCTTCTAGAGATCCTCCCTGAGATCGTGTATGCATACACAACCTAATCACAATAAAAAGAAGATTATAAAATTTTAAAAGAAAATAGACTAAAGACTGAAAAATAAATGTCTAGATTAACACAAGAAATTAAATCTAAATAATAGAAAATAAAAAAATTAAATCCCCGGCAACGGCGCCAAAAACTTGTTCGGTATTTATTTTCACCTAAACTGCAAGTGTACAACGAGGCTTATAGGATAGCGGTGAACAAGAGTATCGTATCCACAAGGATTTAAGATTTAATCTGCTAGTTATTCAATTTAACCCCTCGCAGTTATCTAGACTATCAAACATGGTTGTATTTAACTAATTAAAAACTAAAGATAATAAATAAAATAAATCACCACAGCAGAAATCAACACAGATAAATCAAACACTGAAGAAAAAGACGCATTCTAGGATTGGATAATCATTATTTAATCCATTCTCTTAATCAATCCATTTAATGTCTATGTTGGGATTTAAATCATGCTAGAACAATCACTCATGTATTCTAAACCTTCTCTCAAAGCGCCTAGATTGTAGATCACACAACAAATATTAACGTCTCCGTTCAATACCTATTATGCAATTCCTAATGGTTCCAAAGATTTATTGTTCTCTAAATTAATCGCAACTCTCTCGAGTGATATTGACTAACCAGTTAATTATTCCAGATCTTGTGTTAAAACTCATCTCTCGAATTATGGATTAACACATCAAATTGTATCATTTAGTGATCAAGTAAATAGTACAGAGAAAACAGGAATAATCAAAACATAATTAAGTCATAGACACCAAATAATATGAATCAAAAGAACTTCATAAATAAATCATAATCCAACCCTAAAATATTAGGGTTTTAGCTATCCATGACAAAATAAACAACTAAAACAATCCACAAAATAAACATTGTATTCTAAGAATAAAGTAAATAAAACCCGAAGATTCTATATTGGCTTTGGTCTTAAACACTCTTGAATCCTTTGGTCTTGTTCTTCGCGTCTTCTTTTCTCTGCAGCAACTCTCTGTTGGTAACTTTTAGGTAGGAAGAATTGTGTCTATTTTCGTGCATTGAAACCCTTAAATACCAAGTAAAAATTTGATCCAAAGTAGGAAACCACAAGCTGTACCGCCATTACAATTCGCGAGCTCGCTCCCGAGCATGTCGGTCGTGACTCGGGTCGCGACTCCACGTGGCATCCAGCTGTCACAAAATTCGTGAGCTCTTCAGATATTCGCGATCGGGTTGCGAATATTGCAAAGATGACCCCCTCCTCTGTCGCGATCAAACAGTTGACGGCTCTTGGTGATTCGCGGTCTCGCTCGCGATTTGCGAGCTGGTCGCGAATTTTCCTCTGTGCACCCCAGCCTCTGTCGCGACTTCACAGTCGAAGGCCGGGATCCTCACTCGCAAGCTGCCACGTCAGCCGCGGTTCTCGGCTATTTTGCGTGTATTACCCGCGACTTCCATACTTCATTAAAATACCATCTCTTCAAGGACAATTCCTGCACAATTCCAACAAGTAATACCAAACTCCCAAATGCATGAAAACGCAAATAAACTAAGATGAAACACACTCAAAACAATTCAAACTCAATACAAAAGTGTACCAGAATTAGTGTAAAATCTCTGTTTATCAGAGAGGTTAGTGATTGTTATATCATAACGATAGTCTATTTTCATTTAGTCGTTACGATGAACGTTATTCTGATGTGGGTTAATGATAGTTTAGAATATCATATATGGATGCTTTAAGTGACGTTATTGTTAATGTTTCCATGATTTTTTTTCCAGATCTGACATAACAATAGTGATGTTTATACCATAACGATAGTTTTTTTACTGTAATGTTTGTATTTTTATGTTATAATGTTAGCTTATTTGATGTTATATACTCTATACATGGTTTTGCGTATATTAAACAATAATGATAGTGATGTCCCCAACCATAACAATAGTTATTGTGCTCTAATGTTAGCTTATTTGATGTAATAGTGTTATGCTTTAATCATTTTATATATATTGTCATCCCTATCGTGTTGTTTTTATAATATCGTTATGGTTAAATTATAATATATATCGTTATGCCTTAATTATAATTTAATTTAATTATATGTAATCATTAACAATAATCTTAATCGTTATGCCTTATTTTAATATAGATATCGTTTTCACAAGGTGATTGACATTATCGTTATGCCTTAATTATAATTTAATTTAATTATATGTAATCATTAACAATAACCTTAATCGTTATGCCTTATTTTAATATAGATATCGTTATCACAAGGTGATTAACATTATCGTTATTCCCAAAAATAATTAAACATAAAGCTTAACAATAAGTTTAATTTAATTATAATTGAACGATAACTTTAATTTAATTAGAGTTGATATAATCATGCTCAACCAAAGCATAACGATAACTTTAATTTAATTGTAATTGATATAATCATTATGCTCAACCAAAAAAGCATAATGATAACTTTAATGTAATGATAAATTATGTTATTTATTGTAAAAAAATGTATTAATGAGCCGAATTAAATTACATTAGTTTATTTTAGTATAATTTACTCTAGTTAAGTAAAAAAAATTAATAATAACATTAGTATAAATAATAATATTAGTACAAAATTAGAATAAAACTTAAAAAATAATTAATATAAATAATAATAATTTTGTATTAATTAAACTACTCGTTAGTTATATATTAATATGATATAGGTTAGTTAAAACGTTGTAATTTATATTCTAGATTAATAATAATAATAATAATAATAAATTTTAACAACAACGTAACTTAAAATTTAATAATTATCTAATTTTCTATTGTAAATTTTAGATTGAGTGGATTAAACGCCCTCTTCAGAGACTGAAGCCGAATGTGATGACGTATGTAAAAATGGAGTTACTTGAGAAAATTCAAGAGGTCTTAAATTATTTTGGGGGTGAGGGTACAATCCAGAAGTTTAGATCTGGATGTTTTCGAATATTTTCTAGATTTTAGGGAGGGTAGTATAGCACGCAAGGCATTGCATGCCTTGATATGTCATCAGGTGCGCACACAGGATCCTACATGCGAGGGTAATGAGTGTTGGTTCTATCTCAATGGATCCATGCTACGCTTTAGGTCCTCTGAATATGCATTGGTGTCAGACTTACGGTTTGGCACATCGAATTTTGATCCGAATATGGCCTATCACATTCCGGCCAGAGACGTGTATTAACGATTATTTGAGGGGAAGATGACGCCTATGGGACAGATGTATGATAAGTTTAAGAATAAGAATCTAGTCAATCACCCTCCAAATTACGTGAAAATTCGTATATCGGATCTTGTTTTGTCTTGATTCGAGACGGGCGATCGATAGTTGGGTGTGGGCCCTGGTGGAAGATGTTGACGCTTGGAATTATTTTCCATGGGGGGCCTATACATTTCAGATGCTGGTGCACTTTATCAGTCTCATCCCCATAGTATGACAGACTATGGGTGGAGAGGGGGATGTAGCATATCATTGGTATGGCCCTATTTGGATGCTTCAGGTAATTAGTTTAATTTATCATTATAAATTATTTAAATTTATATTTTAGCTACTTGAGATTATACTTAGAAGATATTATAATTTTTTTACAGACATGGGCCTATGAGATTTACCTGGGCTTGGATGTCAGTTGGGCTCATTATCGTTACACTCTTTTTTAATCATTATGCCTAACAATAATAAAGCATAACGATTTTATGCCTAACAATTAAAGAGGAGCATTATCGTTATCGATATGCTCCTTTTTAATCGTTATGCCTAACGATTTAACGTCTAACAATTTAATCGTTATGCTTAACAATTTAATCATTATCATTATGCTCATCTTTAATCATTATGTCTGACGATTTAATGCCTAACAATTTAATCGTTATGCCTAACAATTTAATCATTATCGTTATGATCCTCTTTAATCGTTATGCCTAACGATTTAATGCCTAACAATTTAATCATTGTCGTTATGCTCCTCTTTAATCGTTATGCCTTCTATTTAATCGTTATTGTTATGTCTTCTATTAATCGTTATTGTTATACCCTAACGATAGATAATTAAAATCTAGAAATCATAACATTAGCGCATAACTTTAGGTATAATTAAAACCTAGAAACCATAACAACAATAAATTGCCCAACTTAGAGCAATTTTCAAAGTTGTCAAAGTAACAAAATAACAAAACATAACAATTTTAAGCACAAATAAATTTGAAACGTACCTTTCAAAAATTTTGGACCTTCTATAGTAATTTCAAGATGGTGTTTTGTTGATGAAGACGACGTTGCTTTCCTGCTTAATCTTCTTGATCAAACTCTGAATATATTTCTTTCCATTTTTTAAGGAATTCGACATTTTTTCCTTCATCAAGCTCTCAAAGTGTTTTTTCATTTTGGATGTTCTATTAATTCGTGTATTGGTGTGGTACATATATGCACATTATACCAACCTCTCTTACACAGAATTAAATGCATTAAATTTTATTCAATTTAGGTCAACTAATACCTACCTATATAAATACATATTTATGCATTTTACCTACCTCATTTTGGTCGGAAAAAAAATGAAATAATAATGAATTAAATTTCATTTAATGTTGGCCAACTAATATCTACCTACATATTTAGGCAAAAAAATAATTAATCGTTAAACATAATTTTATCATTATGGTTTAGGCAAAAATACTTAATCGTTAACTATAATTTTAGCGTTATGGTTTAGACAAAAAAATACTTAATCATTATGCATATATTAAAAGCCTCATAACGATAATGATAGTGGTTTATACCATAACGATAGTGTTAATGTTAATCGTTATGTATAACTATAATGATATTATGCTATGGTAACGTTATGATTTTTTTTATTATCGTTGTGGCTTAATTATAATTTAAGCATTTTCGTTATGCATTTAATAATGCATAACGTTACTTTTAAAATATTATAACGTTATGCATAACTATAATTGTTATTCTAACGTAACCATTCATAACTATAATGTTAGTCTTATATTCATTCGGTGGAATCGTTAGCATTTAATGATGCATAATGTTAATTTTAAAATATTTTAACGTTATGCATTCAACTATGTCAATGTTAGTCTTAAAAAATAAATCGTTACACATTTCGATCCATTTATTATAAATTACATGAGATCTTTTTTTTTCTTTTATATGTTAGGTATGTGTGCATTTATTTTGTAGTTATTAAAAAATGTAAAAAGTTACACTTACACAATGATTGGGGTGTGGAGATAAGTGTATCATAAGGGTATTTTAGATATTTACACTCTAAATTGCCAAAATAACTCCATATTCTTATATCTTATTTTTATTTCCCAATCACTATTTACTTTTGCCTATATTTATACATTTACACAATAATTTATGTAGATTGAAATAAATAGAAATTAATATTTTATTTAAAAGTCGGGTTGATTGAGTGTCACTAATGAAGTGAAAATTTTAAAAAGTTGGGAGGTGTAGATGCGGAGGGGAGAGAAATTAATATTTTATTTGGAAGTTGAGTTGGATGAGTGTCACTGACGTGGATAGTCTTAGAACCCTATGACATACAGGACAGACCCATTGACCGAATTGAGTTATCAATCTCGTGCGTTTTTACTGTTTTTTATTATATGTTTTTATTTATGTCGAGAACACGTTTAAGCAATTTCTGTCAAACACACATGCACTTGATTCAGCTCAATTTCTTCTTGTTTCCAATCGATTTCTTTCCTGCAAATATTTACGCCACTCTTTTTTATATAACAAATATTGACCTAACATAATGTCTAACTCAAATGTTTGTGTATATAGGTATATTTTATCAACTCATAATTCAATTTAAATAAGTTTAAAGAACTCATCTCATATATTTTGACCCCCGCTAAATGTGCTGACTTGTTCATTTAATAATTACTGAATAACATTTAAGTAAGCTATATAATTTGATTGATAAAATATTAGTTTAATAGAACTTTTTAAAATAATATTAATGTAAGGGGAAAAAAGGAATGTGTAAATATCGTGCTTTAAGTTCAAAAAAAAAGTTACTACTAATCTTCTAGAGTTAGTAACTACTATAGCAAGTTGAGCTTTATCAAAAAAGAAATCGAAATTTTGAGTCGGAAACTAGCTTAGCTCACCGACATCCTTAATTTGATTTTTTAAGTAATACAACTTTGCCCTCAAGTATTTATTGATTTGACTGGAGATTTTAATCGCTGTCAGCGAGTCGGATTGTTTGGAAATGCAGTCCCAATCGGGTGGTAAATTCCTTCGAAGGTTAAATACGGGCGAGAGACTGATAGCGAACAAGTACCGTGAGGAAAAGATGAAAAAGACTTTGAAAAGAGAACCATTACACCAGGTTTCGAAGGGTACAGACAAACGTGCAAATTCCTATTTTATTTATTTATATAAAAGGCTAATTTCGTTTTAAGAGTAAAGAGTCAAAAAGAAGTTTGAGTAGTACGTGAAAGTTGATTATATGAAAAAAAAATCACTAATTATTAGAATGAAAAAGGGGAAAAATGGATCAGTTGAGTCCACACGAAGTATTCTGAGCTTGAAGATTAATATGAGACGCAAGACAGTTAATAATTGAGGATCTTGCAGCATATATATGAATAAATATATAAGATGATGAGATGCAAATTAAGTTAAATAAAATCTGGATGGATCGACTAGGATAGTTATATATAACTAGTAACTAGTAATGCATGAGCAGCAAACGACATTAATCGATGATCTAGTACTTGGACAGCCAAAGAACATCAAGGAGCACAGAAATGGCTAGTAAGAAACACGTGAAAAACGTGAAGGCAATCGAAACCGCTACACGATCGCAGAAGACGTGCAAAGGTTTGCAGAAATTTGGCAGAGAGGAATGACGAATTCCTGTTCGATTCAGGTTTGTAACCCCCGATGCAGCTGATCCTGCACTCATCACTGCATATGCAAATATCTGCAAATCCAACAACCATCATAATTAAATCATTTCATTTGAGATAATATATATAATTAATTTCCAAAATAAATTTGATTTTTGTGTTACGTACATTACTATAAATCTAGCTAACTAATTAATACCTGATCACCAGCAAAAATGAGCCAAGCATGATTCCTAGAAGGAATGGAAGGGGATTTTCGCGACAACCTCGACACGTTGAGAAGCAGTTGGAGCAACGAATGAACTGCCACAGCTGCTGTAACACCAACCAAATACCTGAAAATGAAATGAAATCCATCACCACAAACATCACATTACTCAACTACCTCTTTATATGTATGCCCTCATCCAAATCGCATTATATTGTTTCATTACCTTCATATATATATGATCAACATTTTTATTTTTTGTTTATTAATTAATTCCACTCTTGTACGTTTGTTGAAATCAAATTATTAATCTCATACGTTTAATTTGATGTAATATAAATTGAAAGAGATTAATTTGGTCACAATTATGACTACTACGTCCAAACAAAGAAACTTGTTAGTTCACGAGCCTTTGTTTTTATTCAATCTGTTGCCGCGAATCACGGAGGAAGTAACAGAATTTGTCTCCAGTAGAATTTAGTTCAGAATCAACCACCGCTCAAACACAACCAAAAATAGAACAAATTAAAACAAATATTGTATTTTACATTTTCTTTTTACTACTACTTGCTATTTTTATTTTATTTTTTTACTTCACCACAAACATACAAGGCTGCAATAATTGGACATCAAAATATAAAATTAGACTTCCAAATGATGTAAAATAATTACTAATTCTTAGATTTGAATGAATCATAGGGAAAAAAAAGTGCAACTGATCTGATACTACATCGATTATGAAACTAATCATTAACTAGCCCCCTGCTGCATGCATTAATTTTTATTTTTATTTCTATTTTTGTGGAGAAAACCCTTCATTAATTTATTAAATAATTTTCAGGATATAAAACATGCGACGAGACGACGTTTCGAGGAATGGACGGCCATGGTGTGAATTGAAGCAAGAGATGTGTGCAGATTATTCTTACTTTAAAAAAAAAAAAAAAAACCTTACTCGAAGGAATCAGCAAAAGACCATTTGGAGGAGAGAGGTAAGCTGAAGCCGTAGAGAGAGATAGTGGAAGCCTCCTTGGCGGTGGTCATGACAGACAGCGCCGTCACGCTGGTGAGGAGGCAGAGGAAGCGTATCACGGTGTGCATGACGTCAGTTTTCCGGTTGGCGACGGCAGTGGGCCGTTGTGAGACCAATGGGCCGCTCTCGGTGGTCATCTTTATCTCCGGCAGCTGGATGCTCACCTCCTCCCCATTCTTCATCATTTCTAGACCTTCTATTTGGAGTGGAGCAGAGCCTTAATGTTTATAGTAGAGAGAGAGAGAGAGAGAGATTTGATTCATGTAAGTGGAAGGGGAGTGGAGCAGAACCTTGTTTATAGAGAGAGAGAGAAGAGAGAGAGAAAGAAAAGGGACACATGGCGGGAAATGGAAAGCGGGTTGGGGGGTCAAATAGATTGACTACTGCCCGTGAAGTTATAGTACACTACAATCAAAGCCTGTTTGTTTTATTACTTCAAGGTGAGATTATTTGATTTAATTTTTTTATTTCTATTGCAAAATTAAATATACCCAGTAAATAACAATACCAAACGTTGCAAATTTTAATGTCACAAGATCTTGTCGATCTCTATTACATAATCCTCGTTACAAACAAATGGCAACCTCTTTATCTCCACAAGCTTCACAGACATAAGTGAAACTCTCATGTTCAAATCGTATCTGCTATAGACAATGAAATATGTAAAAAGGGATTTCAATTCTCAACTATCAACTGTATTAATATTAGTTTTGCCGCACAAATTCTCCAATCTCCATCCCTCCAGAAATCATCAAAATAGGCTCAATGCATACATAGAAGTCGATAAAATCGCAACATACAAACGGGAAACTGCATTGCAGACTAGACACCGAACATCAGGTCCATAATTTTTGACGCCACTGATTTTGCAGGTGTGGCCATGGTCCCCGAAGATTGTCGAGCACTCGAACTGCCATTCTGGAGATAGTATGGGTAAGGAGAGACTTTGAAACCATTTGACTCCGAGATTCTATTGGAAGGGGCAGGTGGTAATGTCATGAACCCTTGATTGCTGAGTTTCTCATTTAGTGCCTGGCGCTGCATTGGATCCACAGGCTTCACTCCAATGATAAGAACACCATTTATTTCCATGCCATTTTTGCTGAGTGCTTTTTGAGCATCTGATCGATTCTGCAACAGCAAATTTACTATGCAATTGAATCAGACTATAAAGTAGGCATGCCCAACCAATCGTTGCAGCCTACAGAAGCAATGCTATTGAGTTGCAACAACACCAGTAATTTAAGGTCAAATCTACCAATTTAAATGGTCAATAACAAGTAACATGGCTATTGGCTAAACATGAAGATCTACATTAAATTCCCGCTTCAGATAAAAACTAATATGATAAAGATTGTGATATATTAAGCACACTCTGCACTGTAAAGTGAAAAGGCCAACTCTGATTCAATGAAAATAGAACAGGCCATAAAGATGCTGTAACTCGTAGAAACCACATCGATCTCCAGCATTAAATGCAAAGAATAAATAGACGACCCATTTTTCCATCACCAAATTTCATAAAATCTTCAACATAACTCATTTCCCATGCCTAAAGTGACACGCATGAACATTTACAACCCAGGACCAGAATAACCAACATGGATTTCACATATTCTAAAGCAATTAACTTAAATGTGTCAAGAACATAAGATTTCTAGTTTCTAGCTTTTCAAAAGAGAGACATCATAGTGGGTAAGTTTGAGTGTTTGATATTGCAACAATAGCAAAAATATTCCGGAGAGCAGATAAGAAAAAACCCAAACAAATCCTGATGCGATCCTGTATTTCAAGAAAAGCACAGATTGTTTTCAGATTTCATGTATATAAGGAGCTAGTAGAGAGAAGGGATGCAAGAAAAGAAAACGTTAGTTTGAATGTGTTAAAATTAGCAAAGAGCAAGCTGGTTTGAAAAAAAAAACTTCAACTTAGACCCACAAAAGAACAAACACACACAGATACACTGCACATGTATACAAATTTCCCAAAAAAGAAAAAGGGCAGACTTCTAGATTACTAATGTGAGTAGCAGACTAGCAGTGACTGCTACTACGAACATCTTAACAATGATGAAAGGTAACTGGGTGTTTTTTCATAACATAAGCAGAACAGGGTGGCATTCTCCGAGGAATCACATGAAAAAAAAAATTACAAGCAACAATAAAAAGCATATCAGCTTTTGGTAGTAGGGAACGAACCTGATATAAAATGTGCATCCAATTAGCATCTCTTGGGCCAGGAACATGTTTCAGAATCACCCCACATTTTTCAAACTCCCGCAAAACAAGATTTGTGTCAGCTGGCAAAAACCTGGACATGAAGTTCAAGATAAACATCAAAACTCTAGAATAAAAGTGGTAAGATACTTTCAGTTTCAGCTCTAAGTGATTAATAAAAAGCTATAATATTTAAAATGCAACCATAGCATAAAGTTGAACATGGAAAAACTAGCAAGTAAATGCAAGTGATCTCCTAAAAAAATGCTTAAATTGTGCACTCATATAGTTGATCGTGGAATAACTAGCATGCCTGGAGACTAATGGAAGGACAGTGAGGGAAGAAACAGTAGCAAGTAAAGAAAAGGGGATAAATCACAGAATAACAAAAGTGTCAAAGGAGCAGCTGGTAATTTAGAGATCTGAACTAGATGCCACAAAGAAAGTACACATGAATAAACTAATCTAGTCATGCAAAGGCAGGATATAGTAGTTATCCAACAACACATCATCTGAGCAAAATTTAATACAATTATACAAAGATTCATAGTTCAGCACATAAATATCAGAAAAATCAAAAGAACGAGCCAACTTATTCACAAGCAGCATTTACAGCCAAATATATACAAGAATGTTGTAAACCATGCATTCTTATCACGAACAGGTATAATATATATTATGTCTTTTCAGTGGCTCAGCAGCACCTAACCATACATATGTCCAGAATAAGTTCCACATAAAAGTCATAAGGAATTGAATGGTACCCATAGACAGTGACCCATTCCTCCTCATTCAAGTTCCCAAGGGGTACTAGATTTTTCTTAACTTCGGGCCTCGCAACCTCCCTAGGTGGTGGTAGTGTTATCAAGGCACCAGGTTGAACCACACCTTCAACAGGTGAACCTTTCCCTTTATCTTCTTGCTCGGCACTACCTGTCTTGGTGGCAGGTGACCACCAACTAGAACTGACCATAGGGCTCTGCTGACTCTGCTGCTGTGGCTGCTTGCTTGCTCCAGCATATGAAGTGCTTGCATCCGATCTGCTCTTAGGAGTCGAAAGTTCCCTGCCATAACTTTGTACTGGGGTTCGAGGATCTGATTTCACTTCTGGAGACACTGGATAGTCAGGAATCCCTGATTCCGGAGAAAGATCAAAGCGATCTTCAAGGGTAAAAGCTGGAGGAGGAGGAAGATCAGAGTTGGCAAAATTTTCTCGCCACAGTGCTGAAACAGCTGCTGCCTGACCCGGGGTAGTGAACTTTCCCCCAGATCGCCGAGATGACACGGGTGTTGCTAAATCTTGAAAAAACAGAGACTGCCTCCCGGATTTGGGAGTTCTGCGGACACTTGTGCTCATTTTTTATCTATGTGCCTCCCTGCATATGCAAAATAAGAAAAAATTAGAGAGCCCATAAAGATCAGTAAAGCATCAGATTACAACCGAGTAATCATTCATTTACCATGACTTAAAATGAGACAGAAACTACACCTTGTATCGAGCATCACAAAACTAATCTTATCTGATGGTTCTCATACCAATTCACCGTACCATGAATCTCTACACAGATTAGATTATTGCAAAAGGAAAAATTTAATCAATAAATTCCATTCAAACAGCACACATACAAAAATTCATCGACGAAAATTTCATGAACCCTCGTTCCGCAAATTCTATCTAAGAATACGATAATGCATAAAAAGATTCATAAATAGGACCGAATTTTCACATAAACGAACACAAACACGGGCATGTAAGCTAAACATAGAGCTGAAGCACGAAAACTCAACATCTCATAGGAAAAAAATCAGCGAACAGAAAGCTAAGCAAGATGAATCGCGGCAACAATTGAAAATTTCAAACCATAATCCATTACGTAAATAAGGAAAAAAAAAACGCATAGATTAATAAACAAAAGATCGAATACCTGAAATGTGGTAACGGCAATGTTGAGTAACAGGGATTTTGAATTTGGAGGGTTTTAAGAAAGATTTCCCCCTGAACAGCAGTGAGCAGAACAAAGATATGAAAAACCCTAATTTTATTTTTTAATTTTTTTATAGAGAAACGCGTGCAGTAGATGCCTAAAATTTTAAAAAATTTGGAGTTTGACGTAAGTACTGAAGTAACCTTCGCCAAATTATCAACTATTTCCCACTATTTGGTACAATCCGAGGATAGTTTCGTCTTTACGTGGTTATAAACCGTTATTTGAAATTTGGTTGTGTTAAAATTTTGTGTCTGTACGAATTGAAACGGCGCAATTTTGCACTTCCAATTTCGAAACAAATTTCAAAATCGGTTTGTTTCATTTTTCCAACACAATTTAACATGTGCATTATATCACAAGTTCAAAATCAATGTCTTCCCCTTTTGATATATTCTCTTCATTTCACAATAACAGTAGTGTAAATGGATAAAAAGAGGTAAAATAAAATAGTAATTGGGAAAAAAATCAAGATATAAGGCTATAGTTGATAATGTCTTATACTACTGTTAATGTCTTATAGTTGATAATATCTTATACTACTGTTACACTATGACTCCATAGTGTAAATGTCTACAATACCCCTATGACACACTTGTCCCCACATTTCAATCATTGTGTAAGTGTACTATTTACACTTTTAATAACTACCTAATAAATGCACACACCTAACATATAAAAATCCAATTTCATGAATTTTAGGGTAAGAGTTAGAAAGTGTGAAACTCTAAAATAACGAAATTGTTAAAAATGAAAATAAGCATAACGTATTTTTTAAAAAACTAACGTTAATGCACGTAACGAAAATTATTTAAAAAACTGACCTACCATTAACGTTTTGAAAACAAAAATAACCATAATAATTTTTTATTTAAAAAACTAACGTACATGCACGTAACGATTTTTTTTAAAAAAACTTACGCTCCATTAACGAAATATAAGATAACGATTAATCTTTATTAATAAAGATTAATAAATGTATAACGATTATCATTTATTAATAAATGTATAACGATTATCATTTGTTTTGAATTAATAAATGTATAACGATTATCATTTATAAATGTATAACGATTATCATTTATAAAGATTAATAAATGTATAACGATTATAATTTGTTTTGAATTAATAAATGTATAACGATTATCATTTATTAATGCACAACTATATAACGTATGCATTGAATTATACATAACGAAACTTTAATAATGAATAACGAAAAGCATTCAATAGGTAACGATTGAAATGATATAGACCCTAAATGAAATTATAACGAAATGGTATATATATTTTTATCCCATAACGATTGAGTATTAGTTGCCAACATTAAATGAACATCAATGCATTATTCTTTGTTTCTACTTCGGCAAAACGAGGTAGATAAAATGCATAAATATGTATTTGTATAGGTAGGTAGTAGTTGACTGAAATTAAATTTAATTTAATGCATTTAATTCTAAGTAAGATAGGTTGGTGGTGTAATGTGCATATATTGAAGTTAGGGTTTGATCCGGAACATCCAAACACACAAAACACAAAAAATATGTAGAATTACCTCAAAGAAAATGGAAGAAATATGTCGAGAGCTTGATACACAAGATTATTGAAGAAAACAACGTCGTCTTCATCTGCAAAACACCCTCGACATTTCTGTGTAAAAGGTTTCAAATTTTGAAAGGTACGTCTCGAGTTTATTTCTGCCAAAAACTTATGATTTTTTTTAGATTAGGTTATCTGTTGTTACGTTTGTAGTTCTAAAGTAATATCTAAATTTATCCTTACTAGTGTTGTGGTTTCTTGATTTTAATTCTATAACGTTAGGCTAAAAGGATAACGATAGAAATAGAAGGCATAATTGATAGCTTGAAAAAATAATGGTAATGATTCTTGAATAAAAAGAATAATGAATAATGATTAATAGTAATAACGCTAATTTACATATGATAACGTTTATTTAAAAAAGAATAACGAATGTTATAAAATATTGATAACATTTATTTAAAAAAGGATAACAAAAGCTAAAAGATATTGATAACGATTCTTAAATAAAAAGAATAACGAAGAACCATTAATAGTTATAACGATAATTTAAAAAAACCATAACGTTTATTTAAAAAAAAATAACGAAAGTTTGAAAATATTGATAACATTTATTTAAAAAAGGATAACAAAAGCTAAAAGATATTGATAACGATTCTTAAATAAAAAGAATAACGAAGAACCATTAATAGTTATAACGATAATTTAAAAAAGCCATAACGTTTATTTAAAAAAAATAACGATAGTTTGAAAATATTGATAACATTTATTTAAAAAAGGATAACGAAAGTTAAAAGATATTGATAACGATTATTGATTAAAAAGATTAACGAATAACCATTAATAGTTATAATGATAATTTAAAAAAGGCATAACGTTTATTTTTAAAAAAAATAACGAAAGTTTGAAAATATTGATAACATTTATTTAAAAAAGGATAACAAAAGCTAAAAGATATTGATAACGATTCTTAAATAAAAAGAATAACGAAGAACCATTAATAGTTATAACGATAATTTAAAAAAGCCATAACGTTTATTTAAAAAAAAATAATGAAAGTTTGAAAATATTGATAACATTTATTTAAAAAAGGATAACGAAAGTTAAAAGATATTGATAACGATTATTGATTAAAAAGATTAACGAATAACGATTAATAGGTTATAACGATTAATTAAATATGATAATGTTTATTTAAAAAAAGAATAACGAAAGTTAAAAAAATATTGATAATAATAATAATAATAATAATAATAATAATAATAATAAATGTTATCAATATTTTTTAAAAAAATATTTAAAAAATATTGATAACATTTATTATTATTATTATTAATAAAAAAGTATTTTTATTTTAATTATATGTTTTTGTTTTTTTTACTAATAGTATTAATTAGTAAAAATATTATTATTATTATTATTATTATTATTATTATTATTATTATTATTATTATTATTATTATTATTATTATTATTATTATTAGATTGTTGTTGTTGTTGTTGTTGTTATTATTAAAAAAGTATTATTATTTATATTAATTGTTTTTGTTACTTTTATTTTTTACTAATAGTATTATTTGGACCAAGGTTATCGTTAATGATTACTTTTAATTAATTTAAATTAAATGTAAAAGGCCATAACGATTTATTAAAATTTGCTTAACGATTAATTAAAAACGACCATAATGATCTCATAAAATTAGAATAACGATTTAATAAATTTGGCATAACGATTTATTCAAATAAACCTAACGATTAATTAAATAATAATAACGATTTATTTATTAACAAAAGGCCATAATTCTTTATTTATTAACAAAACGCCATAACGATTTCTTTATTAAAAATAGGCCATAACGATTTCATAAATTTAGCATAACGAATTAATAAAATTTGCTTAACGATTAATTTAAAAAGCCATAACGATTAACTAAAAAAGCCATAACGATTTAATAAAATTAGCAAAACGATATGTTAAAATAGCATAACGAAAGGCCATAACGATCTATTCAAATTGGCATAACGATTAATTAAAAAATTATAACGATTCATTAAAAAAGGCCATAACTATCTAAGAAAATTAGCATAACGAAAGACCATAACGATCTATTCAAATTGGCATAACGATTAATTAAAAAACCATAATGATTAATTAAAAAAGGCCATAACGATCTAACAAAATTGGCATAACGATTTCAACAAAAATCCCATAACGATTTATTCAAATTAGTATAACGATTAATTAACAAAAACCATAACGATTTAATAAAAAGGCCATAACGATTGTGATCTACTTCACTATCGTTACGTCTTGAACACCTTTCGTTATGAAATATCTGGGGTAGATGGTTCAACGATTGTTATATATTTATACCCTATCGTTACAAATTCATCAACAAAACGGTTTACATTCTATCGTTATGCAAGATCCGACCTAATGTTCAACTATTCGTTACATATAAATCATAACGGTAACTATAACTATTCGACTAACCTCTCTCGCTTCGGCTTCAGAAGGTCGGACTACATCTTCACGTCGTTCCTCCGTTGTCTTCAAGTCCAGTCCGGCGCCGGCGAAGAATATGGGGTTTTTTTTTTCGTTTCACAGAACAAGCAGAAAGAGGCGAGAAAGGAGGATATGTGAGAAATGGAGAGAATAAAGGGGTAGTTACAATAATTGAATACCAATATTAATGGAGTTGATTCCACAATCTTTTTTTTTTCAAACGAAAATTGAGTTTGGATAGAGAAAGATTTTGTTCCATGCATATCTCTTATGGAAAGTACAAATTGTAAGATACTTTTCAGAAAAAGTAAAAGGAATATTCAGATTTTGTTGGTCAAAAATTCAAATATAGTACAAATTGCCCATATAACTCCTACCCCCTTAAAACTTGCCCAACTAAATAAATTTTAAAAATATATTGTCTATATAAACTTTTCTCATAAGAGTACTACTATCAGCAATCATAAGTTTTTGTGGTCGCTGCCACATCACATCAAAAAATAAATTAGCGAAATGGAAAACTCACCGGTTGACCAACACTCATTTGTGACCATTTGTAGTTTCATGGCAACCATGCCCTTGGCTAATGGGATGGAGGCACTTGTCCCCATCTTATTGGTCAATTAATTTTATTTAGATATATAGATAAAATTGGTATATCCTTTATATAATATAATAAAATTAAATAAAAATATACCAAAATTCATATTTTTCATTTTTTATAAATAGACATTATTTTTGCTATATATCAACACACTTTAAATTTTTTTTTATCTAGTTTTCTATATATCCAAACAATAAAAATTTAGTTTATGTAATTTTAGGAAATGTCGTTTAATTGGTGTGATTTTATTTTTTGTAATTTTAGCTTGTAATATTTTTAGCGTTGACTATTTTATCCAAACAATAAATCTCAGATAATAAATCGCAATCATTTATAAAATAAAAGAATTATATATAATGTTGTGGTTACCCGGTTGGGTGGTCATGGATAGATATGCAAAATAGATGTTGACAAGTCCAAATTCTCTCGTGTTTTTGTGTCTTTTTCTCGTTCTTTTATCCTTTATTTTTTCTATTTTTTGAGTCGGAAAGAGCCAGAATGAGCACAAGGGGCAGCAGAAGGCAGGAGATTCACTTCTGGAGGGCACAAAGGTGCCAATGATACCAAGATGGGCAACAACTTCTCAGCGAAAAGCTCTCTCTCGAGCCTGGCGGAAATCGCCCACCATTCCAGCAAAAACTGAATGAGAAGTTTGTGATCGTGCCCACAACAACCCCAGAGTGATTGAGAGGAGAAGGAGAGGAGACTGGGCACAAGGGAAACTAATGCCAGCTACAGCAGGAGCAATACACCCTAGCCACCGAAGGAAAGAGGAGTTGCGGAAGGCAAATTGACGCTTCCAGAAGGATGCTCGGCTCTACAAGGAAAGTTGCTATGTTGGCGCAATTAGGGCATGGCAAGTACAAAATCTGCGACTCAGAATCTTCTAAATAAGGGAAGAATCTGCCAGATATGGAAATCTTTGGGCATGGCGGCTGCGTGTTGGGCTGAAGATCCCCGGCCTGTCGGGGAGTTTACCTAGTGTCTTTGTACTACTATATAAGTAGATCTCATAGCAGCAAACAAACAACTCTTGACAACTCTCTTTACCGTTTTTTTTATTTCTTTCTACGCACAAACAATTTATTTTCCCGTACCAGTTTTATGTTCTTCAATCCAACGTTGGAGTTGGATTTATTTTGCAGTTTAATATAAGTAAGTTTTTCATTTATATTATGTTTTGTTTTATTCCTTTTACTTATTTTTATTGTTCTAAGTCTAGCATGAGCGGCTAGACTCGTTATTCCGGATTGAACAAGGATGAGAACTTAATGAACTCGTAAGAACCGTGAGGCTTATGGGCATAAACTGTGTGAATCTGGTTCCGTCGTGTAATCGTTTTCTTTGTTGCATTATACAATGGGCTAAGCTAGTTAATTGTGGCTGATCACTCGTTAATTAGAATTGTGTTTACTACCTCTATAAATGGTCAATGAATCGTAGCTGTGTGTTGGTCATAAAGAGATGGGATGCATCACGGGTACTGAGGGCATAAGAGAGATCTTTGTCTAGGTAAATCTGGGTCTGTCTAGGGCATAATGCTGCTTTGTTGTTTACAATCATATGAGAGATCAGGGTTGGGCAACAAGTTAGGGTTTAGGGGATGAGAGATCACCTCTAAGCTAAACTGAAAGGATAGATTGGGTACGTTGAGAGAGATCCGGTACCTTTAACCAGATAATTAGATTTACATAAATAATCAGCGTGCCCATGATCGGTCAAGTGTTTATTAAGTTTGAAATCTAAGTTCTAATCCGGAATACGTTACTACTAATATTTTTCTTTCTTGTTTTGTTTTGTTTTGTTATTTTATTTTACAATCTTTAAATACAAGTACGGAGACCACAATAATCCTCGAACCTTTTGGAAAAGTGACACTGGAAGATAGAATTCACAGCTCCTCGTGGGATCGACCCTTACTCACATAAGCTTGCTACGCCTTGTTGTGGGCATAAGGATAACTCTCTCTTGAGAATTATTCTGACCGTGAAATGACCGCGCGTCAGAATTGGCACCGTTGCCGGGGAGCTGGTTCTTGAAATTCTATTTTACCAACTTGTTAGCCTGGCCGGTGGATGCCCAATACCTCTGAAGAGGATTGCTCGTATGATCCAGAACCTGAAAAGACTCTGAAGAGGAGAAGAGCAAAAGCACGAAGGGCATAACAAGCAGAGAGACTTGCTCGTGAAAGAGAACTGGAGCAAGAAAGAACACAACTGAAAATGAACGAACAACTGAGGTTAGCCCCGATGGCTGAAGAAGAAGGAAGAACGTTGAGACAGTTAGTCTTTCCGACTAACATGAATTTACGTCCCATGGGCATAACACTCCCAGCGATTACTGGAAGCTGGGAGTTGAAGGCAAGTTTCATCCAGATCTTGCCCAAATACCATGGGATGACTGGAGAAGACCCTCAGAGGCATATTCAAGATTTCGAGATAGTGTGTCAAACTCAACCTACGGATGGGGGAAATGAACAATATGTGCAGCTTGTACTCATTCCCGTTCACTCTTCATGATAGGGCACGAGACTGGTTATACACCCTGTCAACTGGCAGTATAACCACATGGGCACAACTGCAGCAGAAATTCCTAGAGAAATATTTTCCTGCATCCTGAATCCAGGAGATGAGGCGAAGAATTGGAAGTCTGAAGATGAGCATAAATGAGAGTTTTTATGACTACTGGTGTCGATTCCAGAGCATGTTGACAAAATGCCCACAACACCAGATCATAGATCACGATCTGATCCAATACTTTGTGTCTGGGTTGAGACCACATGACAAGATCATTGTCAATGCTTCATGTGGATGATCTATTCTGAACAAGCTACCAACAGAAGCCTTCCGAATCTTGGCAGAAATGGCTGATGAAAATAGAGATGAAAGTGCCGAGGGCACAAGGACAGTTTCGGACGCTGGGAAATCAACGCACCTTGAGGTCAAACTGGAAAGAATTTTGGACCAGATGGAGAAAGTGATGAACCATACTGGGGCACCAAAGAAAAGAGTGTGTGGAGTGTGTAAGAGCGTGGCCCATTTCACTGATGAATGTCCAACACTGTAGAAGGAGGGCGTCGCTGAAGTCAACTCTCTCGGTGGACATAACAACAACAGGCGATATGATCCCCACTCTCAAACATACAATCCAGGATGGAGGGATTATGAGAATTTCAGATGGAAGAGGAATGATGCCCACCAACCAGATTTGCCACCACACCCGCCGAGGGCACGTGAAGAACCCAGCCTGGCCGAACTAGTCCATGCCATGACCAAAGAGAATGTGAAGTCACAACAGGAGAATGAAAGGTTCAAACAAGAGACAAGGGCTGGTCTGCAACATGTGAGCAAGCAAATTTCCCAACTAGCTCAAGATTTTGCCCAATTGAAGGAAAGAAATGGACAATTACCATCTCAAGTGGTAAATCCTTGAGAACAGGTGAATGTTGTGACCACAAAGAGTGAAGAAGAAGTGTTGAAAGCTAAACTGAAAGGAGATACTGAAGGCATAACGAACGAAGAAGAGCAGACATAAGAAGGGGTTGCTGAGCCCACAAAGCAAGAAATAAAGAAGAAGCCTCCCTTTCCTGAACGTCTTGCCCACGACAGAAAAGAAGAGGAGATGAAGGAACTTCTCAAGGTTTTTCAAAAAGTGGAAATTAATATTCCACTACTGGATGCAATAAGGCAAGTTCCTTGTTATGCCCGTTTCCTGAAAGAGTTGTGCATCAAGAAGGTGCAATTTGAAGTTGATGCGAGACTTTTCATGGGAGAAAATGTCTCCGCAGTGCTACAGAAGATGCAAAAGAAGTGTGAAGATCCTGGCATGCTTGTCATACCATGCATAATTGGGAGCAAAAAGATTGAAAATGCGATGCTTGATCTCGGTGCATCCATAAACGTCATGCCCATGATGATTTATGAAGAATTGAATCTGGGACCACTTAAGGAAACAAGGGTGATCATCCAGCTGGCAGATAGATCAAATGTCTATCCCGAAGGTCTAATAGAAGATGTCTTGATAAAAGTGGGAGAATTAATTTTCCCAGCAGATTTCTATGTCTTGGACATGGGCAACACGACACTGTCTACATCCGTTCTACTGTTAGGGAGGCCTTTCATGAAAACTGCTTGAACCAAGATCAATGTCGATGAGGGCACGCTGACATGTGAGTTTGATGACCAGGTAGTTGTGTTCAACATTTATGAATCCATGAAGTACCCACAAGATCCGGAGTCAGTCCACTTTGTGAACCATTGCTATGCCCAATCTCAAGCCATTTTGGGTCCCATAAACAACCAAGAACCCCTGAAATGGGCATTGCAAACTGGGTTGACTGACTACGATGCCCTTGACGAAGATGAGGATACCAGAGACACCATCATGATGTTGTACTCTCTGGAAGAATTACCGCATGTAGTGGTGGATTTCAATTTGTCCACAATGACACAGACAGACAGGATGCTTCCATCGGTGCAGAGGGCACCAAAGTTAGAATTGAAGAATCTCCCTGACCACTTAAAGTATGCCTATCTTGGGGAGAATGAGACATTGCCAGTTATCATAAGCAAATGACTGACTCTTGTTGAAGAAAACCGGCTATTGAGATTGTTACGAATATACAAAGAAGCAATGTGATGGACTTTGGCCGATATCAAGGGCATAAGCCCTGCAGTATGCATGCACAGAATTCTCTTGGAGGATGATGCCAAACCTATGCGGGATGCCCAACGCAAACTGAACCCCGTAATGAAGGAGGTCGTGCTGAAGAAAATACTCAAGTTGCTGGACATGGGGATCATCTACCCCATTTCAGACAGCAAGTGGGTGAGCCCAATTCATGTCGTACCCAAGAAGTCAGGGATCCAGGTGGTGAAAAATGAGAAAAATGAGCTTGTGCCCACGAGGCTACAAACTGGATAGAGAGTCTGCATAGACTACCGGAAGCTCAACACCGTCACAAGGAATGATCACTTTCCATTGCCGTTCATAGACCAAATGCTGGAGAGACTGGTTGGAAATAAATTCTTTTGTTTCCTTGATGGATATTCAGGCTACATGCAAATAGTAGTGGATCAAGAAGACCAGGAGAAGACTACCTTCACGTGCCCATTCGGCACATTTTCTTACCGGAGAATGCCTTTTGGGCTCTACAATGCCCCGGAAACTTTTCAACGATGCATGATGAGTATTTTCTCAGATCTTTTGGAGAATTGTATCGAGGTATTCATGGACGACTTTACAGTCTACGGAAATTCATTCGATGCATGTATCGACAATCTTGAAAAGGTGCTAAAAATATGTGTGGATAAGTGCTTGATGCTAAATTATGAAAAATGCCATTTCATGGTTCGTGAGGGAATTATTCTTGGGCACGTTGTTTCAGAGAGAGGCATAGAGGTGGATAAAGCCAATGTGGACATTATCGAAAAACTACCCTACCCTACTACGATGAAGCAAGTTCGTGGTTTTCTTGGGCACGCCGGGTTCTACCGGTGATTCATCAAAGACTTTGCAAAGATTGCTCAACCAATCATGCATCTTTTGCAAAATGATGTGCCATTTGTCTTTGACGATGCATGCAAGGAAGCCTTCAGCACTCTGAAGAAGAGACAGGGGCATGCCCTTTGAAATAATGTGTAATGTCAGTGGATACGCTGTGAGCGCAGTGCTTGGACAAAAGCGAGGTAAAGAATGCCATGTGATTTACTATGCTTCCAAGACATTGAATCATGCCTAAGCCAACTACACTACAACTGAAAAGGAATTGCTGGCAGTAGTCTTTGCCTTTGAAAAATTTCGATCCTATTTGCTTGGCGCTAAGAGTGTGGTCTACACCGATCACTATGCATTGAAGCACCTACTTGCAAAAAAGGAATCAAAATCGAGGCTCATTTGGTGGATACTACTACTGCAAGAATTTGATTGGGAGATCAAAGATAAGAGTAGAGCTCAAAACCAGGTGGCCGATCATCTGAGTAGAGTACTTAATGAGGAGAAGAACGTGGTGCCCATCGAGGAGGCTTTTCCAGATGAGTATCTGTTCAATCTCAAGGGCACAACACATTGGTATGCTGACTTAGTCAATTTCATGATCTCTGGAGAATTACCGACCAGACTCTCGACCTACCAAAGGAACAAAATCAAAAGTGAAAGTCGATACTATATATGGGGCGAGCCCATACTATAGAGAAGGTGCACAGACCAAATCATCAGACAATGCGTGCCCACAGAAAAAGCTAAGAGCATTCTAGATCACTGTCACTCCGAAGCATGTGGAGGGCACTTCAGTGCAAAAAGAACTACAAAAAAGATCCTTGATTGCGGGTTCTTTTGGCCATCACTTCACAAAGATGCTTATGAAGTATGCCGACGATGCCCATGCTGCCAGATGATTGGAAACATTTCCAAACGCAATGAAATGCCCATGGTGCCTATCATGCCGGTAGAAGTCTTTGACGTTTGGGGGATTGACTTTATGGGACCCTTAACGAAATCTAATGGACATCAATACATAGTTCTGGCTGTGGAGTATGTATCCAAGTGGGTGGAAGCAAAAGCAACTACCACAAATGATATCCGTGTGGTTAAGAAGTTCCTGAAGTCTAATGTGTTTAGTAGGTTCGGTGTGCCCAAGGCACTAATAAGTGATCAAGGATCCCACTTCTGCAACATGATCATCAAAAATTTGTTTAAGGAATATGGAGCGAGACATAAGGTGACTACTGCATATCACCCACAGGCGAATGGACAAGCTGAGGTTTCCAATCGAGAAGTCAAGTCCATACTTCAAAAGGTTGTGAACCTCAATAGTAAGAATTGGAGTTTCAAGCTGGATGATGCCTTATGGGCATATCGCACTGCCTACAAAACACCCATTGGGATGTCTCCGTTCCGCTTAGTCTATGAGAAGAATTATCATCTTCCAGTTGAGATTGAGCACAAGGCCTTTTGGGTAATTCAAAAGTTGAACATGAAGCTTGATAGAACAGGGATCGAAAGAAAGCTCCAACTTCAAGAATTGGAAGAGATGAGGCTGGAAGCTTATGACAATGCCGTTCCATACAAGGAAAGAATGAAAAAAACCCATGACTAGCTCATTCGCCACAAACCGTTTGAGCGTGGGCAAAAGGTTCTGCTATATAATTCCAGACTGAAACTATTAGGAGGAGGACTCAAGTCCAAATGTTCAGGACCTTATGAGATCCAGACCGTATGCCTAAATGGAGCAGTAGAATTATTTAATTCAAGTACTGGAGAGACGTTCAAGGTCAATGGCCAGCGGCTAAAGCATCTCAAGGAATCAATAATTTCATCTATAGAGGCTCTCGGGCTCCAGCTCATTGAGCCTATATACATGTGAAGCTGAAGAGCGTCGTGCCCACGACAATAACTGGGGTGCTGACTGGGAGGCAACCCAAGTTTATTTATTTTTTTATTTCTTTTTATTATTTTTCGTATTTTATTTATTTCCTTTTGAGTATTTATTTTTTTGCCATGCTAGTCTAGGAATTAGATTTTACGGCTGTATTTATTTTTGGAGTATTTTAGGAAACAAATTCAGGTGAATTTTTCATGGAAGGAAATAATCTAGTCAAATTGGATGCTTCCAGCATGGAGGGCACCAACAAAGGCAATTCTGAGAAATTCGGGATCTCTCTGCCCCCATGGGCACAGCACAAGATTCCGTACAAGGAAACCCTAGAAGCCCAAAAGTCATCTGACGGGCCTGTCACATCAATTCAAATTGAGTGGCTAGGGTGAATCCAAGTATTTAACCATCATCTCTTCCTCCCCAAATTCACTCACCTATTTTCGCTCCAAAATTTCAAAAATATTGGAGCCTCTTCTCTCTCTCTAAAAACTCACTCTCTCAACCGCCATAACCACGATCACCATGGTCCCCAAAACTCGCGCTGCCAAGTTCACAAAGAAGAAGGTGGAGTTCACCCCTTCTACTTTACCGGAAAATTCTAGAGAGACCACCACCGACGCTGCTACACCAACCAAGCCGTCGAGCACTGCCGCCATGAACATTTAACCTCTCGCCACCGTCGAACCACCGCATTCACCTGTTTCCACCCGTGAATCTGAGAAGGTTGATGAGCCTTCTCTAAAAATTATGGAGGAAACCGCCGATGAGATTGACGACCAAGAGAAGGCCAGCATGCAGCAAGATGTGACTCCTAAGCCGACGCCGGAGCACATTCCTGATCCCTCTGCAACTGAAAATTTGAAAAAGGTGAAGAAGGAGAAGGTCTCCACTGTGAAAGCTAAGTCGCAGACCTTGAAGAGGAAGAAGCAGCCGTCGCCGATGCTATCAGAGAATGAGGAAGCCGATGAGGAAACTGATGAAGAAAAATTTGAAAGCAGTAGGGAGTCGCGAGCCCACAAGAGTCTAGATGACTAGTCTCTGTCTCTGAAGGAAGCTGCTGAGGGCACAACGGATGCGCCCTCTGTGTCTGCCAAGGGAAAAGGGAAAGCCTCTGCCAAGCTATCTACAAAGAAGGGCAAAACTGTGGTTAGCCCAATTTCTGGAAAAGTCATGCCAAAAGGAGAGGGTATCTTGTGCACAAGGGAGATCGTGTATAGCAAGACCATCCACTTCGCCTTGCTTGCTGTCTTGGGCATCGAACGAGAGGTAAAAGAACTCTTCTCTAACATTGGTTGGTCCTTTTTCATTGAATGGGATTGTCTGATTTTTCCTAAGTTGGTCTATGAGTTTTTCCATGATCTGTCTGTGAAAAGTATGGGGAAGGGAGGCACTTCTGCCAAAGTTTTCAAATTTAAAATTTTTGATAAAAATTTCAATCTTTCTGCTAATGAATTGAACATGGGTCTGGGCATTGTTTCATTTTTGGATCTGAATGATGATGACTATAAGTTTGTTGTTGTTGTGGTGCCCACGGATAAGAATGTGGAGGAGAAGTGGGCTGAGTTAGGTGACGGTTCAAAATACAAGTCTGGAACTAGCAAGGGATACATGCTGAAAAGCTATGCCCTTCGCTTTTATCACCGAGTGCTCGCATACAACTTCTTTGGCCGGAAAGATAGCTCCAACTCCATCACCAATCAGGAGTTGTTTGTCCTGTGGTGCATGGTGCACAAGAAGAGGATAAACTTTGGAGCCGTGGTCATCGCCCACTTCAAGGACACTATGGCCCATTCTAAGAATCGCATCTCCTGTGCCCAACTGATTACCCATCTTGCTGAAAAACTGCACTTGTTTGATCCTTCATCCACTAATCTGTATTGCAAGCATGTTGAATTATTTTATTTGAACTGCTTGATACGTATGTTGGATGTTTTTGACGATGAGGAGGGGAAACCTGTGTTTGACATACTGAAGCTCGAGACTTCGAGTAGCCTTAGTTTTTCTCTGAATGCAGGACCAAACAAGAGGCCCCCGAGGGCACATCAGCAAGAGCCAATAGCCACTACCATCATTGCCAGACTAGATCGATTGGAGACCACCATGTTCGCCTATTTCAAGCACGTCGGATTCAATTATCCGACCCCCTCTGATGCTTAAACGGGTACTCTTTCCCGTAGATTAGGTTTTTGTTTTTTGTTTGTTTTGTGTCTGTTTAGGTGTCACCCATTTCCCACACTTTGCTTAAGGCAAAGTGTGTGGGTGTGGGCACTAGAAGTCCTTTTATTTTTTGTGACTTTGTTGTTTTTGTTGTTTTTGTGTTTTTTGTTTTGTAATTAGATGCCCCCCGTACTAACTGTTGGGGTTTTTTCGAATTAAACCACCGCAGGATCATTTGGTTGTTCATTAATCCGTGTTCATGCAAATCATAATTTTATGTAACATGCATGTTTATCACAGTCTAATCAAAAAGCATGCAAAGCAGATTCGATTCTAATAAAGCGGAAGACATAGAAAACGAATCTACTTACAAATCGATAGACGGTCTGTGGACAAGATTAAAGATCTAATCTTGCTGTTGAATGAGCACAGTAATGGCGCCACCTATGACCTCAAAATCGTGCACCACAGTATTCCACTCCAAGATCTTCTGTTGTATTCCCGGACTGTATCTAGATTCAGAGTGGGCTGAAATCTACTAGATAGAGTTGTGAAATCTATGGATAACTTTGAGAGACTAAGAGGGGCTGATTTCCAATAAATAACATCATCAAATTTCGTGCCCCCCTCCCCTTATATATAGGGAGGGGTGAAATTTCATGTTCCAGCCCTATTGGGCTGGGCCTCTATCTCAAGTTCAATATCCAGTCCACTATCAGTCAATTGGGCTACAACAGGGATCTAGAAGAATATTAAATTGGCCCACTAATTTATTTAATATCCAATATCCAATAAACCTAGGATATAATTAAATAAATTAAGTTTTACTTTTATTCCACTAAAGAAGTAAAACTGACCTACCAATTTAATACATATTTACGAATATGCTTTCTCCTTTAGTCCAGCCATTCCCCGTGTTTAAGATATAATGTTCATTAATTAATTATGTAAGCCTCTGACAGCTATAATTAATTAACATCTAAAATCTTGAGTAGTACCACACAAGCTTTATTCATGTACGGAATAAATTCCACCTGCAGGGTTTCAACATGAACTTGTGCTTCCTCAAGAGAACATCATCAACCTGGCGCACCAGGACACAATGCTCATGCATACTGCTCGAGACATCATGTATACATTGTTATTACCCAAGATATCGAATTCGATCTACGAAAAGATCTCACCCATTGATAAATCAAAGTAATAAACAACACACACATGTGCTCGCCAATATCACATGAGTTCAGAACCCGAACTCTGTGGATCTTTATTCTCTCAGTAACTGGGTCAGAGACAGAGAATAGTATCCTATCGTGATCCTCCTCAATACACTAACCAGTGTACTAGAATAATCAGTTAGCCAAGATAAACTAACTTATCAGATTATTCTACGGTGTACCGATGGTGTGTTCAGGACCATCTAAGCCGTGAGCTCTTTAATACATTACAAGG
Source organism: Perilla frutescens (assembly GCA_026008535.1). Classification (NCBI taxonomy): domain Eukaryota; kingdom Viridiplantae; phylum Streptophyta; class Magnoliopsida; order Lamiales; family Lamiaceae; genus Perilla; species Perilla frutescens. Next base: position 57,157,306 of record BRKX01000003.1, read on the forward strand.
TTCTAATGATATGATCTTTACCATGTGACTCCCCACACCATATCATCTACAATGTAAGTATATGGAACATTGCATAAAACAATTATAGAACATAATCTAAATGCAAATAGTGACTGCAATAACTTTCATTTCATATCATCATATCATCAGAAAAGTATATAAAGACAAGTCTTCCAGTATACAAAACTAACAATCTCCCACTTATACTTGAAGCATGTCTTTCAAGCATAATAATTAACTGGCTAACTCTCCAATCTAAAACTATCAACTCAAACTGCGCTACCGGGTCTGCATCTCACTCTCATTTTCTCCACGTGACCATCAAAGGTCTTAGCCGCCAGGCTCTTCGTGAATGGATCAGCCAGGTTGTCGTCAGATGTAATCTTGACCACCGCCACGTCTCCTCTCTTAACGATTTCTCGTATAAGATGGTACTTTCTCTCTATGTGTTTACTTGCCTTGTGGGCTCTGGGTTCCTTCGAATTTGCCACTGCACCAGAGTTATCACAGTATATCGTGATAGTCTTAGGCAAATCAGGAACCACGCCCAAGCCCACTAGGAACCCGCGGAGCCCGACAGCCTCTTTTGCAGCCTCAGAGGCAGCTACATACTCAGCTTCCATGGTGGAATCCGCAATGCATTTCTGCTTAATGCTCCTCCATGCGATGGCTCCACCTCCTAATGTAAACACATAGCCCGAGGTAGACTTACTCTGATCTTTGTCGGATTGAAAATCTGAGTCCGTGTAACCCAAAGGTACTAGACTATCAGAGCGGAAAACCAACATGTAGTCTCGAGTCCGTTTAAGGTACTTGAGAATGTTTTTGACCACAGTCCAGTGACCTTGTCCAGGGTTAGACTGATATCTGCTTACCATGCCAACGGCATAGCATATATCAGGCCTAGTGCATAGCATAGCATACATCAAACTTCCCACAGCCGAAGCATATGGTACTTTCTTCATTTCCTCTATCTCAGACTGTGTTTGGGGACACATTTCCTTGGATAGATGAATTCCATGCCTGTAAGGTATAAAACCTTTCTTGGAATTTTGCATGCCAAATCTAGCTAGCACTGTATCGATATAAGTCGCCTGGGACAGACATAACATCCTTTTCTGGCGATCACGAATGATCTTGATGCCAAGAACATGTCCGGCTTCACCCAGATCCTTCATATCGAACTGCTCGGACAACCACACCCTAATGTTTGACAACGCCTTCTTACTGTTTCCAATAAGCAAGATGTCATCAACATAAAGTACGAGGAATGCCACCAAGTTTCCGTCACATTTCTTGTACACACAGCTCTCATCCGGACTTTGCACGAATCCATATGACTGGATAACCTCATCAAATCGGATGTTCCAAGACCTTGATGCCTGCTTAAGTCCATAAATGGATCTCTTAAGCTTACACACCAAGTGCTCTTGGCCTTTAGCAATGAATCTCTCTGGTTGTTTCATGTGAATGTTTTCCTTAAGACTTCCGTTTAGGAAAGCTGTCTTGACATCCATCTGCCAGATCTCATAATCCAAATGAGCGGCAATAGACAAGAGAATCCGGATTGACTTAAGCATGGCTACCGGTGAAAAGGTTTCCTCATAATCGATCCCTTCTTTCTGAGTATACCCTTTTGCCACCAATCTAGCTTTGAAGGTTTCAACCTTCCCATCAGATCCTCTCTTGTGCTTGTAGATCCACTTACAGCCAATGGGTTTTACCCCATCTAGTGGTTCTACAAGTTCCCAGACTTGATTGTGATCCATAGATCCAATCTCAGACTCCATTGCAGTTTTCCAAGAATCTGCATCTTTATCTCGAATTGCCTCATCATAGGTCCTGGGATCCAATTCATTGAGACCCTCTGGGAAATCTGAAGCCTCTCCCAGACCAATGAATCTATCAGGTTGGCGTACAACCCTCCCACTGCGACGAGGCAGTTCCTGTACTTCTGTGACACGTTGTGCAGTGTTTGGTGGTTCCTCTTCTTGTACAACTGGTGTAGGATTCGATCCACCCCTTAACTCCTCAAGGATGATGTGACTCCTTGGTTTGTGGTTTATGACATAGTCTTCCTCTAAGAATCGAGCATTGGTGCTAACAATGATCTTCTGATCCTTAGGACTATAAAATAAACCACCTTTCGTTCCTCTAGGATATCCAACGAATAGCCTTACATCAGTACGAGGAGCCAGCTTATCAGCTTCCTTGTCCAACACGTGTGCTGGGCTACCCCAAATCCGAATATGGTTCAAACTGGGCTTTCGTCCAGTCCATAGTTCTGTAGGTGTAGTAGGAACTGATTTCGATGGAACCAAGTTAAGAATATAGGCTGCCGTTTCCAGGGCATATCCCCAGAATGAAATAGGCAACTCAGAATAACTCATCATCGATCTAACCATCTCTAACAATGTACGATTCATTCTTTCCGCCACGCCATTCTGCTGTGGCGTTCCAGGCGCAGTCAACTGGGATGTAATCCCACTCTCTGCCATGTAATCCCTAAATTCGCTTGAGAGGTACTCGCCACCACGATCGGAACGTAGTGACTTGATACTTCTGCCTGTTTATTTCTCCGCTTCCGCCTTAAACTCTTTGAATTTCTCAAAGCATTCAGACTTGCGACGTAACAGGTAGATATAACCGTATCTAGAGTAATCATCAATGAGAGTGATGAAATACTCGAACCCTCCTCGAGCTTGAACTGACATAGGGCCACATAGGTCAGAGTGAATCAAATCTAATAGCCCTTCGGATCTATTTCCTTTTGACTGGAAAGGACGCTTAGTCATTTTACCTTCCAAACAGGATTCACACAAAGGAAACGATTCCAGTACCAAAGAAGACAATGGTCCATCGTTTACAAGCCTTTGTATCCTCTTAAGGTTAATGTGACCTAGCCTTAGATGCCAAAGATAGGTTTGATTCAATTCCGAAGGTTCTTTTCTTTTGTTAGGGTTTATGATCGATGTATTCAACAGTTGTCTTTGCGTAGTGTTTTTCAGTTGGTTTAAGAAAGTATAAGTGTCCATCCAATGTGCTAGAATAGATAAAATGTTTACCACTAAAGATAACTACTTTGTTATCAAAAGAAACAGAATATCCATCCATAATCAATTTAGAAACTGAAATCAAGTTTCGCTTAAAACCAGGCACATAAAGACAATCTTTCAAAACCAAAGTTCTATCACTACTGAAAGGTAAAACAACGTCTCCCACTGCAACAGCTGCCACTCTCGTAGCATTGCCCATGTAGACGGTGATCTCGTCCTCACTCAGCTGTCTTTTTACCAGGAACCCCTGTAAAGACATGCAAACATGATCAGTAGCTCCAGTATCTACTACCCATGACTGGGTAGAACAAGTTGCTAAACATGTTTCCACAACCAGAGTGTGAGATGTACCTCTCTTCTTCTTCTTGTTAGGACACGCCGCCTTCCAGTGACCTGGTTGGCCGCACTTGAAGCACTTAGTCTTCGACTTGAATTCCTCAGAAGGAATCTTTGCCTTTGGCTTTTTCACCTTAGGCGCCTCATCTGCAGCTTTCTTAGGTGCGTTTCTCTTCTTCCTTTTTCCACCAGAAGAAGACGCTCCTTTTTCAGCTATATGGGCCTCAGGATTGCTCTTTTGGAGCAATTCAGCTGCCTGAAGATCTATGAGCAGTTCAGTCAGGCTGACATCCCTTTTAATCATGTTAAAATTCAGCCTGAACTGCTCAAACTTCGAAGACAAGCTATGAAGAACAATGTCAATTTGAGAATCGCCATCTAGCTCTCCACCCTAGGTCTCGATCTCAGATAAATACCCCATCATCATGAGAACGTGCATGATCCCTAACAGGTGTGGAGTCAGACATTCTCGCATCCATTAGTTTCTTCATTGCCAAATGGCGTGCCGAGTGGTTTTGATGACCGAATAGCTACCTAAGGTTGTACATGATATCATAAGCAGTTTTCATAGGCTCATGCTGATGTTGCAACACACTTGACATAGATGCCAAAATGTAACAGCGCGCTATCTCATTAGACCTAAGCCACTTATCATATGCAACCTTTTGGGCTTCGTCAGAACCCTCATCTGGCGTCTGAGGACAAACTTCTTCAAGCACAAACTTGTGTCCCTCAGCAACAAGAACTAAGTTAAGGTTACGAATCCAGTCATTGTAGTTTTCACCGACAAGTTTGTTTTCTTTGAGGATTGAGGACAGATTGGAGAGTGTCATTGATGATATGAAATAACTGAAATTAAACATGCAGTACAGTCACATAACAAGTTTAGGATAAATAGTATATAATTGAAAGCCTCATAAAAATTATATACTTTTCCACCGACACTTTAAAAACATCTTTTATAAGCCACGATAGTGTGGACGTTTATAAAAAACATCTTTAAATAGGTTAAACCTTTAATTTGCCTCCAGTTGAATTTCCTTACAACAAGCAAATTAATAGCCGGATAATTAACACGGTCATGTAATCGTCTAACTGATAAGCCACGATCGTGTGGACGTTTATCAATAAATTACATCTAAGTGTGCACACCATTATCTTTGCACCAAGATCACCACTCGAATTTAACCGCTCCAGATGGAGGAGTCAGTTAGTCCTAATAGTGTTGATTGATGAGATAAAACTGGAAAGTCAACTGGAAATAACCACTTAGTTATTTATGTTTGAGGTTTCATTTTATCCCATTATCGAACATGCAAACATCACATAAAATGATAAACATCCATTGCATGCTTCAACATAATAAGCAACAGTAATATTCCAACTATCATGGCTTATATCTCATGTTGATTGATGAGATAAAACTGGAAAGTCAGCTCCGGAACAGGCTAGGAACCGCCGCCCCTTCACCGCGCCTCGCCGAAAATCCTAGCTCCATTTAGGGTTTCGAGACATGAACTGGTGAACCTTCCTTTTTGGTGCTGAACCACTTTCCTTCTTTTGAGTTGATCTCCGATCTTTATTCAATACAGACTATCTATTCCGAAAGGAAAAATCTAATATTGCTAGAATAAAAATTACAACTCAAAAACTCGTCTAACAGCTTTATATCTATTACATTAAAACAACGTAAAATAAAACCTAGACCTAATCCATGGATTTTCTCATGGATTAAAATCACGTAGCCAAACCGGCATACGGCCAAACATTCATTCAACATAAACATACATCACATAAAATAAAGGAGCCATGATAGTTGGTAAACCTGCAAATAAACACAGTCTACAAAACCAACAATCATGTATAATATGATCCACATAAAATAACATATGATATCTATGCATGAATATTAAATAATAATTGAATTTTGCAATTAATTAAATTAATTAATTCGATATTATCCACAAGATAAAAATTAGAAATTAAAATAATTATCCACCAATTTTAATCTTGTTATTTTCGAAAATATCACTTAAATAAATCTGGAAGTTATTAATAATTATCCACCAAATTTATTTAATATTTTCAAGCCACCCTAATTAAATAATAATTGGATATATTGATATAAATCAAAAATCTAATCCAAATATTATCCATAAGAATCTAAATCTTCAAGGATAAAGTTTGGAGATTTGATTCCAATCCAAAATCTTCCAAAACTTATCTAAATTTAAAATCTTATCACAATTGGATTTTGATAATTATTTGTATATATCCAAAAAATACCTTATCCAATTTTAATCCATAAATTTCGAAAATCACAAGAATAATAAATCTGGAAATTTGATCCATTTCAAATTCTTCCAAATTTAAAATTCTATTTTCAAATCTATCTAGATTAAAATTAGGTAAATTAAGATATACATCAAATAATATCAAATCTAAATCCAACACATCCAAATTTTCGATACACATTAATTAATAAATCTGGAAATTTGATTTTCATCAAAATCTTCTCCAAATTAATTTATTAAAATCGAAAATTACACTATATTTCACATTTGGAAATTTTGACATTAATAAAAAAACTATTCCAAATTATATAGCTATAGGTTTCGAAATTTTCAAGAATAAAAATCTGGAAATTTTGATCCACTTCAAAAATTACCAAATTTAAAATTCTAATTTCAAACCTATCTAGATTAGAATTAGGCAATCTTTGATATACATAAAAAATCACCAAATCCAAATCTAACCATCAAAAATTTCGAACCTATCCAAATTAAATCTGGAAATTTTGATGTAGATCAAAAATCCATCCAAATTTAATTATAGTGTTCGAAAATTTTAACACAAAAATTAGGGAATTTTTAACACATCAAAATCGAAATTTTGAACACCAAATTTTCGACCCCTATGAGAATTAAATCTGAAAATTTGAAGAACATCAAATATCATCCCAAATTTAATCCCATAGTGACCGAAAATTCAAGTACCCTCAAAACTAGAATTTTCGATTTTTACATCTCAAATTCTTCCAAGTTTTGTATACCATAAAATCGAAATACATAGCCAATTAAATCTGAAAATTTAAACACCATAAATTTATCATCAAATTTAATCATGCAATTTGAAATTATGCCCGGATTAATCCTAGAACAGTGTCAAAACCCGCTCTGATACCAGTTGTTGGGGTTTTTTCGAATTAAACCACCGCAGGATCATTTGGTTGTTCATTAATCCGTGTTCATGCAAATCATAATTTTATGTAACATGCATGTTTATCACAGTCTAATCAAAAAGCATGCAAAGCAGATTCGATTCTAATAAAGCGGAAGACATAGAAAATGAAACTACTTACAAATCGATAGACGGTCTGTGGACAAGATTAAAGATCTAATCTTGCTGTTGAATGAGCACAGTAATGGCGCCACCTATGACCTCAAAATCGTGCACCACAGTATTCCACTCCAAGATCTTCTGTTGTATTCCCGGACTGTATCTAGATTCAGAGTGGGCTGAAATCTACTAGATAGAGTTGTGAAATCTATGGATAACTTTGAGAGACTAAGAGGGGCTGATTTCCAATGAATAACATCATCAAATTTCGTGCCCCCCCTCCCCTTATATATAGGGAGGGGCGAAATTTCATGTTCCAGCCCTATTGGGCTGGGCCTCTATCTCAAGTTCAATATCCAGTCCACTATCAGTCAATTGGGCTACAACAGGGATCTAGAAGAATATTAAATTGGCCCACTAATTTATTTAATATCCAATATCCAATAAACCTAGGATATAATTAAATAAATTAAGTTTTACTTTTATTCCACTAAAGAAGTAAAACTGACCTACCAATTTAATACATATTTACGAATATGCTTTCTCCTTTAGTCCAGCCATTCCCCGTGTTTAAGATATAATGTTCATTAATTAATTATGTAAGCCTCTGACAGCTATAATTAATTAACATCTAAAACCTTGAGTAGTACCACACAAGCTTTATTCATGTACGGAATAAATTCTACCTGTAGGGTTTCAACATGAACTTGTGCTTCCTCAAGAGAACATCATCAACCTGGCGCACCAGGACACAATGCTCATGCATACTGCTCGAGACATCATGTATACATTGTTATTACCCAAGATATCGAATTCGATCTACGAAAAGATCTCACCCATTGATAAATCAAAGTAATAAACAACACACACATGTGCTCGCCAATATCACATGAGTTCAGAACCCGAACTCTGTGGATCTTTATTCTCTCAGTAACTGGGTCAGAGACAGAGAATAGTATCCTATCGTGATCCTCCTCAATACACTAACCAGTGTACTAGAATAATCAGTTAGCCAAGATAAACTAACTTATCAGATTATTCTACGGTGTACCGATGGTGTGTTCAGGACCATCTAAGCCGTGAGCTCTTTAATACATTACAAGGTTCTAATGATATGATCTTTACCGTGTGACTCCCCACACCATATCATCTACAATGTAAGTATATGGAACATTGCATAAAACAATTATAGAACATAATCTAAATGCAAATAGTGACTGCAATAACTTTCATTTCATATCATCATATCATCAGAAAAGTATACAAAGACAAGTCTTCCAGTATACAAAACTAACACTAACCCACTTTGCTTAAGGCAAAGTGTGTGGGTAGGGGGGCCCTCTAATGTTTCGTTGAGTTTGCGGTTAGTAGGATAACCTTCTCGCACCCACTTTGCCGAAGGCAAAGTGTGTGGGTGGGGTTACTCTGCCTTCTTTGCGTTTTTTTATGTGTCAAGCATGTGTAAATATTTGAACATAAAACCATGGAGTCTAGGGTCTTGTGATCATAAGACATCATATTTTACTGTGTAGTCATTTCAGCATACCCAGGCTACTGCTTATATGATGAATGAACTAAGTACCTTGTGAGGAATTGAGCCTAAATTCACAATCCATGTGCTACTTCTTTCTTGTGTGATTTCTGCATTTTTGAATTTAGGTGAACTAGAACTTGCTTTTGCTCTATTCCGAGGTCACAAGGAATTTTGGGTATGCTACTGAAATGCTTAGGCAATTTTCTTTCTGAGACCACAAAGCCAAATAAAACCACCTTGATATTATCCCTTGCAGCCCTTTTTGAGTCGAAATGAATAAAGCCCTGGTCATGTTCTTTCTTGGAAACCACAAAAAAAGACCATGGGCACGAGGGGAGGATAGATCTGGTGTGTTACAAGGCATAAAACGCCAAGAGAAAGAAAGAAAAAGAAAAAGAAGAAAAAAAGGGGGTCAAAATAGAAAGAAAAAAAATGAAAAAAAAGAAACCCCAAGAAAATAAAAGTACAAAAAGCCCACAAGATAAAAAATCTGGGCATGTGCTTAAATAAAATGGGCACAGTGGCAAAGGCCAGTAAGAGTCAAAATGAGTCTCCCAAAGGGAAAATTCGACTAAAAACTGAGCCAGATCCAAATATTTCCTACCTTAAACCCGAAGCCCCATTACAACCTTTAAAGACCTCAGCATAAGTATGCCCATTATACAAACAGTGGTAGAGGAACAAGAGCAATTGCAAGCCTATGATGACCCTCGGTTCAATTATGTCTTTCCTTGAGCGTAAACACTTAGCCAAAACACTTGAGTGAGGAAAGCATGAGTGAACCAATAACTTAGTCATTTTGATTTGCAATGGGCATTATGTATGTTTTTTACTATTTATATGCTGTTGAGTGTGATCAAGTACCTAGGTCTCTGTGCCCGCAAGGGATTTACTTTTACATGCTTGATTTGTCGTGTCCTTGTCTTGAGTTTGTCTTTTCCTCCTTTTGTTTTCTGTTTTTTTCTTCTTTTGGGCACGTTGTACCCATATACTTGAGGGCAAGTATGAGTAAAGTGGGTGGGTGTGACAAGTCCAAATTCTCTCATATTTTTATGTCTTTTTCTCATTCTTTTATCCTTTGTTTTTTCAGTTTTTTAAGTTGGAAAGAGCCAGAATGGGCACAAGGGGCAGTAGGAGGCAGGAGAATCACTTCTGGAGGGCACAAAGGTGCTAATTATACCAAGATGGGCAACAACTTCTCAGCGGAAAGCTCTCTCTCGAGCCTGGCGGAAATCGCCCACCATTCCAGCAAAAGCTGAAGGAGAAGTTTGTGATCGTGCCCACAACAACCCCAGAGTGATTGATAGGAGAAGGAGAGGAGACTGGGCCCAAGGAAAACTAATGCCAGCTACAGCAGGAGCAATGCACCCTAGCCGCCGAAGGAAAGAGGAGTTGCGAAAGGTAAGTTGACGCTTTCAGAAGGATGCTCGGCTCTACAAGGAAAGTTGCTATGTCGGCGCAATTAGGGCACGAAAAGTACAGAATCTATGACTCAGAATCTTCTAAATAAGGGAAGAATCTGCCAGATATAGAAAGCTTTGGGCATGGCGGCTGCGTGTTGGGCTGAAGATCCCCGGTCTGTCGGGAAGTTTACCTAGTGTCTTTGTACTCTTATATAAGTAGATCTCATAGCAGCAAAAAAACAACTCTTGACAACTCTCTTAACCATTTTTTTTATTTCTTTCTATGCACAAACAATTATTTTTCCCATACCAGTTTTATGTTCTTCAATCCAGCGTTGGAGTTGGATTTATTTTGCAGTTTAATATAAGTAAGTTTTTCGTTTATATTATGTTTTGTTTTATTCCTTTTACTTATTTTTATTGTTCTAAGTCTAGCATGAGTAGCTAGACTCATTATTTCGGATTGAACAAGGATGAGAACTTAATGAACACGTAAGAATCATGAGGTGTATGGGCATAAACTATGTGAATCTGGTTCCATCGTGTAATCATTTTCTTTGTTGCATTATACAATGGGTTAAGCTAGTTAATTGTTGCTGATCACTCGTTAATTAAAATTGTGTTCACTACCTCTATAAATGGTCAATGAATCGTAGCTGTGTGTTGGTCATAAAGGGATGGGATGCATCACGGGTACTGAGGGCATAAGAAAGATCTTTGTCTAGGTAAATCTGGGTCTGTCTAGGGCATAATGCTGCTTTGTTTTTTACAATCATATGAGAGATCGTGGTTGGGCAACAAGTTAGGGTTTAGGGGACGAGAGATCACCTCTAAGCTAAACTGAAAGGTTAGATTGGATACGTTGAGAGAGATCCAGTACCTTTAACCAGATAATTAGATTTGCATAAGTAATCAGCGTGCCCATGATCGGTCAAGTGTTTGTTAAGTTCGAAATCTAAGTTCTAATCCGGAATACGTTACTACTAATATTTTCCTTTCTTGTTTTGTTTTGTTTTGTTATTTTATTTTACAGTGTTTAAATACAAATACGGAGAGCACAACAATCCTCAAACCTTTTGGAAAAGTGACACTGAAAGATAGAATTCACAGCTCCTCGTGGGATCGACCCTTACTCACATAAGCTTGCTACGCCTTGCTGTGGGCATAAGGATAACTCTCTCTTAAGAATTATTCTGACCGCGAAATGACCGCGAGTCAATGTTGTTGGATTGAATGAATATTGATGATGTGGAGGAGAGATAAATTAATTAAATATTGAAGTGGTTGGATGGTTGGAGTGGTTGCTATTATTTGTAGTCTAAGTGTCATTCTAGTACTTTAATTTTATTTTATAAAAAGTGTTATTCTACACAATCGAGGTAAAAAAATTCATTTTTTCTCATATTTGTCTTCATTTAATGCATTCAAACAACTATATTTAATTAATTTAATGTATTCACATAAGGGTGTATAAGGTAATTTGAATATTTAATTAATATCTTTATTAATATGTGTACTTTCATCTAAAATGACACTTATTCAGAAATGTGGGGAGTAGTATTTATTTATTTTTAATACTTCGGGGAAGGGAATGGTGGGTCTCAAATCTGAGCCCTTTCTTTTTTATACGTAAATCTTCGTCGTTTTAGTGTCCTTGAAAATAGGAGTGTAATTGAGTCGAGTTGAGTAATGGCATATTCGAACTAGAGCTTAAATAAAAAACTCGAAGCTTGACCTCGGGCGAGCCTTAATTTTTTGAACTTGAGATCGACTTGATAGCAAACTCAACAAGCTCAAACTCCACTTGATTACTAATTAATATTAAAAATGTATAATTATATTACTTATTTTTATCATTAAAAAATTAAAAAATATATATTAATAATATTTGTGTAAATAACTAAAGTATTAATTGTAAAATTATAAATGCACTTAAGTTTGTTGAGCTTGAGATCGAAAACTACTTGATCAATCTCAATTCGATTTCTAGTTGTGCTTGAGTCACTCCCAGGTAGTTTATGTGTTGGCTCGACTTACTTATACTCCCTACTTGAAGAGACATAAAAAAAGTATTAAGGCATGATTGATATACGAGAATAGAATAAAGTAGGAATGGAACAAAATAAATAATTACATTAGTATGGTTGGTATAAACAAGGAACGGAAACGGAAACGGTAATTTCTTGATTGATTTCATTCACATGATTAGTATACACAAGGAATAAAATTAATGATATTATTTTGAAATTACCGTTATACCCTTTTAGACGTGGAGTCCATGTAAAACGTGAATTAAAAAAAAAAGTCACTAGTCCATGTAAAACGTGAATTAAAAAAAAATAGTTACTAGAAAATATGAATAAATTAAAAAATTAGTTACCAGAAAAATTCATGGAACATGAATTAAAAAAGTAGTTGCCAAAAATTTCACAGACGTCAATAATTGAAAAAATGGTATAATATAAAAATGTTAAATAATAATAATATTAAAACTACACTAATTTATTTTCTAGTTTTCATGAGTTAAACCTGGTAGAAAAATCTAATCTTGCGAGAAATATGTTCTTCTGAAGTCAATTAAATCCTCTAGGAAAATATTTTTTATGTAATTTTGGAGTGTATCGTTATATTATGCATAAAATTTGTTCTTCTGAAATCAATTAAAACTCGTGGGAAAATATATTCTTCTAAAGTCTCTCATCGTATTATGCGTAAAATTTGTTCTTCTAAAATCTTTATATAAAGTGTCACTTCTGTTTGAAGGAGCACCATCATTCAGCCCAGTCACTAGTGGCAAAAGGTGGCTTTTTCCCTCCGAGGTAGGGATGGCAAAATGGGCCACTCGACCAACCCAGCCCGAAATCATTTCGGGTCAAAATATTGGAAGTTCATATCGGGCCACAGTGTAATTTTCTATTTTTTGGGTAGACGACTTGCCCGTTCAGAGTATTCAATTTTCGGACGAGGTCGAGCATTTTGGGCCAAAAAATCTTGGCCCAGCCTGATTCGGGCTGGACTGGACCTAAATTGCCACCTCTACTCTCAAGTGAGAATGTATCATATTTTCTCAAACTAAGGGAACTGATGATTGAAAAGCTTGGCTGCAATTTGATGTTTCTGCGAGTGAGATATGGTGTTGAATTATCCCTTTCAGGCTTTGTGTCACAAAATGCTGCCCTCATCCTATCCTGATAAACTCGGGGTTTGCATGCATTTCGGGTGTGTTTTATACATATTTTGAGAATCGAATACATGTGTTTGTGACTGTTTTGAGTGAATTTGTGTTGTATTGGTACGGCCATGGGTTTATCAAGTTTTGACAGGTAAACCGCCTAGTTTGGACGTATTTAGAGGTGTACAAGGTCACCAGATAAAAAAGAGTACATGAGTCGAGATCGGGAAGGCGAAAATGGGCTGAAAGAGCATAATTTCACAGTGTGTAAAATGGCACGACCCGTGCCATTGTGCGAACTAACGCAAACTCTCTGGACAAACGGCACAGACTGTGCTGCAAGCGGCACGGCCCATGCCGAGAGGCGTATGTGGCTAGAGGTGAGATTGTCAAGCGGCACGGACCGCGCCGTGTGTTTTCGAAAATTTGGAGTTTTTCCTTTTCTGGACTCTGTATTCCTCAGCTATTTAAGGCCCTGCTGTGCACGAAATTTGTACCACTTTTTACCCTATTGAAGAGCAGAGAAAAGGCGAAAGAACAGAGAGAGCAACTGAATTCGAGATTCAACCCGACATGAGTTGTTTCTTTAATTTTAGTTTGGTTTTAATATGTTAGCTTTGATTGTTTGATTATTTTCCTTAGATTGTAATTCGAGCATGAGCGGCTAAACACTTAGTGATTCTAGGATTTGCAACACTTATGGATATTTGATATTTCGATTTATAATATTGTTCCGTTTCTTCATTTGTTTATGTTTCCTTGATTGAATTGCCGTGTGAATTTGTTTGGCCATCAAATACACATGTTTAGTTGATTATTTATCACTTGAGAGAGGTTAATTAATTAACGGATTAGGAATACGTACCATGTAATTGCTAGATCGAGAGATTGGTATTTTATGTGAGAAGAATAAATCTTTTGTTCATTTTGGAGTTAAATGACAGATTGAGATCGAGATATAAAATTTGGTATTTAATCTACGTTTAGTACTTACTCAAGAGAGAGGAACTAGACATATAAGTGATTCTTCTGCAAATTTGGAAATTAAAAATGGTTCAGTGTGTTAATTGAAATTGATAATTCCATAGGCGTGCATTCCCTAGAATCCATTTATTATCGTATTTTTCCGTCAATTTACTTGCAGCTTTATTTTCCTATTTATTTATTTAATCTATTTTGTTTATTTATTTACAAGCATAAAATTCTTTATGATTATCTAGATAGAGTAGAATAGTTATAATTGGGTACTTGATTAGGTTGCATAAGATATCCGTTCTCACCTTTGTTTTACTGCAATTTACCTCGTGTGCTTGTGAGTGGTATTTTTAGTGAAATAAAATAGCGAACAAGTTTTTAGCACCGTTGCCGGGGACTAATGTAATTCTAATTGATATCCAATTTGATTATTTCGCTTTAATTTAGATTGTACTTTTTTGTTTATTTTATTTAGTTTCTGTTGCATTTTATTGTTTTGGTGTTTAGCAGGTAGTTTATGAACTTGCGATCCAAGGAAACTTCCAATCTAATCCCCTCTGATTCTGAGATCAAAGCTTCTGCCCGACACCGGAACGCAGACAGAAATAGAGCTGAGAAGATGGAGGCCAACCAAGAAGATGAGATGGCAGCCATGCGCAGAGAGATGGAGGCGTTGCGCGCCCTGCTTCAGCAGCAGCAGCGAGCACCTGAGCCGCCAGTGGTTCAGCCACCGATTCGAGAGGCCCTGGAGTCTCAAGTTACTGGAAGTTTTGGTGAAGTGACATTGCTGACCATAGATGCCAATAATTTTGAGTTGAACTCTGGGTTGATTCTGATGGTTCAGCAGAACCAGTTCAGTGGAGGAGCACTTGATGACCCGAATGCGCATCTGGTGCAGTTTCTAGAAATTTGCAGCACTGTTAAGATGAATAGAGTAGGAGCAGACACTATTATACTTCACATTTTCTCATTTTCTCTACGAGATAAGGCTTGTGGTATCAATCCTTAGAGCCGGACTCAGTCAGAACTTGGACAGATTTGTGCAAGAAGTTCCTTGCAAAGTATTGTCCTCCGAGCAAAACATTGCGGATGAAGAATGAAATAACTCAGTTTAGATAGTTTGATCAAGAGCCACTCTACGAAGCTTGGGAAAGGTTCTGAGATCTTATCAGAAAGTGCCTGAGGCACGGGTTTGAAGTGGATCAACAAGTGTGCTACTTCTACAATGGGTTGTTGGAGAATACCCGGGATAGAATCGATGCAGCTGCAAGAGGGGCTCTGTTGGAGATGTCGGCGGATGATGCTATGGAATTATTGGAGAGGATGGCCGCAAACAGTGCTCAATGGCCATCTCAAAGGAATTCGGTTCGAAGAGTTGCAGAAGTCTCAGCTGCATCAGATGATTTAAAGGAGTTGATGGCTCAGATGTCCACAATGGCCAAATCAATCACACTTTTGACGAAGAACAATTCTTTATCGCCAGATATTGCCCAAGATCATGTTGCTACGGTTCATGATGGTCCAGCTGACATCAATTACATGCAAGGACGCAGCTATAACAATAACTTTCGGCAGAATCAAGGTGGCAACCAGTACGAGAATCGGGATAGGCTCAACTATGCCAATCCCAACAATTTTCAGCAGCCACCTCTCGGGTTCTCCACCATAAATGGGGTGATCAATGAAGGGAAGAAGCCGGAGTTGGAAGAAATTCTGGGGTCATTTATGATAGCCACCAAGCAAAGGATGGATATGAAAGCGGCAAAGGTGGACAACCTGACCATTGCATTCAACAAGTTCTCTACCAACATAGGGGCTCAATTAAAATCCATGGAGATTCAGATTGGTCAGTTAGCTAAAATCATTGGAAGCCAACAGTAGAAAGGCCAGTACCCGAGCAACACAGAGGTAAACCCGAAGCAGCAGTGCAATGCAATACATGTGTGTAGTGGCATAGAAGAAGCGGGTGAGCAAAAGACTGAAACTGTTGCTGAAGAGACTCCTGAGCCCAAATATGTGCCCCTCCTCCATATGTTCCCCCGCTGCCATTTCCTCAAAGATTGAAGAAGCAAGATAAGGAAGCTCAATTTTCTCGATTTCTTGAAATCTTCAAGAAATTAACCATAAACATTCCTTTTGTCGAGGCACTAGAGAATATGCCGAAGTACACCAAGTTTTTGAAAGACATTTTGGCTAAGAAGAAGAAGATTGGCGAATCGGAGAGGGTGCATTTGTCTGAAGAATGCAGTGCTGTCATCCAAAGAAGTGTGCCTACAAAGTTGAAAGACCCGGGGAGTTTTTCTATCCCGTGTGCTATTGGAAGCACTAGTTTTGATCGGGTGCTATGTGATTTAGGGGCCAGCATAAATGTGATGCCACTCTCTGTCTACCATCAGCTAGGACTTGGCCCATTGAAGTCAACTTCAATGACATTGCAGCTGGCAGACCGGACTCTGAGATGTCCACGTGGCGTAGTTGAAGATGTTTTGGTGAAGGTTGGGAAATTTATTTTCCCAGCTAATTTTGTTAGTTTGGATATGGCCGAGGATCACAAAGTTCCACCTATCTTAGGGAGACCGTTTCTGATCACTGCGGGTACAGTTATCAATGTGAAAAGGGGGACTCTGGTGCTGCGAATTGAAGATGAATCTGAGACTTTCAGTGTCTATCAACCACTTGAAGCTCCAGTCCATGAAGAAGTGAAAGTGATAGAAGTGGCCGAGTCACCGGTAATCAAAGGTAGTTCATCAAGGACGGGCAAAACAGATCAGCCAGTCAAGGTTTCCGACACTGTGAAAACCAAGATCAACAAGCAGCACGGAAAGTATTGGAGGATGGCTGTCTCCATATCCCCTAAGGAGCTGAAAAAGAAAGGATTAGTGTGGCGGCGCATCGCCCACACAACTCCATAGTTGAGCTGCAAGCAGAAGTCGAGCTCCAGACGTTAAATTAAGCGCTTACTGGGAGGCAACCCAGGTTTCGGTTAGTGTTTTTTTTTTTGAAGTTTTATTTTATTTTTTTTCCAGTTTTTTTTTGTTTTGATTTTCTTGCAGAAAAAAAAAAGAAAAAAAAAGAGAGAAAAAAAATTATGAATTTCGACATGGGCCGTGCCAGATGACACGCCCAGCCTTCTGTGCCCTAACTCAATTTGGAGCAAATTCTCAACCTAAGATTGTGTGGGATTGTTGTGGTGTGCCGAGAATGGGGGGGTGAATGCTCGGAGAGATTAACGCCAATGTAGCTACAATGCTACAAATGATGCAGCAGTGGGGATTGAAGTTCCCCCCGAACCCGCCTCTGTCGTGAGATACTCTAAGGTTAGCGATTCAAGGTCTTCCCATCTATCTTTTTAAACTTATTCTCTGTCGAGTATAAGTTTAGGGGGGTGGATGGACGTTTTGCCTTGAATCCCTGTTCTAAATTTTCTTTTCTTTTAGTCACTTTTTGCATTTAGATAGGTCATTTGCATTAGTTTTTTGTTTTTGATTTAGTGCACGTTTACTGTTTTCAAGTTTGTTGTCGGTTGTATGTTGGATTTGGTTGGTCTCTTGCTATGTACTGTGATGTATGATGGTTTCCTATGATGAGTTTGGGATTATTGAAATCGATGTTTGAATTGGGTTTACTTTGAGCATAATAGGTGCAATTGCGATGAATTGCTTGGTTGTCTTGAACTGTGACTGTCCCGTGAGAATTTGAGCCTGAATATTTCCTTTCTTGTGTGTGAATACTGGTTGCTGTTAAATGTCTAGAACTTGCCTATGTTCTGCTCAAATTTAACAGGATTTGTGTGGAATTTTGAGATGATTTAAGGTCATCTTTTGTTAGCCCTGTTCTTATCCTATTTGTTATTGGCCAATGTGAGCCTTGTTGAGTCTTTTAGCTGTTTTTTTGATAGCCAATTTAATTTAATACTGTTTGTTGATATATTTCTTCTCTCTCGGACTTGTTGAGTGGGTAGAAAAATTTTAGGTTGGATGGATTGTTTTGGTGGAACATGAGGAGAGGAAAATGATGAAGTGTGGTTGTGAAATGGGCTATCAAAGAAATGGCAGTGTGTAAAATGGCACGGCCCGTGCCGCAAGTGGCACGACCCGTGCTGTTGTGCGAACTAACGCAAACCCTCTGGAAAAATGGTACGGACCATGCCGCAAGCGGCACGGCCCATGCCGAGATGCGTATGTGGCTAGAGACGAGATTGTCAAGCGGCACGGACCGTGCCGCACCTGGCACGGACCATGCTGCGTGTTTCCGGAAATTTGAAATTTTTCCTTTTCTGCACTCTGTATTCCTCAGCTATTTAAGGCCGTGCTGTGCACGAAATTTGTACCACTTTTTACCCTATTGAAGAGCAGAGAAAAGGCGGAAGAACAAAGAGAGCAACTGGATTCGAGATTCAACCCGGCATGAGTTGTTTCTTTAATTTTAGTTTGGTTTTAATATGTTAGCTTTGATTGTTCAATTATTTTCCTTGGATTGTAATTCGAGCATGAGCGGCTAAACACTTAGTGATTCTAGGGTTTGCAACACTTATGGATATTTGATATTTCGATTTATAATATTGTTCCGTTTTTTCATCTGCTTACGTTTCCTTGATTGAATTACCGTGTGAATTTGTTTGGCCATCAAATACACATGTTTAGTTGATTATTATTGCTCGAGAGAGGTTAATTAATTAACGAAATAGGAATACATAACATGTAATTGCTAGATCGAGAGATTGGTATTTTATGTGAGAAGAATAAATCTTTTGTTCATTTTGGAGTTAAATGACAGATTGAGATCGAGAGATAAAATTTGGCATTTAATCTACATTTAGTACTTACTCGAGAAAGAGGGACTAGACATATCAGTGATTCTTCTACAGATTTGGAAATTAAAAATGGTTCAGTGTGTTAATTGAAATTGATAATTCCATAGGCGTGCATTCCCTATAATCTATTTATTATCGTATTTTTCCGTCAATTTACTTGCAGCTTTGTTTTCCTGTTTATTTATTTAATCTATTTTGTTTATTTATTTACAAGCATAAAATTCTTTATGATTATCTAGATAGAGTAGAATAGTTATAATTGGGTACTTGATTAGGTTGCATAACTAGTCTCCGTGGATACGATATCCGTTCTCACCTTTGTTTTACTGTAATTTACCTCGTGCGCTTGCGAGTGGTATTTTTAGTGAAATAAAATAGCGAACATATCCCATCTTCCAAGATACGCTGGGATAAGTTCATTCCCTTATCCCGACCCTTAGGATAGGCAGCGATGGGCCCCTTGCTGCCGAGGCCCATCGGGTTCCCGTGAGTGGCACCCCAGCATCCCGGGCCACCCGCACCCGTCGGGACGGACCTCAACCAAACGCCCCGTTCGAAGCTCCATCGTTGCCTTAGGTGCTAGCCATTTCCTTGTAATATACATATTTGTAAGCACGGCCTTGCACGACCATTTTTTATGTTTTCTAGCTTAGTTGTATCTAGTGCTGTCACTAGCCTTTTTTTTAAACCTGTTATAAGGGATAAGAACGAACTTTTGACTGACGAGTGAGCGTTGCAAGGAGTGACCCTGTCTCCAACCAACGCGTGCTGTAATTGCTAGCAAGCTATAATGTACATTCAATTTACATTAATGAAGCATTCTTTTCAAATAAGCGTGATGGTGTGTTGATTGCCCTGCCGAGACCACTAAAAGCACCGGAGGGTGTGAATTGCGTCCTCATCATACATCAAGCTTTGCGAGCAAAGCTTTTAAGAGTGAGGCGAATGTAGTCTAGAGAGGACTACTAGCCACACGGGGCGCTACTAACCTAAGCATTACAAGTGCCCTATGACAGGTGGTATCAGAGCCTCAACTCCTGATCCACGGACCGTGGTGGGTTGTTATGGAAATTGCTACTGCATCAAACATGGAGGGTGGCTAAACGGGCCACCAAGAGGTGACTCCATACCAGAATGCCCCGACTAAGGGTGAGCGGGTCCTGAACCTGGAAAGAGAGTGTGCCAGGTTGGCATACGTAGTCAGGACCCTAGAGGACAAGGTCGATGCCTCAGAGGACAAAGTTGAGACCCTCGAAGCAGAGAACTTGGACCTCCACCATCGACTTGGTAAGAGTCGAGAGATAAGGTTATCAATGGGAGATACGCAACGTGCTATTGAAAGATTGGAGACGCAGGTGGTGCTACTCCAACAAGCCATTGTCAATAGAGGGCCGACGGACCGTACGGAGAATTTTAGCTCTGGTGGGGGAGCTAAGAAATAGACCCCTGAGCCACAACTTTATAGTGGCGTGAGGAATGCGAAGGAATTCGACAACTTCCTTTTTGATATGGAGCAATATTTCATTGCGGCAGACATTGACGATGAGTCGAAAAAGATTGCCACGACCACAATGTATTTGACCGAAGATGCAAAGCAATGGTGGTGAGGGAAATACCAAGACATACGGAATCGACACGAGCAGTTCAATACGTGGGATCTCCTTCAAGCAGCCATCCAAAAACAGTTCTTTCCGGAGAATGGACGAGAATAGCAAGGTCTACCAGTTTTTGGATGGATTAAAGCCATGGAGCCATGCAGAACTACAACGCCAACAAGTGTCCAACATTCGTGATGCAATGGCAGTGGCAGAATGTCTGATGGACGATCATATGGAGACCCGAAAGAAGAAGCCACCAGCACCCAGTGGTAGCCAACAAAAAAGGGATGAGGGCAAAACTTTCCGCCCCACCTACAATAGGGGTGGAGGGGAAAAGCCCTCCCATTCCTAAGAGAGTTCCCAAGAAAGCATAGACAAAAGCCGCCCTCAATGGGGCAACAAAGCTGCGGGAAACTCGAGATTCGAATGGTGCTTTTTGTGCAAGGCCCGCACATACTTAAGGATTGTCCGAAGCGACAGTTCATTAACGCTCTATATAGAGACATAGAGTGGGACAAACAGGCACCCAAGAAAAAAGAGAAGGAACCGGCGCCAGTTTTAGAAGAGTGTGAAGAGGACTCCGAGAGTGAGTGAGAAAATCTCAGGGCCTTCTCCCATAGGTGCAATGCGTTGCCGAGGACCGCAACATGAAAGGGTAAGACATTACCCAAAACTACGAAGACTGCCCCGGTGATGGAGGGTGGAGCAACTGGAGAATCATCGACAAAATCTACCAATGAGAAATGGTTGATGTTTGTCGATGTGAAGATCAACGAAAAGCCTGATAAACTCAGGGTTTACATTCATTTCGAGTGTATTTTCTACATATAATTGGAATTGAATGCATGTGTTTGTAACTTTTTGGAATGAATTTGTATTGTGTTGGTGCAGTCACGGGTTTATCGAGTTTTGACAGAAAAAACACCTAGTTTAGACGTGTTTAGAGGTGTACAAGGTCACCGGTTGAAAGGAGCACTTGAGTCGAGACCGGAAAGGTGAAAACGGACCGAAAATGCATAGAAGTGGTCTATTGAAGATTGCACAGGCCATGCTGCATAGAAGTGGTGTATTGAAGATTGCACGGACCGTGCCGAGTGCAGCACGGCCCGTGCAACGAAGGCAATGAAGGCCATGACCCGCGGTACTGATGGCATGGTCCGTGTGCCTTGCAGCACGAACCGTGCCCCATGACATAACTCCCCGAGCGTGTTTTTTCATTTGGCACGGACCGTGCCGCGTGTTCCGGAAAATTAGAGTTTTTCCATGTTTGGACTCTGTATTCCCCAGCTATATAAGGCTCTATTTTGGATGATATTTGCATGAATTTTTACCCTATTGAAGAGCAGAAATAGCAGAGAAAATGTGGAAGAACACAGAGAGCAACTGAATTCGAGATTCGACACAACATAAGTCGTTTCTACTTTTCAGTATAGATTTATCATGTTAGACTCGATTGTTTTATTATTTTCTTCAAATTGTAATTCAAGCATGAGAGGCTAAACATTTAGTGATTCTAGGGTCTGCTACAAATATGGATATTCGAGATTTCGATTTATAATATTGTTCTGGTTCTTTATCTATTTATGTTTCCTCAATTTAATTGTCTTGTGAATTTGTTTGACCATCAAATGCACATGTGCAGTTAATTATTTATCACTCGAGAGAGGTTAATTAATTAATGAATTAGGAATACATAATATGTATCTGCTAGATCGAGAGATTTGTAGGTTTATATGAGAAGAATAAATCTTGTGATCATTTCGGAGTTAAATGACATATTGAGATCGAGAGATAAAATTTGGCATTTAATCTAGATCTAGAACTTACTCGAGAGAGAGAGAGGCTAGATATATTTGTGATTCTTCTATAGATTTAGGAATTAAAAATTGGTTCAGTGTGTTAATTGAAATCAAGAATTCCATGTGCGTACATTCCCTGGAATCTATTTATTCTCATATTTTTTTATCAATTTATTTGGAGTCTTGTTCTTCTGTTGCTTTATTTTATTTAATTTTTTTTAATTGTTCGAAACATAAAACTCGGTTCGGTCATCTAGATAAAGTAAGATAATTAAAATTGGGTACTTGATTAGGTTGCATAGCTAGTCCTTGTGGATACGATATCTGTTCTCACTGTGTTTTATTATAATTTGCCTCGTACACTTGCGAGTCATTTTTAAGTGAAATAAAAGAGTGAACAAAGCCTATTCGGGTGATGGTCGACACGGGTGCCACACACAACTATCTCGCTAGCACCGAAGTTGAAAGACTTGGGCTAGTGTTGGAGGAGTGGGCCGAGTGAAGGCCATTAATTCTGCTGCCCAACCGATCGCTGGAGTTGCAAAGTCTGTGCTGATCAGATTGGGGTCATATGAAGGAAGGACAAACCTGTTCGTGGTAATAATGGATGACTTCAAGCTCATCCTTGGGTTAGATGTCTTGCGGGACACGAAGACGGCGGTGATGCCTTGCGCGGGAGCTCTCATGATGATGGGCAACAAACCCTGTGTGGCCCAGATGGTGTCGCCCAAGACGAGCTCGAAGTTGTTGTCCACCATGCAGTTCGTAAAGGGGTGCTGGAAGAATGAACCATCATTCTTGTGCACCCTCCGGGTCGAGGACATTGAGGAGAAGTCGGAGAAGATCCCCGAGGTCCTGAAGAGAATCCTTCGAGAGTTTGAGGATGTCATGCCGGACGAACTGCCGAAGAAGCTACCACCCAAGAGGGCAGTTGACCATGAAATTGAGATGGTGCCAGGTACGAAGCCTCCTGTCCGAGCATCGTACCAAATGTCATACCCTGAGCTCGATGAACTCAGGAAATAACTAAAGGAATTGCTCGAGAGCAGGCTAATCCGGCCTGCAAAGTCCCCGTATGGTGCCCACGTGCTGTTCCAGAAGAAGTCAGACAGCACCCTATGGATGTGTTGTGATTATCGCGCCCTAAACAAACTGACGGTGAAGAACAAATACCCCATACCTTTGGTGGTGGATTGCTTCGATAGCTTCAGCCGGGCAAAGTATTTTTCGAATATCGATCTCAGATCGGGTTATTGACAGGTCCGGATCAAGGAAGGAGATGAATTCAAGTTAACTATCATGACGAGGTACAGGGCATATGAATACCTGGTGATGCCTTCCAACTTAACGAATGCCCCCGCCACCTTCAGTACCTTAATGAACCAGGTGCTCCATGGGTTCCTGGATGAGTTTGTGGTGGTGTACCTTGATGATATTGTCATCTGCAGGAAATCCTTGGAGAAGCATCTGGAGTACCTCCGCAAGGTATTCACGAGATAAAGAGAGCACGAGCTTTATGCCGAGCTGTCAAAGTGTTCATTTGGCCAAAACAAGATCGAGTTCCTGGGCCACATCATTGAGAGAGGAAGAATCCACATGTATCCTAAGAAGATCCGAGCTATTGAGGATTGGAAGCTATCGGAAGATGTTCATAGAGTGAGATCATTAATTGGGCTGGCTAACTACTACAGAAGATTCGTGAAGGGGTACTCCGAGATTACCCGTCCCTTGACTGATCTGATGAAGAAAACTGAGGTGTGGGAGTGGACGCTCCAAGCACAAGCGACCTTCGAGAAACTGAAGAATGCGATCATAAGTGACCCCGTGCTCAGACTCCCCGACCTAACAAAGCCGTTTGTTGTGGAGACGGATATTTTTGAGTTCACCCTCGGCGGAGTGCTAACTTAAGGAGCACACCTAGTGGCTTTCGAGAGCCGGAAGTTGAAAGACATCGAAAGACGTTACCCAGTGCATGAAAAAGAGCTGTTGGCCGTTGTTCACTGTTTGAGATAATGGCGACACTATTTTTTTGGGCTTCCCTTTTGTGGTCAAGACAGACAACACAACGGTGAGTTACTTTTTGACCAAATCAAAACTGACCGTGAAGCAAGCAAGATGGCAGGAGTTGCTTGCAGAGTTTAATTTCTCACTAGAGTACCGGGCGGGCTCTAGCAATCATCTCGTTGACGCCCTAAGCTGTAGGGTTGCCTTGTCTCCAGCAAGGCGGCCACCAACTTAAAGGACAAGATCCGTGAGCTTACCAAAGAAGACCTTACGGCGCAGGGCCTACTTAACCTAGTCGAGCAAAAGAAGACCTAGAACTTTTGGCTTGAAAAGGGACTTTTAAAGATGAAGGAAAACCACCTCTATGTCCTGAAAGGCAGCGATCTATCATTGCGGAGTGTCATGACACTCTCTGAGCGGGACACCCCGACGAAGAGCGCACTGTGGCCCTCGTACAGAGGACGTACTTCTAGCCACAGATGTGAAATGAAATCGAGATGTTCGTCCACACTTGCATGGTGTGCCAGCAAGACAAGGTAAATCGACACAAGAAAGCAGAATTACTAGAGCTACTCCCCATATCCTCACGACCATGAGAGAGTGTCTCGATGGACTTCATTACCGATTTACCCAAGGATGGAGACCTGGATGCGATCATGATGGTGGTAGACAAGTTCTCAAAGTACGCTGCTTTTGTGCCAACCCCCAAGACAATCACAGCGGAAGAGACAGCTCAACTCTTCTTTAAGCACATTATCAAGTTTTGGGGACTGCCGCGAGATATTATTAGTGATCGGGACTCCCGTTTCACTGGCAACTTTTGGACCAAGCTGTTCAGACTACTCGGGTCCAAATTGAATATGAGCTCGAGCTTTCATCCATAGTCCGACAGGCAGATGGAACGCTTCAATTCAATGCTGGAGGAATATCTTCGGCACTTTATCAGCGCTAATCAGAAGGACTAGGTGAAGCTTCCGGATGCTGCTCAGCTGTGCTTCAATGCCCAAAAGCGCTCTACCACCAACGGTACGCCTTTTGAGATATGTACTGGGCAACAACCGCTCCTCTCATACTCGATTGACGCCCCACAAGGTACTAGAGTTTCATCGGCGCAGAGTTTCTCTCTGGAATGGAAGCAGAACCTGGACCTCACCCAAAGCTACCTGGAGAAAGCACAGAAGCACATGAAGAAATGTGCAGACCAAAAACGTCGCTTCGTCGAATATCGAGTGGGAGACCAAATCATGGTTAAGGTCCCTAACCAACGATTGTCAAAAGCATCCCGAGGGCGAGACGCCCGCTTGATGCCGAAATATATCAGACCACTAACCATTTTGCAGCGCATTGGGAAGGTAGCCTACCGAGTAGAGTTGCCCCCCATGTTGGCGGATCCACAATGTCATCCATGTCAGCCAACTGAAGTCGTTCCATGCAGATAAAGTGGACACTACGCGCAACTTGCCTGACCGCCCCCAGCTCTGACTGGCCAACAATACAGGGAAGTGGATCGCGGAAGCCATCCTTTACCAACGGGACGCAGAAAAATGGAAGAAGCTCCACAGAGAGTACCTGGTGAAGTGGGAGGACTGTTCAAAGGAGGAAAGCACGTGGGAGAGAGCGATGACCCTCAAGGCATTCCAGCCGCTGATCGACGCCTACCTGTTAACCATGGCGCTGAGGACGTCGCCAACTCAAGAGGGATAGAGCTTTCACGGGATGCTGCCCTCATTCTATCCCCTCTCCCAGGATACACCGGGACAAGTCCATTCCCTTATCCCTATCCTTCGGATAAGCAGTGATGGGCCCCTTGCTACCGAGGCCCGTCGGGCTCCCGTGATTGGCGTCCCAGCACCCCAGGCCACCTGCACCCGCCTGGGCTGCCAGCACTAGCACCACCTTACTGTCAGGATGGACCTCCGCCAAACGCCCCGCCCGAAGCTCCATCGTTGCCTTAGGTGCTAGCCATTTCCTTGTAATGTATATATTTGTAAGCACGACCGTTTTTTATGTTTTCTAGCTTAGTTGTATCTAGTACTGCCACTAGCCTTTTTTTTCTTAAACCTATTATAGGGGGTAAGAGCGAACTTTTGACTGACGAGTGAGCATTGCAAGGAGTAACCCCTTCTCCAACCAACGCATAATGTAATTGCTAGCAAGCCATAATGTACATTCAATTTACATTAATGAAGCATTCTTTTCAAACAAGCGTGATGGTGTGTTGCTTGCTCTGCCGAGACCACTAAAAGCACCGAAGGGTGTGAATTGCGTTGTCATCGTGCATCAAGCTTTGAGAGCAAAGCTTTTGAGAGTGAGGCGGATGTAGTCTAGAGAGGACTACTAGCCGCACGGTGCGCTACTAACCTAAGCACTACAAGCGTCCCGTGACATTTTCTCTCATATATACTTTTGATTGATGTGATAAATAAGATTGATTGGATAATATCGGATTGCACTGTTCATGGATTAATAATAATATTGTGTTTGGATTTTTTGATTGAGATTTTATTAATTTAGGATAAACTGTCAATATTTTGTTTGGATTTGCGGATTGGGATTAAAATTTACCAAAATACCTAAATTGCCCTCTATACAATTATTTTTCCTAAAATTTTAAAATAGTTATTCATAATATAAATAAAACTGCAATTGTTTTTATAAAAAATAATTATGAATAATTTTGATTTGAAATATCATAATGCACGAATCTGAAAATTTTAGAAAAAGAGCTGATTTTTTTTTTTACAATAGAGCAAAAGGAAAAACAAAAGAAAATAATAAATAAATTAAAGAAAGATAAGTATTTAAAATGAAATTAGGGGTTGGGGAGGTGTAAATACGTTTTTCATTTTATTCCTTCATTACTTGCTCAGACTGCCACCGCCCCCTTTTCTAATTTTTTTTTTATTTCTGCAGCAACTGGAAAAGTAGACCAACATCAGCAGTAAGTGATTTGGAAGCGAAGTACATTTCTTTTCTTTCTTTTTTTCATTCTAGCATTATAATTGAGAGCTACAAGTGGTGAATTTTTTTAACCCCTCATAAGTTTTCATAGTTTCTCCAGTTGGGAGGATGAGTGAAGTCAGCTGCAATCGTGCCTTCTCGCATGTGTTTTGTGGTGTGTGTTGTCGGTGACATGGGATCACCGATCATTGGGTTGCTTAGGGTGACTGTAATGCCCCGATCCCGAGGATTAGGACGGGAATATTACGGAAAAAATACAAGGAAAAAGGTAGCACAATCCAAAATCCAGAGGGTCCTCTGTAATGTCCCGGTCCCAAAAAATAATAGATAAAGGTCAGGGTGTTACTAAAAAAGGAAGTACTATTTAGAATCATGGTTGTAAAAATCGCTAGGCGCTAGTCGGGCGGTCGAGGGGGGCCTAGCGCCTAGGCCACTTAGGCGGGGCCTAGGTGTTTTTTAATTAATTATTTATTTATTTATAAAACCAAAATCAACTTAGAAAAAGAACAAATTAAACTATATTCAGAATAATAAAAATAAATGTTCCACATTGTCTAATACATTTCCCAAACAAAAATTTCCAAACAAAATCAGCATAGCATCATAGTTTCACTGCACAGACTCTAAATTAATTATTGTTGAAAATATATAACTACTTGGAAAAGTTATTTATCAAATAAGATCCCATATAGCTAATTTTTTATAACAAATTATTGTCTAAAACATTACAGTATATAATAAAGTAAACCGCAAACAAATTATCATATACATTAGATTAGCAACTAAGATTATCTTATACATCTGTCTTCTTGCGCCTTTGATATTTTAAGGTAAACCGCACACATATTTTCTCATACACAGCATTACTTACATATCTCTATCATGTTGCTACAATGCTACTACAGTCTACAGAAAGAGAAATCGAGGAATGAAAATAATCTCAAACAATCGGCGTCGGCGCGGCAATGGCTGAAAGGTGGGAGCCCCAAGATGAGGCGACGGTGGCATGGTGGGAGGTGACGGGAGGCGAGCATTGAGCGGCGATGACTGCGGCACTTAGTGATGGTGAGCATCGGCAACTGATATGAAACTATGAATGAGTCGGCTAGGGTTTCCTGCTCTTTGCTGCTATCGTTTTTCTTTTAGGAATTAGGAATGAGTCGGCTATTGGTTTATTAAAAATATAATACTCAAAAGATTAAAAAAAACTGAAAACGGTGCCTAGACCGTTTAATCACCGAGAATGCGCCGCCTAGCTCCACCGCCTAGACCGAATAATCACCGCCTAGTCAATTACGCGCCGCCTACGCATCTTCCCGCCCAACACACCCGATTTTCTCCTTTTCGTTGCGGTTCCAGGCCGTCGAGCGCCTAGGCGGGCGCCTGGACCGCATTTTACAACCATGTTTAGAATAATCAAATGAAATGGCTTTAGAACAAGAATATGTTATATTTCCCAAAAATTTGGGCAGCTTAACCTCTGTAACTAGAAGAAATCCACGTCTTTCAACGTATTAACGAAGTCAAATGATTTGATCAAGTCAAAAGAATGCCTATTTATAGGCCAATCAAATTCAAACAGAATCCAACAATTAATAGATAGGATTCTGACTCTTCAAATAAACAAGATCTCTCCATAGGTCACAACAACTAAGACCCATCAATAGGTCAGAGACAAATAAACTATTTTAAGTCTCATTCATAGGACATAAGCAATTAATCAAGTTAAAACTCATTCATAGGTCAGCTGAAAAATAAACAAAATCCAAGACACAACTAAATATGACCAACTCCATAGGTCGAAAACTATAATGAAACATGCTTGGATTTATAAAAAGGAAATGAGACTTTATTTATCATGATTCAAATAAAGAATACAATTCAGATAAGCCCAAAAATAAAACATAGCATGCAACCATACTATGGGGCAACTGTATCAGAGTTTAAGCGGAAAATAATTGAGTAATATTGTATCTCATGACAACATACTCATGAACAATAATTTAGTCTGAACAAGACAGCAAGGCACGATCAACCCACAACAGTACATCGAGTCATCACCTCCAACATCTCAACCTGTGAAAAATATTTTGAAAATATTTTGGGCGTGAGTACTAAAGCACTCGGTGGGTTAAATTTTTAACTCATTCTTTAATAAAAACTGTAACAGAATATCTAAAATATAAATACAAATAATGGAAAGCAAAACGCGAAAGCCCTTCCCATTTCTGCAAACATTTACTTCTCTTTGGTACCCTGTAGCTCCTTCTGTCGTCTACTGCACTCTATGACATGTCACTGATAGAAAAAGGGAGAGGTCACCTCGCTAATCCGAGAAGAGTGTACCAGGGATCACCTAGCATTGACTCCTATAGTGATGCCCAGATTACGTGTATGTGCATGGGTTACCTCACAGTGACACCTTTAGTGATTAACATCACAACTGCAAGAATTACAGTTCCTGCCTCTCCTTTGTTCTATGTTCTCTATAAAGCGCGCAGTATGACATAAGCATAAAAACTATGTCATCCTCTTAATACAGCAACTATGATATCCTTTAAGTCCTCTAGCAAATTTAGTGTAATTATGCTTAATATTCCTTAAACGGAAACCATTCTATAACTTGAGTTTAATAATAAATGCACAAGACAAAAATTATAACTCATTTTACACAAGTATAATCAATACACAATAAACATTAGATATACTGTAACTTTAAACTATGACTTTCAGACTTTAAATATAACCTCTAACCTTAATCTATATACTATGAACTTTAAACTCTACACCTTAACTTTTAACCCATAGACTTTAGTTATGACAAGGCATAATCTATTCTATTTAATTATGTCGAAGCATAATCTATATTCTTTTATTGTGATAAATCATAATCTATATTCTCAGTAATTATGATGAAGCATAATCTATGTTCTCATTAATTATGGGAAAACATAATCTATGTTCTCAATAATTATGGCACAGCATAATCTATGTTCTCAGTAATTATACAGTAGTATAATACTATTACACTAGCAGAGACTTGAGCAGATAATTTCTCAAATATTTTATTTGGATATTCTAACTATGACTATCACATTTATGAGTTATTAACTCAAATATAGATAGGTTTTGCAAATAAATCCACCTCGATTAGATCAACTCAGATGATCAAACTTCTCGATACTCATCCACCAGCTTCTCTGACTGGCTCAACAAGTCCTACAAGGTCAAACCTTATTTTAGGACTGTTACTCTAATTTTCAAAACTCGACTTTAATTTAATTGGAGCTTTTATTTACTTTAATTATATTTCAATTAAGAATGCGCGACTCTAGAGACCTCGTACAACTTCAACACAGAAGGAAATAAATTTCAAAATATAATTTTCAATTTAATGGGACCAAAATATTTGACAGAGGTTACTTTCCATAACTTGCCATTTTAATCAAATTTTACACAGCTAACCTCGATTGCACTTTTCACTTATCCAAAAATTATGAAAATAATCAGATATGACCCCACATATATCTTTATTAAACTATACAATTTTTGGAATTTTTTGAAATCATATGCTCTAGTTATAAAAATAACTACTTGATTAAAATAATCGACTTTAATCAAAACTTATCAGAAAATTATGAAACTTGGCAGTCATATAGAAAATAATTTTTCGAGCAACTTTACAGAAGAAACTTTTTCGATTTGACGACGTGAAACGGGCGAAATGGGGCAAAAACGTGATCTGATCGGCCCCCTTTATTTCTCACGTTTTCCGGCGATTTAGCCTGTTTTCGGCCACCGGATGACGACGCACTCAACATACGAAATGAAGCACTATTTAAAACACACAACATATTAAAATGTCAACTATAAATGATAAGAAATGGACTGAAACGAGACGTCTGAAGCGGCGGTGCGACGGCGGCACGACGACGGCGATTCCGGCCATCCACGGCAGCGGCGGCGGCGGCTCTCCGGTAGCCTTCCGGCGCTCGACAGCTGCTCCCGCAGTAGCACCCCCCAAACAAAATTTAACCTGGGCCTGCATGCGCGATTTACTCGGCGCAGGCCCAAGTTTCTCTCGTTCGTCAACACGAACAAGAGAGAAAGAGAGAGAAGAGAGAGAAAGGTGCAATTGCAAATGAGCCCAAATCCCCTATTTATAAGAAAAAGGGCTCCGGAGCGGGTATAACTTTTTCGGATATAAAATACTGATAAAGTGATTTCCGAATTCAATTAAAGTTGCTTTATTCAATGATGAGGTCCAAATGACTTCTGAAGTAAAATCCGAAAATACCGGGAGACTCGTTGGCTCGAGTACTATTGAACCAACCCATCTTTGAAAAATGAGGAGGTCGTCTGAGGGAAATCAAAGAAATATTTCCTTTCAAAAATTACTTTTACTATTTCTTTTGACTGACAGGTTTTGCTCCCGAGTGTTCGATTGACCTCAGATTGGCAATCCATGAACGGGGACGGATTCCTTAGGTCATTTCCTATAAGATAGGCTTGATAGAACAAGTCTCAGATCAATGAGGAGGATTTCACAAATTTTTCGAATCACGAACGCTCGCATAAATTACTATTCACAGGTTTTCCCTTTACAATTTTCATTTACGGGACTCCTGTAAAGGTCAGAATAAAATTCTGAAAGCACCACAGCGTCCTTTAGGTCGTTACATTCCAAAAAAGACCAATATTGACTATCTTCCGGCAGCAAACGCAAAATTTTATAATTGATTTTCACATAAAAGACACAAAAAGGTCGCGACTTACATCTGTTTTACTTTATTTTAGCTCCAATTATTTTCTTTAGTCTTCTAAATATATTTAGAAAACTCACTAAGATATTCTGAAATTTTTGGGATGTTACAGTGACGAAGCGGGGTGGAGGACGGCAAAGAGTGGTGGCAACCATGGTTGGTCGTTGTTAGGTTTCCATGAAAATCTTTGAAGGATCAAGGGTACAAACATCAATTTTTTTTTTGAAAAAGGAATAAATGAGTCATTTCAGTTTTGGGCTTGCGTGATGGATTATTAATCCGCCCACTTTTGGGTTGATAACTTATCAACCATTTGAAGGATAGGAGTCGGGCTCTTCCAGGCTATTAATCAATCTTGGGCTCAAATCATTTAAACCAAACATGTGACTAGCTCGGATTATTTAATCTATCAAAGCTAATCACGTGAACCAAACGCAACCTAATTGATTAGTCATGTGTTGCAATGTTCATGTGTTTTGTAGTAGTGAATTATGACAACTGCTCCTCTAATATTATCTGTTGTATGATTTGAGACACTTGGAATTAAGAGATTTGTGTGATTATAATGCTAAAAGCCTAAAACCAATTTATCTTATTTTACTTGTTCATGTATTTTTCTTGATTGATTTGGCCGTCGATAACCTTATTTGGTATGTATACTTTTCATTAGGTTTCATGGTTCTTATAGTACTATTTTCTTTTTCTTTTTTATTATTATCTTGTAAAGAATGGATACTCACAACACTACTCGAGAGACAATAGGTCCAGTTAAGAAAAAATATAAAAAAAAACCTTCTCTCCCTACGTCTAAATATAAAAGTAACTCTTTCAAAATAAATTCTCTTAATTTAAGAATTTTGAATCATGCAGAGTTTTCAAACAAATGCCACCTTTCAAATTCTGACTACATTAACCATAACACTCTGAAAACATAGGAGAACCCTTTAATCTTTCAATTTTTAATTTATTAAACACATGGATAAACTTTTTGACGCATTAAACCTTCATCCATTAATTATATATGTTTTCCTAAATAGAATTTTCGATGCTTTCAAATTAAGAACAAAATGAAGTTTGGATCTTCTTTAATTTAAAGCAAAATGCATTTTTTGTAAGGAAATTCTAAATACACCTCCCGTTTTAATCTTTATAGCCCCTAAAAATAAATAAATTATAAATATTAACTAAATATTTCTTTCTACCCTTATAATCCCATTTAATTTCAACTTTATCAAAATCCTAGCAAAGTATAGCCCCAATATTTCAATTGGTAATGTGTTTGATCTACGAAATAACACCATCATCAAGAACATAAATGACAATTTGAAGGGTCATTTTTTAATTTAGAAACATATAAATAAAATCATGAACAACTCGAATCATTCTTAAAAACAGATAAAATACAATACACTAAATAACTCTGAATCTGAACAAAATCTTAACAATAATGGATTTGTATGTATATCTATCATATATATACCCATCTCTACAACAGTATTCTACTCTAATATATTAAATTGCAATGTAATATCATTTGTGGTTGCTGCTATGCAGATTACCTTGGGCCCAGACGATGAGCTCCTTCGCCGCCAGCAGAGCTTTGGTGATTCTCGCCTCCTGCGGTTGCGTATCCATATTTACACGATCACAACAATATGTATATGGATGAAAGATTCAATAATGATATATGGACAACTATTCATGGATTACCCAATGATTATAAGGTATAATGAATTTGATTACACATGGATTACATTGGAATTAATTATGAATGATTCGAGTTGCTTTTGTTTTAAAATTAAATAAATAACATTTCAAATTGTCGTCGGTGGAGATGTTGGGGGTTATGCTTTGTTGGGTATTGAAGAAGATTATAATTAGATCTAAAATTGAAAACACAATGAGCTTTGAGGGTAAAAAGAACATTTAAGTATTTAATTTTGGGGCTATAAAGGATAAATCTGAGGCTGTATTTAGAATTTCCCTTCTTTGTATTAAGCTCGCTTGAATATTTTTTTGTTTGTTACGTTAACTCACATACTTTTATTTTGCTTGGGCCTTGGAGGCCTTTAAATCAATTTGTAGCATGTATAATTTATGCACAATACCTTTAACGGTAATTCTATTCACAACACCCAATTTTCTCTTTACAACCTCTTAAATTTAATAAAAATATAAATCTGATTTTTTTAGATATTTTTATCCTTATAACCCCCAACTAATTAAAAAACAACAACAAAATAAAATACAACCCCAATGTATAACCCCCTAACACTTAAAACCTATATAAAAAAAACAAAAAACAAAATACAACCTCCATTGTATAACCCCACTATTTAAATCTCTATCAAAATAAAATACAACTCCACAACTTAAAAAGCTCTAACAAATTAAAATACAACACCCAATGAATATTACACATTTTTGCATTGGTACATATAAATATTGAGTCATTCTATTAAGATTAAATGCAATTGGATCTTATATTTAAATTTTTTCAAAAATTGTGAATCCCCTGCTCTATCTTGGCTAATCCTTTTCCATGTCTCTCACATTATTAACTTCACATGCTCACGACTCATGAGCCTCTTCACTCAAAGCTCCAATTTCCTTCATGTAGCATTGAACCAATTCTGGCACTGCGAAGTATTGTATTTACACAAGCACGAAAGCCTTAATTATTATATATTGGATTAATTTGTGATAAAAAAAAAGCAGGAGCCAAAAATTATAAGAAGTAAGTTTGAAATTCATCCGTTATTAAGATATTCATTCAATGTTGGTGTGTAGCCTGTCGCGTGCCACTACGCCTCTCGTATAAACATTGTATATAAATCTGTCTGATATGACAATTTGTACATATGTAGATTAAATAACTAAGAGTTATTAATAGAAATATGAAAATTAATTATTATTTCACTGATTTTCTCAAATATGAAATGATAAGAACGCTTTGTTCATTGAGAAAATCACATCTGAAAAATAATTTACATATCATAGATATGAGAGAGAGAGAGAGAGAGAGAGAGAGAGAGAGAGAGAGAGAGATATTTGGTTATATGACTATTACATTTTTGTGTAATATTTATCAGAGGTTGTGTTTTAGTTTGCAGAGTATAAAAATTTGGTTATATGTCTTAAAATATTATGTTTATGTTTTAATTAATTTGGAGGGTTGTAAAGAGAAAATTGGGGGTTGTGGATAGAATACCCTACCTTTAAATGTACATAAAATGGCAATTAAATTATTCACAATAATTTGGATCTTATCTCATTCGATATATACATAGTACCGTAGAAATTAATAATCCAATTCATAAGTAATTATAATAGATAGCTTGATATGAGTAAGGAAATATATTTGTACGTAATGCTGTAGTCTTTTTACGATCATATAATTTCATGAACCAAATATTAAAGTTATTCATAAAATTAGCATATAATCTGATCTACCTTTAATATTTGGTCTTGAAATTATACGGATAACTATAATATTTGGGCTTGAAATAGTACATCTAAGCCTACCCAATAAGGGAGTTTTTTTTTGGATCTATTCTTTAATTTGTTGGGTCAATTTAACAACTACTCTAGTGATTAGTGAAAGCACTACTTGATGGATGTGTAGTTGTATTATAATATCGATAAGCAGAAACCAAGTAAGGTGTATAGGCTACCTTGTAGGCATGTGCCTAATTTTCAATCTACCCAAATTAATTTGTAATTAATTAACACATTTGAACTAATCTTGTAAATTACATGTGCAACTAACCACCTCTTACTCTCACGTGATCAAGATACGATTTGCAGTTTACGGCTAAGTAAATCAATTTAATTGAGAGTTGGAGATTGATAATGTAATTTTGTTGAAAAATCAAGATATCTAAATTGGCCAAAAATCAACCTTTCTCTTTGTTAGACTTTTTGCAACGTGCAAAAAACTATATACATTTTTAAGCACGAATTCAATAAATTTAGATTAAATGACAATACTATTGAACAGTTTGTCGCATTTTATCTTGGTTATGAGAAAAAGCTCACACAAATGTTATTCATGAATGTAACAAATGTACGTAATAACCTAAATGGATGGAATTCATTGATTCACTACACACTACGTTTTTTGTCATTCCAAAACACGGCAAACATGACTATTAGGCGTACCTTTTTTTTTTTTTACTCACATACTCAATCTGTGATATTGAGGAGATTTGAACCTGTGACCTTTGATCACCAAGCAACCTCACTCCACCACTAAACTATCCCCATCGGGACACTATTAGGCGTACCTTTATCATTGTACAATAGGCCATATGAATAAGACTTATAGACTTATTAGACTTGTTAAAGACCGACTTTCCATTTGACTCAATATAATTTAACATCCCCATTTTTAAAGGATCCCTACCCTGAGTTCAAATTTCCCGTTATACTTCTTTGTGTTTCACTCTATATTTCACTGTTAAATTTATGATTTTAATATTATTTATTATAAAATAAAAATTGATTTTAACATATATAATCATAATGAACATGTATCAACCAAAAACTGAATCAAAAAAGTTATGAAATTTAATTTTGGATTAATCAATCATAATAATAAATTATTAATTTAAATACTAAAAAATAATTATAAACCCTAATTGGGTGAGGCGAACCCTAAAAAGCAATCTTAAAATTAAACTAAATCATAAAAAATTATAATTGAATAAATATATATATATATATATATATATATATATATATATATATATATATAAAACTCATAATTTAAAAGTGTAACATAGATAGTGTAATAGAAAATCAACCTCAAGTTATTCCCACTGCACGCGCACACATATATCTCCAAATGAAATTGAGTTTGTGAAAAGTAAATTAGAAATATTTCGTCATCTCATCACAAATCAATCTTTTGGTCCACACCATGTGTGTGTGTGGCAGTGTGGGTGTGTTATTTTAATTTTAAGAAGTAAGACACATAAAACCCAATTTTTTACTTGGAGGTTGAGCTATACTAACTTGCTATTTCAGAAAAAGTATTGTAATGTTGTGAATTTTTAATTGTGATTATAAGTTATAATTATTTATATTATATTTAAAAGTAGTATTTTATTCGTATATTTATTATATATGTATGCATGCATATAACTTTGTAGTAGTAGTAGTAGTAATAGTAATAATAATAATAGTAATAATAATAATAATAATAATAATAATATGGTAAATTAATACAAAAAAAATTACAATCTTTAGTCCAATATACAACTACAATACGAACTACTTTTAATTCTTTTTCATTGTCATTCACAAAGTTTTGATTTTTCTTTTTAATTTTAGATAGCACCTAGACAATGCTATTGTCAACTGTCAAGTACGTACTGCCATGAAATATAGCTGTAAGAAGACTTTATTAAAATACAAATTCCACAGTGTTGAATTAACCATAACTTTACACACACACACACACACATTTCAGTTGGTTAAAACTTATAATAAGCACCGGTGCTTCGTTGCTTAGTGTGTGAACTGAAATTGGACATTATACTGATTTACTATTTTTCCAGTTTCATGAAATTTGGTGTTTTAGGTTTTATAATAAAAATTAAAATTAAAAAATATGATAAATATACCCTCGATCTCTCCCTATTAAGTTATATTTTCCTAATATATCTTAATTTTTCTTTCATTGTAATCTATGTGCCTCTATATATCTCCTTAATTTCCTCAACATATTTATGAAAGATATTTTATAGGGATAAAATTGAGAGGAAGAGTTTAAAAAGTCATGTTCATTAAATAATGTGTAACAAAATTAAGAGACTAAAACATCAATCTTTATGAAATTGAGAGGTAGAGTATAATTTTATCACTAATCTTGTTTTATTTTAGTGTATAATACAAGCCAAAAAAATAACTAACACTAAAATACAATAAGATAATCAATAAAATTATAATAAATAAGCAGAGTGCGTAATTCTCACACCAAACACTAGTGCTCATTTAATCAAATTTATATATATATATATATATATAGATCCGTAGGAAAAGGAGAAAAAAAAAAAGCATAGTTGAAAGTTTATTAAACCAACTAAACCAACAATTTACCTTTTGCGGTGTCCACACCAAATTCCCAACCTAAAAGAAAATAATCAAATTCACTAATAAAATCGAAAAAAATAAGAGTTTATGTTATAATTGAAAATGATATGAACCCAAATTTTATAAATAAATAAAAATTGTATTTGCTGATGCTGATACAGTGTATATTGCATGGCATAAGAAACCAATACAATGAATAATAGTAATAGTAAAAATAGTCTTATATACGAAAAAAGAGCCAAACTATCATGTCACTATAGCCGACAAACGATTAGAAGCTTGAAGAGGGCCTCAAAATTATTTGATAGCGTTACCTCATATCTTTCCACAAATTTCTTTGTATTTGCGTTTACTTATTTCGAAAAAATCACGTCAAATATATTCCTTCATTACTATACATATTCTTCCGACCATTAACTGTCAAACCATAGTTTCATCAAAGGATATATCTTGGATAAAATTCTCTAGTCCACTTTTCATGTTGTCCCACTATTGTGTCCTGCTATGAAATTTAATATTTTAAAAGTATTTATTACAAAAATAAATTTTATTATAGTATTACAAATCATAATCAACATTTATTGCTAAAAATTAAAATTTTTAAAAATCATATACCCTACTTTTGGAATAATCACCATATTAATCAATTATATTAATTAAAAAATAAGAAATAAATATTAAAAAAATAAATATAAACCCTAATTGGATGGAATGAACCCTAAATAATAATTATGAAATTAAACTAAGCCATTACAAATTGAAATTGAAGAAAAAAAATTGATGAAATCAAAATGGGATAGAGAAAAGTGGGATAGATGATTTTATTTCCATATATCTAAGCGCAAAACGTAATTAATTTATTGAACTCCCCGGCTCTCTCTCTCTCTATATATGTGTGTGTGTACGTATGTACGTGGGTACCATATAATCCACATCCGCATTGTCACGCACGTAATTTTATAGACTTACATATATATATAAAATCTCACATACAAATAACGATATTAATCGTGTCTCGTGTTTAGTTAAGTAATTAGGGAGAATCGAAAGAGAGGGGAGTAATATTTGTGAGAAGAAATGAGGTAGGGTGGTGGGGGTGGAGGCAAGGAATAATTGCAATCTGTTAGCAAATAACATGGAAAGATCCCTAGACATAGACACACTGCCATCACATTAATTTGGATATATATATTATCTCAACCATCATACTGCACACAAACACTCACATAACTCCATGTGCTTCTCTTCCCCCACTCCACATGCATACATGTCTCTCTCTCTCTCTCTCTCTCTCTCTACACACACACACTTACATATGCATAGATATAATATTCTAGTTGTATCTATAGATTTGTACAGTCTTTTGGGTGCACATACATTGTACTTGCAAGTACATTAGTTTCAAAAGATTAGAAAGGCATAATGGCATTATGTGTGTTTGGAATTGAAAATATAGCCACATATATAGATTTTCTTGGTTAACATTCAAACGTGGTTTTGGAATTATACGTGAATGCAGATTGTCTTCGTTTTACTTTGTGTGTAGGCAATATTTACATTAATTAGAGTGTACTATTTTGAAATGGGGAAGAATGACAATATATTATGTTTACATTTCATAATACTTAATTGAGAAGTATTTGTGTGCACTAGGTGCACCATCAGACGTATTAATCTGGTCAATGCGTTGACCGGTCAACGCCGAAAAACGCGTGGGTCAACTCCAAAAAAAAAATCTTTTAAAATTAGTATCAATTGTAACAATAAAAATTATCACTCAAAAGTCTAAAAGTATCACTTGTATCCTTAAAAAGTATCGCCAAAATAAATAAATAAAAAAAAATCATCAAAATCAGTATCAACCGTTAGACTAAAAAGTATCACTCAAAATTCAAAAATTATCATCTGTATCAATAAAAAGTATCACCTATTATACCATTTTTCTTTTTTACAGGTTGACCGGGTCAACGCGCGTTGACCTGTGTTTGACCCGGTCAAAAGTGTTGACCGTCTGATATAAATTTATATACATCTACTGTATGTAAGTTTTTGCCTACTTAATTTATTATTTTTTAATATTTTTTTCACATCTAATATGATCTTAAAAAATAAAAATGGTGATTTAATTTTAAAAAATTAATTTGATTTTATTTTTGAAAAATAAGTCTCCAAAAATCAAGGCATTTAATGATTTTTAAAGATTATAATAATTAAATTTCTCATGACAATTATAGCCTTACTACATAAAATAACTATAAAAAAATTAAAATAAAATTGATCATGGCTATCCATGTAACAAATCTAATTGATATGTTCATCTGTGCACCTTTGAATCAAATCATGTATATGTATATGTAGGGAGTGGTTCTAAGGAGAACCAACCATGGTGTGAGAACTAGGAACTAATATACATCCTTCAATTTTAAGATTGATGATCTAGATTTGGTAAAAAAAGACAGTGTCATAGTTGTAAATAAAAGAAATATAAGAAAAATACAGTGGCATCTTCGTAATTTTATCAATATCAAGGTCAAATTAAAATAATAAATTTCTTGGACGCGTGCTAACAGAGATAAAATCATATGCTAATAAAGACATTGATGGTGCTCATCTAAGCATTGATAATGCTAAGATTAACATTGATAATGATAACGTTATGAAACTTCTTTAGCATTCTTTCATGATGAATCAGTAGTTTTGTTTTGTTTTGTGAAACTTCCAAGAACATGTAAAACTTAACCAATGAATAACGATATTGACACTATCTAATCTAATTGTACATTTTGTATTATTAACATTATTATTCACCAGTTTTAGCATTATCATAACTCATTTTAGTATTATCATAACTAATGTTAGCATTAACAGAAAAACTTGTCAGGAACATTATAAATCAACCATGAACAATGTTGTTAGAATTTTATTGTATTAGCATTATCGTTCGGTAGTGTTAGCTTTATCATTGCTCATTTTATCATTATCATTACTAATATTAGCATTACCAGAAAAACTTACCAGGAACATTATAAACCAACCATGAACAACGTTATTAAGATTTCGTTGTATTAGCATTATCATTCAATATTGTTAGCATTATCAACCATCTTATTAGCATTAGAAAAATATGATACACATAAGATGAAAGTAATAACAAAGGTGAAATTATAGTTAGCATTGAATTTTTAAATGGTAGTATTATCATATCGTATCATTTATATACTATTAAAGCAGAGCATCAAAAGCATTCACTTTTAACAAAATATATGGATTTGACATATATTAATATTTCAATAGCATGTTATTGAAATAATAATGTCAATTGAGAAGCATTACAATATTTTTTTAAAAAAAATCACAATTGTTTAAAAAGTTAGAAATTTGATACATATAATAATTATTTCATCCATCATCATCTTTCATGTAAAAGTCTTCAATACTGATTGGGGTGTCTTTAAAACATGATTGGAAGTAGAGACTTGCTTCTGAAATATTCATCCCCCTGTGGATGTTGCTTCAAAGATGCTTTGCAACCATGTATATAAAATTTAGACAACTCAGGAGAAATATTTACAACCATGCCAACACAATGTGCATATTACAAGATAAAAAAATTGAAATGTAAAAACTGTGGTTGATAAACATGGGATTTATGTGCATTTCGAGCGTTATTTTGTATTCATTTTGAGTCGACTGCATGTACCTTTGTGACTTGTTTGGTTGATTTTATCATATATTGTATGTCACAGGTTTATTGAGTTTTGACATGAAAACCGCTTGTTTCAGATGAGTTTTGAATTAAATGAAGTTGGAGGTTAAAAGGTTGTGTCCAATCATGGTCTAAGAGAGTATGAGAAGACGAAACAAGGCTAGAAAATGAAGTGTCGAATGTCAGAAGATGAGCATGAACCGTGTTGAGCCTTGCACGACCCGTGCTCCTAAAGACAATTCTCTAGA
Organism: Perilla frutescens; assembly: GCA_026008535.1. Classification (NCBI taxonomy): domain Eukaryota; kingdom Viridiplantae; phylum Streptophyta; class Magnoliopsida; order Lamiales; family Lamiaceae; genus Perilla; species Perilla frutescens. The sequence goes on from BRKX01000003.1 coordinate 57,199,109, forward strand.
GACTATGGCAAGATGAGCATACAACGATCTCACATTTTTCCATGCAATTAAGACACGGACCGTGCTCCCCTAAGCACAGACTGTGCTCTTTTCGGCGATTTCTGACGAATTTTCATTTGGACCGGGCTTTATTTTCCTTCTATGGCCTTCGAATCCCTCTACTATTTGAGGGTTGTTTTTAGATGAAAATTACATTACTTTTTACCATATAGTAGAGCAGAGAATAACATAAGACAGCGGAGAACAACATAAGTAATTTGAGATTGAAGATTTAACTCCGCGTAAGTTGGATTTATGATTTCTCGTTTATGATTATCATGTTAGCCTTAATTATCTATTTATTTTCTTTGGATTGTAATTTGATGATGAACATCTAAACATTTGGAGATTCTAGGCTTTAAACACAATTATGGATATTTGTGATTTCGATTAATACTATTATTCCGTTTCTTCACTTGCTTGTGTTTCTTTACATTGATTGACTTGGGTAATTGCCTGGCCAGCAAATGCTCATGTGTAGTTAATTATTTATCACTTGCGAGAGTTTAATTAGTTAATAGATTATGATTACACAACACAACTCTACTAGATCGAGAGATTGGTGAGTCGTTATGAGGAGAAAAATAAATCTTAGAAGCTTTTAGGAGTTAAATAACAATTTGAGATCAAGAGATGATTATTGGTGTTTAATATACTTCTAGAACTTACTTAAGAGAGATGGTCTAGATAACATAGAGATTCTCCTACAAGTTTAGAATTAAATAAGGTTTAAAGTATTAGTTGAGTTCATAAGATCCATAGGCATGTAGATCCCCAGAATCCATTTTCTCCCTGAAGTTCTTGTTTGATTTTGCATTCCTGTTTTATTAATCATTTTAGTTTTCTAGTTTTATTTAGTTTAAACAACAAAATTTTTAATTCGGTCATCTAGATAAAGCACAATAGTTTAATTGAGTACTGATTTGGATTACATATCCAGTCCTTGTAGATACGATATCTGCTCTCACTATTTTTTACTATAATTTACTCTGTACACTTGCGAGTCATTTTTAAGTTAAATAAAAGAGCAAACATTGGTAATGCTAAAAACTAATCATAGTAATGTTAACAAATTGTTCATTGTTCGGTCTTTTATTTCACTCAAAACGACTCGCAAGTGCACGAGGTAATTATAGCAAAATGCAGTGAGAACAGATATCGTATCAACAAAGACTAGCTATGTAATTCAACTAAGTACCCGATTGAATTATTCTACTTTATCTAGATGACCGAAATAAAAGGTTGGATTTTTAAACTAAATAAAACTAAAGAAATAAATAATAAATAAACAGAAACATAAAAATCAAACGAGAACTCCAGGGAGAAATGGTTTCTAGGGTCTACACGCCTATGGATTCTATAAATTCAATTAACATATTAAACCAAATTTAATTCCTAAATTTGCAGGAGAATCACTAAATTATCTAGACCCTCTCTCTCGAGTAAGTTCTAGATGTAGATTAGAGTTTAATTATCATCTCTCGATCTCAAATTATTATCTAACTGCTAATGGTTCTCAAGATTTATTCTCCTCACGACAACCTACCAATCTCTCGATCTAACAAGCTCATGTTATGTATTCCTAATCCATCAACTAATTAACCTCTCTCAAGTGATAATCAATTAACTACGCAAGTGCATTTGATGGCCAATGAAATTCACAAGATAAATAACCCAAGGAAGCATAAGCAAATAAAGAAAAGGAACAACAGTATTAATCGAAATCACATAAATCTATAATTGTGCTCAAACCCTAGAATCTCTTAACGCTTAGCCTCTCATAATCAAATTACACTCTAAAGAAAATAAAGTGATAATCAAAGCTAATATGATAAACATAAACTAAAATCGTAAAGACAACTTATGGCGGGTTGAATCTTCGATCTCAGTTGCTCTCTGTCATTCTTTGTCAACCCTTGCTCTTTTCTGCTTTACTATAGGGTAAAAATGATCCATTTTTTGTCTATGAAGAACCCTTAAATAGTAGAAGGAGTGGAAACCTACAGAAGGAAGGAGAGTTTGGTCCAAAGGGAATTCACTGCTGATCGCCGAAAGGAGCACAGTCCGTGCGCTCAGGATGCACCACCACAAGGTTCGTGCGGTAAGTTCTAGAATGAAACCCTTTGCTAGAGATGATGTCTTGCATGGTCCGTGCGCTAGGCTTTGTCCACCGCACGGTCATTGCAAAAACTTTTGACGCCCGACAATCCTCACCGTTTTGCTCCGTTCTCACTTGTTTCTCATCCGATTGACTTGATTATTTTTGCAACGCGCTCCTAAATTGATTCTCTATCTTCTTAGGCACTTACAAGGCTCAATTGAGTCTCACAGAATAATTGGCATCAAATTTCTTCAAAATGAGCAAAAATGTGACAGTGCACAAAATATGAAAAACTAAACGCAACTTGTCAACTTATGCAGGTATTGCTCCTCAACTACCATCTAAATGATCCTCAAAAAACATTAAAATCATAGGTTTATCATTCATCATGCCAATACTATGATAACAATCTATTTTTACAATGCTGACATGTTATTTTTATAATGCTAATAATTCATTTTTTAATGCTAATGAGACGCATTGTAATTCTAACAAATTTTGACAAAATTACTAATCACAGTAATGCTAATATTTATAATAGTAATGTTAATATCTTCTTTGATAGTGCTAAAACTAGTTAGAATAATGCTAATACATGGTTCATCAAGATAATACTCTCATAACAAACCATTTTATAATGTTGACCTCCTGTTTTTATAATGCTAATAATTCATTTTGTAATGTTAATAAGAACTTTTGTAATGCTAAAGAGACGAAGTGTAATTTTAACAAATTCTGACAAATAACACATGTGTATAGTAATGCAAAAACACAATCTATAGAAAATAAATAGACAAGAAACACAAATCATGAACCTCTAATGTTAGCAACAATACAAAGAACTGAAAATATATGTTAATCATGAAAGTTGAAAAGATAAACTTAATCAACTTCATATAACACAAATTCTGAACCGTTAATAATAATAATAATAATAATAATAATAATAATAATAATAATAATAATAATAATAAGGGAAAAGGGCCAAATTGGCCACTAAACTTATTTGGAGGGCTCAATTGGGTCACTGGAACTTTTTTGGGCTCAATTGGGCCACTCCGTGTCCAAAATTAGCTCAATTGGGCCACTGACTGATGGAAATTTAACGGGCCCGTTAAATGGCCATGAAACGACGTCGTTTTGGCCCTTTTTCTGCCTGATCCATTGAATGCCGACCCGCCCGACCGCAATCCCAACCTCCGGCAACAGCGACGGCCCCCCATCGCAATTGAGTGCCAATTTTTTTTATTTGGGAAATAGAGGGGCTGTTAACAGACGGGATAGAATTTTTAAAAAGACTTGCAAAACTCTTTGTATATGGGTGTTGGGCTTCAAAGCACGGTTGAGAGGGTAATTGATTGAGGTTCGGTTGAGGGGGAGGTGAGGATACGGGGACAGAAGGGGGGGGAGGGATATCAGATGAAGAATTCAGATTAGAGTTAGAGGGGGTGGTGGGGTGCGGTGCAGATGGAGGGGAAATTGGGGAAGGAAGTAAATCGGGGGGTAAGCCCTTCCCAAAGATGATCGATGTTGAGGCCAGCGTTGAAGAATGAGGTGGAGGGTATGGGGGGGCGGCGGGAGTTGACGATTGCAGCTGTTGGGATCGGGAGTGAGTTGGAAGGAGCTGGGATCCGCCATTGATGGGTTGGGAAGCTTGCTGGGTCGAGATGTTTGAAATAGGTGACGGTGGTGTGATGGGTTGGACGGGAATTGATGTAGGGTATTGGGGATTGATCGGCGACCCACCAGAGGAGGTGTGGGGGGCCGGTAAAGGGCGGGAGGGCTTAGGAGAGGCTGAAATTATGGCCGGCGAGGGGAGGGAAATAACAGGGATGAGGCGGTGATCGTGGTTGGGCTGTGAGGCCGCGACCGGTGTGAGGGGGGTCGCCGGAGGCCGGCAGATTGATTGGGGGGTGTCGCCGCTGTTGGAGGTGCAAGACAGAGAGTTCCCGTCGGTGAGAGTGATGTGGGGTTCGACGGGAAATGCAGCTGGGTTTATGGTGGAAGAATCGCGGCGGGCAGCGACGGCCTGGGCAGAAACCGGTGAAATTGGAGTCGCCGGAGGTTGGGATTGCGGTGGGGGGCCGTCGCTGTTGCCGGAGGTTGGGATTGCGGTCGGGCGGGTCGGCATTCAATGGATCGGGCAGAAAAAGGGCCAAAACGACGTCGTTTCATGGCCATTTAACGGGCCCGTTAAATTTCCGTCAGTCAGTGGCCCAATTGAGCCAATTTTGGACACGGAGTGGCCCAATTGAGCCCAAAAAAGTTCCAGTGACCCAATTGAGCCCCCCAAATAAGTTTAGTGGCCAATTTGGCCCTTTTCCCTAATAATAATAATAATAATAATAATAATAATAATAATAATAATAATAATAATAATAATAATAATAAGATGAAGAAGAAGAAGAAGAAGAAGAAGAAGAAGAAGAAGAAAACACGCACACATAAAGTGACAAAAGATCGAGAAAGATATAGCAAACCCCCCCAAGTGCTAGCGAGAGAGAACAAACCGTAAAGGAAGACGGACAAATATTACTTTGAATTTGATCTAGGTGGTCTTCAATTCAAATTCGATATAGGTGATATTCTTATCTCTTACTTCGTGAATTTATGTACTACATGCTAAAATCAAAGAAGCGGGGAAGAAGAAGTGATGGAGAGTAAAGATATAGTAGATTAACCAAATTACAAAACTATCACAGCCTCAATACAATAATCCTTAAATTACAAAAATGTCACATTGTGTTGCTTTTGATTTGGACCACACATTTTTTATTGATGGATAGTGGAGATCGGTTCCTTATTCTTACACCAGGACTTGGTTCTCATTTGATCCATTCTTAGTATATTGATTGGTTCCGGCTTGTCCTACGCAAACTACTTCGATCCGGACCCGCAAGAGGACGGGGTCGATTGTAGGACGGAGAGCTAACTCGGGTCATGTCTCTCGAGGAAAGCTTCGTCTGGGTGATTACCTTTCTATGCTACAATTATTAACAAGTACATGAATTTAAATACAAACCTAAACATTCTAACAAGGGTTGGATGGTTTAGCTAAACTACTAATTTAAAGCAAGTAAATTAACTAACAACTCCACAATAACAAAGATTAAGAGAAAGATTAAGAAAAGAGCATTAGAGTGTAGATTCTCTCATTGGTTTCTCTCCTAGCTTGAGTCGATTATGTTAATCCTATACGTACAATTGACCCCATTCAGGTGGTTTAACTTCACTTACTGTCACCATCGATCCATTAAACCCCCATCGGCTATATCATACGAGCAAGACTAACAATTAGGCTTACGAAACCCGATTCACCTAACATTGAAGGAACCTAAGTCAGGCTCTAGAATCTCCTCTCGGTCTCATCTAGAGCCTAGCAATGCTAATTAGTGGCCAATTACTCAACATAAAGAAACACAATTCCAACAACAAGAAACCAACCATAACAAGCATGGATTGAACCCAATTCGATTATCTACCCCCTAATGTAAAGGATTATCCCCTCATCATGCTCAAGACAACACAAAAATCATACACGTTCTTCATTTCATAAATCAAAAGATAAATAAAATACAAACTTATATAAATCTTGTTTGTCTCGTCAGTTTTGGGACAAATCCCCACAAATGAGCTAAAGTTAAGGAAAGAAATACCAAAAAGGAGAATCCTCGTACAAGCCTAGCTTCCGCGGATGGCTTGGAGTTGGAATCCTCTTCTCGTGCCTCCTCCTTGAGCTTGAACTTCTTTATCTCTTCTCCTCCTCTTTTCTCTCTCTCTCTGAAACCGTGATGGTGAAGTATGATGAAGAATGGAAAGGGAACTTGTCAGTTCCCCCCTCCAAAGTCTGGAGTGAAACTGGGGGAAGAATTTTCCCCCACAAGCGTATGTAAATGAATGGGGAGATGGTAGATTTATTGGTTGAAGAGAGAGAAAGGTAAAAAGGTGGAGTTATTGCTTGGTGTTTCCCCAAACTCCTCCTACTCCTAGCCCCAAGCTAGAACCATGTGCATTTAATCCTCACAGCTGGCCAAGTGGGTGGAGAGCATTAAAGATCAAAACTGATGAACCACAGCTGGAACTGATCCACTGCAGCTCGAACTGATCGCGGCTGAACTAATCAAGGGGGCATGAACTGACCGTCCGCGTGCCGGCGGTCGCGCGCTCGCGAGGGATCTTCGTCGTGGGCACTGTCCCGTGGCCGCGGGGGTTGCACGCCGGCGGGGCCCTTCAGCTCCAACTTCAAGTTTTTCTTCAGTTTGGCACATCAGTTGGCTTTCTATAACAGCCCGGTCCCTTAGGCGGTCATTTTTAATGGGGACGGGGTGTTAAGCGTAAAAGCTGAAAGATTAGTTGAAAATCTAGGGGGGGTGTTTTTATTAAACTAAGTTAGCGCCTCAAAAACTTAGGCCACTTAACTTCATGACTTGGAAGATCTATCATCTTCAACAAATTAAAGGGGTCATAGGATTCAATCGAGTCGAAGGAATGCCATAACATAGGCCAATCAAGATTTAAACAGAATCCAATGACAAGCAGATACGGATTAGACTCTTTAAATAAACAAGACCCCTTCGTGGGTCACAACGACAAGGACTCATTAATAAGTCGGAGTCAAATAAATCATACTGTCTCATTCATAGGACGAAACAAAAGGATAACTTAAGATTAACTGGAAACGAGCGGAATCATGCTTGAAAGAAAAGGCCTCTTCATAGGCAAACAACAATAACAACCATGCAATATTCATTCACAAGTCAACTGAGAATGAATAGATACCGAAATGCTCAACAAGTATGACAACTCAAATAACACAGAATCAATAAAGGCATAAACGGGTATGTCAAAAGAACATGCTTCAACTTCTCAAGACTTTATTACTATTTAGGAATCATAGCATTTAAGACATGCTACTATCAAGAATCAAGTTATATATATCAAGAATTGTAATACCCCGTATTTTTGAATTTCAGATAAAAAAGTTTTCTAATTATATTAGAAGACTAAAGAATTATTTTGGAGCTAAATAAAGTAAAATCGATGTAAGACACAACTCTAGGTGTCGTTTTCATGAAAATACGATCAAACAAAATTCGGGTTATGGTCAATATTGGACTCCGTTGAAAGGGGTCGACCCGAGGAATCCGTCGGTACTCCCGGAATTTTAATCCGAGGTAAATCGAGTTCCCGACGGTTAAAAAGGTAAAAAGTAAAAAGGATGAATAGTGATTTTTTGACTCGTTTTAATTTCGATCTTTTTCGAAATTCCGATCGTTATCCCGAGAAATTGTTCGGCAAGGTTCCTCAATAGGAAACGAGCCAACGAATCCGCCGGTGTTCCCGGATTTTTAATCTGAGGTCAAATGAGCAAACGGTAGTGTCCGGAGCGTCGTGAATAGTGATTTCCAGATGGCCGGAAAAAGGAATCTTTCTTCGTTCGTGTATCGAACGACCATATCGGCCGACCGTTTTTGGTCGACTTGATAGGAAATAAATCAAGGAATCTCCCGGTGTCCTTACTTTTTGTGTACGAGGTCAAATGAACTTTCCTTGCAATAAAGCAACTTATGAATAGCGTTTTTGAAAAAGTAATCGCGTTCAAACTAACTTTATCAGTATTTTATATCCGAAAAAGCAATACCCGACCCCCCAAGCTTTTCCTATAAAAGGGGCAGCCTCCTTTCATTATTTTCCATCCCAAATCGAGTTAGCAACTCTAATTAGAAAGTGAATCGAGCGTTCTTTGAGTTCTTCGTGTTCTTCGAGTGTTCTTGAGCGGAGTCGAGGTTTGAGTGGAGTTTTGAGGTACGAATCGAGTCGGGAAGGAGCCAGGGAGGAGAGACTGCCGGCAGGAGGCAGCCACCAGTCGTCGGTCGCCGGCGGCGCCGCCGGAAATCGCCGCCGCCGCTGGGGTCGCCGCCAGCTGCCCCCTTCCAGGAGTTCGTTTCGGTTCATTTCTCGTCCTTTTAATCTGAAATTTTAGTATGTCGTGTATTTAAGTGTGCTCTACGTTTCGTCTTTTAACGTCGTCTCCATCCGGTGGCCGGAAACCGGTGAAATCGCCGGAAAACGTGACTGGGTCATGAAAAACCGGCCAGAATCTGTTTTTTGCCATTTTCACCCATTTTCGCTCGTCGAATCGAAAAAGTTTGAACATGAAAGTTGCTCGAAAAATTATTCTCTATAAAACCGCCAAGTTTCGTAATTTTTCGACGAGTTTTGATGAATCTCGATTTTTAAAAGTAGACAGTTATTTTTATTCCAGAAGCATGTGTTATCGAAAAATTCTAAAACTTCTCAACTATAGTCTTGGCATGTGTAGGATCATCCCAGATTAATTTCATAATTTTTGAACAGTTAAAAAGTTTCCTGGCGGAATCTCGAAGTTAATTGAATAAAATGACAAATTTTGGAAAGAGACCTCTGTCAAATATTTTTAGTCCAATAAATCAAGAATATTATTTTGGAATTTTCATCCTTGTGTGTCGAGTTTATTCGAGGTCGTTAGAGTCGCGCAATCTATTTTTGAATAGAATAATATTAAATATATATAGATAAATGCTCCAAATATAGTAGATAAATTCCAAAAATTATAGTAGTTGTTCTAAGGCATGCACCAACATTGTAGGACCCGTGGAGCCCGTTAGAAGGAAGGAAGCAAACCCGGAAGCTGTCATACCGCCGCCTGCTCGTCAGCAAGGTGGGTTTATTTTAAAGAATAAATACAATTTAAGAGTAATAACTCTTTAGAAGCATGATAGACAACTTAGAAATATCCAAATAAATATTTTATGCTCTATCTGTTTAACGTCGCTGTTATAGGAGGAATTATAGAATATTGTAACGCTATGAGATAGGATATTATTGAAATACTGTTGAAATATTATTAGAATATTATTGGAATATTATTGGGATACTGTGACTAGGATATGAGAATACTTGTGGAATAGTTGTATAAGCATGATTAAGCTATGATTTAATTGTTAAGTTTTATGGGGTATTATTGGATGATGTTGAACTTAGCTGAGATAGGCTTGTGCTAGAATCTTGGATTTTGTAGTGCAAGTAATTATTAAACATAGGCAGGACTGTACACCCTTACAGCTGTGATGATTATCACTAAATGTGTCACTGTGAGGTAACCCGGCACATACACTGTGACTGGATGTCACTATAAGGAGTCACTGCTAGGCGATCCCTAGTATACTCAGGGTCAATGCTAGGTAGCCCCTGGTATACTCTCCTCGGATTAGCGAGGTAACCCCTCCCTTTTCCTACCAGCAGCATGCTACATAGTGCAGTAGACGACAGACTGAGCAAAAGGGATCCCAAAGGAGAAGAAAAGGTTTGCAAATATGGAAAGGGCTTTTGCGTTTTGCTTCCTATATGCTGTGTATTATTTTTGGATATTTCATATTGTAAATTGAGTTCGAAACTTACCCACTGAGTGCATTAGTACTCATACCCAACTCTTTTTAAAATGTTTTCAGGTTGAGATGCTGAGGTTGGTGATGTGAGCTGATGGCGGGGTTGACTGAGATGCCTCTTATCTGGTTATCTGAATAAACTACTTCCGCTATGTTTTCTGCTGAATACTCTGATAATCGTATTTAGTACTTGAAATTCGAACTTGATTATAGCATGTCCAGAAACTACTAGTATAATGATGCCTATTCTAAAATAAATAAATTGCTTAAGGGATGAAGCCCTTTTTATTGAAATACCAACTGCTCCTTTATTCGCTTTGACCTATGAAGAGGTCCCATTGAATCGCATGTTGGTATCTGTTTACTTTTCTATCGACCTATGAATGGGTCTTACGTGTTTTTGACTCTGTCCTATGAAAAGGACATTCCTAGTCAACTCTGATAAATAGATCTTTACTTGTTGATATCTGTTTATTGCTTTACTCTGTCCATGTACGGACTATTGAATGTCCTGTCATCTCAAAATACACTCTTATAAACCGTTATTAAATGGGGATTTGCTCTAGTTACAGAGGTTATGCTGCACAAATTTCTGGGGAATATATCATATTCTTGCTTCCAATAACTATTTTATTTAACTAATAATTATTCCAAATCCTATTCTTTTTAAGTGACACCCCCGTCCTCCATTTATTATCCTTTTCGGGACCGGGGCGTTACAGAATAAATACTAGATGTCAGAGTACTTAGCAGAAACATAGCGGAAGGAAATCATGTAATCATTAAGCAACAACTTTGGAAACTTAAACAACTCAGGCAACCCCACCAACAGCACATCACCGACCTCAGCATCTCAACCTGAAAACATTTGAAAAAGAGGGAGTGAGCACTAATGTACTCAGTGGGGTTTTACGAGAAAACTCTTAAATAAACTTTGAAATATCCAATTATAAACTGGCGGCATATAGAGAGCAAAACGCAAAATCCCTATCCATATCCGCAAAACCTTTTACTTCATTTTCTGGTGCCTTTTCTGGCTCAAATCTGATGTCTACTGCACCCTTAGATATGCTTTAGGATAAGAGAGGGCTTACCTCAAATATCCTCCCAAGTATGCGAGGGGATTACCCAGCAGTGACTCCCTCAAAGATTTCTAACATCTAAGGAGAAATCAAACGACACCTAGCCTTTCCTTCCTTAACTAGGACTTAAACACACATTGCATGACTTTAGAACCTTTATAAAATACGAGGGTTCGAAAGACTCGAGTTTAGAACAAGCTTGAAGAAAAAACTTGGCTGCAGAAGCCTTGCACGGGCCATGCTAGCCTTGGACGAGTTGTGCTAGGCCTTAAGGCGAAGAAAAACACGCCAAACCTTCCAACACGGTCCGTTCTAAGCTTGCACAATCCGTGCAGACCCTAGCACGGGCCGTGCTATCTGCCTGAAAATTCTGGGATTTTACCGAGAGCTCTGCACGGACCGTGTTATGCCTTACACGGTCCGTGTTATCTCACGGCCTTCAAAAACTCTCGATCGAGGTGTTGGTCGAGGCATTACTCGTTCGTCACTCCCTTTTCTCAACGTTTTGAACATAAAATAAGGCTTAACACTAAGCCAAAACTTAAAAACGAGCATACTTTAAACTTGAAAAGAAATCGACATAATAACGGCATAAACACGACTATCTCTTAAACTCGACAAAACTTTAAATGCGGAACTTTACATACGGGATTTAAATACGGAATTTAAACGAAACTTTGAACTAAATAATGAGAATACCAACAATAATAATAACATGAGTAGAATAATAAGGTTATGAAAATGAAAGACGGAAAAGAAACGCGGAAATGAAATAAGAAGGAACTTGGATCCGACGTCGACGAAAAAGAATGAACGGAGTCGAGTGCGTCGAAGGAAGGTGGCTAGCTCGGTGTCTCATCGAGTTGCAATGACGGCAGAGCCGCCTACTACAACCTGACGGTACCCCTAGCACCTTCTCCCACCGTATCCCTTCCACGCCACTCCGCTCGTTGACTCAGGGGTGAACTCACGAAGAGACTCCCCACTACTCTCGACTTTTCTCTCTCAAGAAATGGAGATGTAAGAAGTGAAAATGAGCAAATGGGAGTGAAAGGGTGTTCCCCTATTTATAGGAGTGGATTTGGCTTCTCCAAGAAGCTTCTGCAGTGCAAGGATACTGCAAAAGTTACTCCGGGTTCGGTTAAAAACTGCTTTATTAGATGTCGAGGTCTAAATGACCTCAGACACGAAATCTAAAAATACCAAGAGACTCGTTGGCTCGAGTACTATTGTACCAACTTAACTTGGGATGAAAAATAGGTCGTCAGAAGAAAGACGAGCAAAGATTCCGTTTTTGAAATTACTTTTTACTATTCACTCAGACTGACAGATTTTGCTCTCGAGCGTTCGATTGACCTCAGAATGGAAATCCGTTAATGCCAACGGATTCCTTGAGTCATTTCCCATAAGAGAGGCCTAACAGGACAAGACTCGAATCAACGAGGAGGATTTCGTAAATTTTCCCAAATCACGAACGCACGCAAAAGTTACTATTCATAAATCCTTTAAATACGTTTTTCATCACCGGGATCTCAAACGACTTCATATTTAAAATCTGAAAACACTGGCATACTCCTTGAGTTAAAACCTTTCTAAAAAGATTAAAATCGGCTATAACAAAGTTAAGATCAAAATTTCTGAAAAGACGATTTTATGAAAATTGACCCCTAAAGTTGTGACTGACATCTGACTTCACTTAAACCTTATAAAAATCTCTTCCTTAACTTCTTAATTATGATTAAAAATTCTCTAAAACTGATCTAAAAATCTGGGGTGTTACACTTTCGGTTCAGTTTCAGTCGGCTTCCATCAGTTGACGACTTCAACTGATCCCATCAGTTGTGGTTCAAGTTCAGCTCCAGCTTCGCTTGGCTCCAGCTTGAAATCTTCAGTTATCTTCCAGCTCAGCTCTTAGTTCTTCAGCTGTAGCTCCTATCTTTTCTCTTAGTTTGGAGTCATCAGTTTGACTCTAAAACTGATCAGTTTTGGGTGCGACTTGAGCTCGGCCATTAGTTGGATCCATTACTATCAGGTCGGGGGCGTCTTCGTCCCTCCGGACCCTCAGGCAAGGGGGACATCGCCCCTCTTGACCCCCCAACTCACTGACCGGGCAGCGAGACCTCTGACCAGCTCAGCGAAGCGGGTGATTCAGGACCTAACAACGAGCTGCAGCTTCAATTGGGAGCTTCAGTTGGGAGCTTCAATTTGGGAGCTTCGTCTCCTGGCCACCTTTTGGCCATAAAATCCTGCTTTTGGACACACAAGCTCAAGTTTTGTACAAACCTGGCCCAACTCACCAAAAGAGCAAAAGTGAAGGAAACAACATAAAAATCACACAAAAACAAAGGAAAAACACATACTAAAAATACTAAATTCCTATGATAAAATAGAACAAATAAACACCAATCATATATGTATGTGTGTATCAAAATATATATATATACACACACACACACACATATATAACATTATTATTATTATTATGATAAAAAAAATCAATAATACTATTCATTCAAACTGTACGTAGATGAGAAATATCATTCAATAATACGGAATGAACATACATCGGAATATTACTTGACACTACATATTAAGATTTTGTTATTTATGTTTCGAGGTCTTATGTGCACAATGTAACTTCAATTAACATTGAAATTTTTGTTGTCATTTTTTATTCGCTTACCCTAATGTTGCTTTCTGGATTTGCCACAAATTCAAAGGTATTTCACAATGTACTAGCTATAGCTATAACTTATAAGTGTTATATTGACATCTAATTCTAAATTGACTCGATTTCAATGTTATCAGGTTACTATTCGATCACATATAGAATGATTCTGTTAAATCTCGAAATAAGTGGTTAACTAAAAATCTATGTGAGCACTTGCAAAGCCTAATTTTACATTTTATAACATTAAAATATATCTGAGCGCACATGGATCAGATATAACACTAATTTTACCTAATATATAATGCTAAATAGAGAATGTGTTGAGATGGAGACCGCTTGCTTTTAGAATTATCCCTCATAAAAGAAGTAAAATCTATCAAACTCTATTGTATTATCGAAATTTTGCATCAAGCCCCCTTTAGTTATGTTCTTAAAAAATATACACATTCTACTCTTTAAAAAAATTACGCAAAATACCTTATTTCCAAGCAAAATTGAAATGCTTAAGACCATTTTGGTCCAAAAAAATTGAAAAAAAACAAGAAAATCATGTAAGTTTTTTAAAAAACACAAGGAAATTTGATGTAATTTAAAAAATACATAGGAATTTAGTGCAATATTTCGATTACAATAGGAGTTTTGACACATTTTACCTCTTAAAACTAGCAATTACTCTAGTGCAAAAAAAATAATTAAAAAATAACAACAACAACACCAATAATAATAAAGAGAGTGACTATTTACATTACAAAAAATACTATTTGCACCACAAAATAAATAAATTAAAAAATAGTTAATTATAAAATTACTTAAATATCCTTATTAAAAAAATCAAAATAATAATAATAATTATAATAATAAACTCTTCCTTTTTCTGCTCATTGACGCGCGGTCGTTTCGCGCTCAAAAATATATTTATAAACTCCTGTGCCCACAACGAGCGTAGCTAGCCAATGAGTACGGGTCGATCCCACAGAGAGCTGTTGCGATTCTATCTTCAAGTAACCAATCACAAAGGGGGTTTTGGTGTTGTCACTAAACTGAATTTAAATCTGCAAAAGAAACTAAAGAAAATATCAAATAACAAAAGGTTCTGGCATTTGAATTAGAATTTGGTTTAGACATAAAATAACTCGATCATGGGCACACCGATTTTCATACATGATAGGTCATCTAGTTATGGTGACCGGATTCCTCTCTGCGTCTCCTCATCCATCCTTTCATTTTAGGTTTAAAAGTGATTCCTCTTCGATTAAACCGCTAACCAGTTACCCACCTCCCGATTCCTCTAAGAGATGTAAGCAAACAAGCAGCAGTGTGCCCTAAACGGACCCAGATCTGTTGTGTTCAACTGATTCCTCTTGTGCCCACAACACCCCATTAATTCTCTTATTACTATATGAACCGACACACAGTCACGATTCGCCAATTCAATTAATAGTGGTGTGCCCTCTTTACCTAACGAGTGATCAGCCACATTGGGCACTTCAGACACACACTCACGTAGAACAAGACTCAAGAATTAAAGGAAACTAATCATGTATTACTATGCCCACTTTGGCCTCACGAGTCCAGATTTATGCTCAAACCAATTTCATCTTTCAAATGCCAGAATTAAGGATCTAGCCGAGAAGGCTAGACATAATTAAAACTGCAGAATTTAAAGACATCAAAATAAATGAGAACTTACTGAATTAATTAAGCAAAAACTCGACTCCAATGTCGATTAACATGAACATAACCTAAGTCCCAAAGGTTTAAGACCTTTCAGATTGTTTGGCTGCCTAGGCAGCGTACTGAAAGTAAAATGCTGAAATATAAAATGTAAAATGTTTCAGACTGTCTAAAGCTTGTTTTCCCAAAGACTAAACTTGTTTAAATAACTACATTCCCGAGTAGAGTTTCCCCCATAGGCGGAGGTCTTCTGCTGAAATTCCGGAACAGCGTGCCCTCTCTGACCTTGACTGGATAAGCTTCAGCTTTAACAAATCCCTATTTTTTAGGAATTGTTCTTATCTCCTTTGATTGAGCTTATCTCTTCGGCTGAGCTTATCCTTTTATTGCAGCGCCTTCTAGGAGTCCAGTTTA
This sequence comes from Perilla frutescens, assembly GCA_026008535.1. Taxonomy (NCBI): domain Eukaryota; kingdom Viridiplantae; phylum Streptophyta; class Magnoliopsida; order Lamiales; family Lamiaceae; genus Perilla; species Perilla frutescens. The sequence continues at coordinate 57,214,517 of BRKX01000003.1, forward strand.
GCTCCAACTCTCCTTCGGATATGTAGCTATCTTCTATCAGCTTCCTTTCAACTGAATTCTGAATTTCACTGGAATGCCCATTCTGACCTGTGGTCGAGTCTGTGCGAGTACTGTGGGCACGACATCATCTGTCAGTTCCATCCGTATCTGATATGCCCACTTCACCGACCGAATATGGGATGAATACTGAAGACATCCCCTGTGCCTCTGATGAACATATATGTGAGATAAACGTGAATAACTGGGCATAAAATGCCCCTTCCGTCAGACTCGACTCTTGGAATGCCCTTTGACCGCAACCTGGTTCTTTTCGACTGAAAACACACTAAAAAGGACATTTATAGAGGATAAAATACCCATAAAAATACGAAATAAATGGACTTATCACTCATCTACAATAGTTCTTCTTCCTTCTTCTCTAGCAACTAATGATTGGTGTTTTTGCACATCGTTTTTAGGTGTAAATGATGTGATTTTAAGAGTTTTGCATGTTCTTTAATCTAATTTTGACTTTTTACCTCATGATTTGGAAGTTTTATTTCAGGTTCGAGTTTTACAGGAAATTGAGGGTGGAATTTATGATATTGTGAGGTCTTCAATGTCATGGAAATATGGAAAATTGAATTAGGAACGCGTTGTAGGTTGAATCACCTCAGTTGGATAAGAAATTAGAGAGAACGAAGCAAAATCGTGAAAAGTGTCAGTGCAGAACTGAAGGCGCAACCAACAGAGCGATCACCACAATCGCGCCCACAGGCGTGACCAGAGGTGCTAGTGACCTGTTCCGACACTAGGACATGTTCTTTATTCTGGACGCGACCTACAATGCGAGTGAGGGTGCGAACGAGCCCATATTGCACCTCCAACCCTGATTTGCAGATTTTCAAGCTTTCTTTTCATTTTACACTTATTTTTAATGCTAAAATTATCCCCCACTATATATACATACCCCAATTTGAATATAGGGTAAGGCTCCCCAAATATAGTCACAAATAGAAAGTTAGATAGAATAAAGAGAGGGAAAGGGCATTGAAGAGAAAACAAGGAAGAGCAAGAAGAAAAAGACCAATTCCATCCCCGGGTTAAATTGTCCCTTGTTATTCTTGTTAAATCATGTTTATATTTGTAGTGATTTTAGCTATTTAAGTAAAAATGAAGAGCTAAACCATTGATACTCTTGGGTGTTGGATTTATTTGGATTATGAAATATAAATGATTTTTATGTTGGATGCTTGATAATTCATGTTTATGCTTTAAATTCTTGTTATGTATAATTGTTGTTTATTGGTGATTGGTGTAATACCCTAGATTTTTGAATGAGGATTAGATAATTCTTAAGCGTAATTAAGAGGTTAAGGAAGAGATTTTAATAAGGTTTAAGGGAAGTCAGATGTAAGTCACGACTTTATGGGTCATTTTTCGTGAAATTGTCTTTTTGAAAATTTTGATCCTAATTTTGTTATGACCGATTTTGGTCTTGTTGGAAAGACATCGACCTAAGGAGTGTGTCGGTATTTTTGGAATTTTAATCCGAAGTCATTTGAGGATCCGGTGATGAAAATGGTATTAAGAAAGCAAATGAACAGTAATTTCCGCGTGCGTTCGTGTTTTGAAAAATTTACGAAATTCTCCTCATTGATCCGAGACTTATTCAGTTGGGTCTATCTTATGGGAAATGACCCAAGAAATCCATTCGCGTTCACGGATTGCCAATTTGAGATCAATCCAATGCTCGGGAGCAAAATCTATCAATCTGATTGAATAGTAAAAATAATTTTTGAAAAGAGAATCTTTTCTTGTTTTTCTACAAATGACCTCTTCTTCATCCTGAGTTGGGTTGGTGCAATAGTATTCGAGCCAACAAGTCTCCCGGTATTTTTGGATTTCGTGCCTGAGGTCATTTGGACCTCGACATCGAATAAAGCAACTTTTAACCGAGCCCGAAATTACTTTAGCAGTATTTTTCTACTGCAATAGCTTACCTTGGAAGCCAACTTTTCCCCTACAAATACACCTCTCTCCCCACCACATTTCTCACACCATTTCACATTCTAGAGAGAGAAAAGAGGGAGAGTTGAGAGAAAAGCTTGGAGTCGAGAGAGGAGCATTCTTCGTAAGTGTTCCTTCGAGGTGACGAGCAGAGTGGCGGGGAAGGGAGGCAGTGGAGAAAGGTGCTATTAGATGGCCAGTGGCCAGACTGACCTTGGGCTTTTACCAGAGGACAAGGGCACCGTCGGGAAGTAGCAGGCGGTTCTGCCGCAGCTACAACCCATCGAGACGCCGGCGCTAGCCACATTCCTTCGACGCACTCAACTTCATCCATTCTTTTTTGTTTAACCTCGGTTTCCATTTTCTTCTTGTATTTCAATTCCGTATTTCATCCTATATTTCGTTATTATTGTATTTCCATTCCCGTTATAATGTGTCGTCTAAATTTCATTCTATTCCGTTCAAACCTCGTTTAAGTTTCGTATTTGAAATCCCATTGTAATTTCCAAGTGTTCAAAAGATTTAATAGCTTTGTGTTGTTATAATGTCGATTTTAAGTGTTCAAGCATGCTCATTTTATATTTTACAAGTGTTGGGTGATATTCGATCTCCGTTATAATTTATTTTAGGTTAAGGTAAAAATCGGAGCCGCAGCTGAACAGGGTCCAGCCGCCGCAGGGAGCCCAGCCAGCGCTGGGGTGTCCCCTTGGCCAAGACAGTCCCGCGGGTATGGAGTGCCCCGCCGGCGCTAGGTACCCTTGCCCAGCTAGTGCTGGGTACTCCGCCGGCGCGAGGGCGTGTGGTTCGAACCCCACCGGCACTGGGCTGCTCCGCCGGTGCTGGGTGTCTCATTTCCAAGTCTGTTTTCGAAAATTTTAGGTTTTTAAAATCCATCCAACCATTAAATCTCATGTTTTATAGAAGTATTAAAGTCGTGTAATCTGTAGTATGCCATAGTTAAGGGTATGTTGGTCCCGGGGTGAGTCAGAATCAGTTTAGAGGGGGGTGAATAAACTGATTCAAATCTTAACAATATTTGTGGAATAGACAGGGCCCTTTAACTCGCAGAGTTATCCGTGCTCTTTAGGTGATTAGTTGAGAAGATCAGCTAGCTCGAAGTGCAGTGTGTGTGCTTAAAGTGTGCAGTTAAAATATGCAACTGAAAACTGTAAACTGAGCACACAGACAATTTTATAGAGGTTCAAAGCTCAATTTCTAAGTCCTCTCTTCCTTCCGCAGAATGGCAATCCACTATGCAAGTGTAAAGTTTCTTTATTACAGTTACAAAGTGAAGATTTACTGTTGGACCTGGCGATTGATGACTTTACGAGTCACGGACTCCTTTTCAACTGGTGTTGTCCCGGAAGCAACGATCCAATAAACGCAGCCGCCTCAGCCGGTAGGGTCGACAGTCTCACACTTGCAATCTCCAACTGCTCACTGGAGAGATAAGGTGCTATTGTCCGTCTTTATAAGGTTTTAGATATCTTTCGATCTTCAAGAATATAGTCTTGAAACTGGTATTGACGCGCGGTCATTTCGCACTCAAAAATTTATTTGTAAACTCCTGTGCCCACAGCGAGCGTAGCTAGCCAATGAGTTCAAGTCGATCCCACAGAGAGCTGTTGAAATTCTATCCTCAAGTAACCAATCACAAAGGGGGTTTGGTGTTGTCACTAAACTGAATTACAATCTGCAATAGAAACTAAAGAAAATATCAAATAACAAAAGGTTATGGCATTTGAACTAGAATTTGATTTAAACATAAAACAACTCGATCATGGGCACACCGATTTCCATACATGATAGGTTATCTAGTTATGGTGACCAGATTCCTCTCTGCGTCTCCTCATCCATCCTTTCATTTAAGGTTTAAAAGTGATTTCTCTTCGATTAAACCCCTAACCAGTTACCCACCTCCCGATTCCTCTAAGAGATGTAAGCAAATAAGCAGCAGTGTGCCCTAGATGGACCCGTATCTGTTGTGTTCAACTGATTCCTCTTGTGCCCACAACACCCCATTAATTCCCTTATTACTATATGAACCGACACATAGTCACGATTCACCAATTCAATTAATAGTGGTGTGCCCTCTTTACCTAACGAGTGATCAGCCACATTGGGCACTTCAGACACATACTCACGTGGAACAAGGCTCAAGAATTAACGGAAACTAATCATGCATTATTATGTCCATTTTGGCCTCACAAGTCCAGATTTATACTTAAACCATTTTCATTATTCAAATGCCAGAATTAAGGGTCTAGCCGAGAAGGCTAGACATAATTAAAACTGCAGAATTTAAAGACATCAAAATAAACAAGAACTTACTGAATTAATTTAGCGAAAGCTCAACTCCAACGTTGAGTAATATGAACATAACCTAAGTCCCGAAGGTTTAAGACCATTCGGATTGTTTGAGCTGCCTAAGTAGTGTACTGAAAATAAAATGCGGAAATATAAAATGTAGAAATGTTTCAGAGTGTCTAAAGCTTGTTTTTCCATAGACTAAACTTGTTTAAATAACTACATTTCCGAATGGAGTTTTCCCCACAGGCGGGGGTCTTCTGCTGAAATTTCAGAACGGCGTGCCCTCTCTGATCGGTTGGATAAGTTTCAGCTTTATCAAATCCCTATTTTTTAGGGATTGCTCTTATCTCCTTCGATTGAGCTTATCTCTTTGTTGCAGCGCCTTCTAGGAGTCCAGCTTAGTTCCAATTCTCCATCGGACGTGTAGCTATCTTCCACCATCTCTCTTCCAACTGATTTCTGAGTTTCACGGGAATGCCCATTCTGACCTGTGGTCGAGTCTGTGCGAAGACTGTGGGCACGGCATCATCTGTCAGCTCCATCCTTATCTGATATGCCCACTTCACTGACCGAATGCGGGATGGATGCTGAGGAAGTCCCCTGTGCCTCTGATGAACATATGTGTGAGATAAATGTGAATATCTGGGAATAAAATGCCCCTTCCGCTAGACTCGACTCTTGGAATGCCTTTTGACCGCAACCTGGTTCTTTTCGACTCAAAACACACTAAGAAGGACATTTATAGAGGATAAAATGCCCATAAAAACACGAAATAAATGGACTTATCACACCCACACACTTTAAGCATGATTGTCCTCAAGCATGGGGTGCAACGCATCCAGAAAAACAAAAGAAAAGAAAAGAGAAAAGAACAGACTCAAGACATAAGCATGCAAACTGTTACTCAGTGTGGGCACATCAGAAATAATCCAACAAAAATGCAAAGTTTCAGCATACCTAAAATAGGTCAAAAATGAGTTTTAGCTTGGTGTTCCTCACAGACTCTCTTCACTCAGTGTATACTCTCATTTCGGCTGTAATTCTATGAAAATTCATCCCATAAGTTTGCCAAAGTTCTGTTGTTCATTCTCCAAAAACCATGATGCATTAGTATCAATAGGGCTTTTTTGGCTAGAGTTGGGCATTTTAAGTGGAAGGGGTTTTTATTGATTGTACAGACCCCTCCCCAGCTCCTTTCTATTCACTACCCTCCTGTGCCCTGTTCAGGCACTGAATTTTCTTATATTGGGCATTTTGAGCACTTAAGACTCGGGAGAGTTTTATTCAGACTCCCTTTTTTTTCTTTTTTTTTCTTTCTTTTTCTAATTACTTCTTTCTTCTTTTTCATTTTTTATTTTATTATTTTTTTTATTTCCCCCTGGCCCTTCATACATATGTCTTCCCAACAACAACTCTGTTTTCCCCTATTTTTCTTTTCAGGTTTTATAATGTCCTGGTTAAGTATAAACCATCCCAGAACAAAATCGATCAGGGCATTTTATAGGCTCAAAGAGGCTGCAATGGCTGTGTCATTGGTGGGAGTTATTTTATTTCAGTGGTTCAGCAAAAACATAGCCTATCTCATCTACATGTGCATCAATAATTCCCAGAGTTAAACCCAGAATAGAGGCAAATTCTAGAACATCTTAAGCACATAATTATTCACACTCATGAATGAAAGAAAACTGTAAAATGAAGCATACAATATATAAGCTCAAGTCTCACAGGGCATGCTAAAACTCGTTCTTCATCCCTATCTTAAATGGGCATACTGATTTTTCTGTAAAGCAATTAAAGTTGGACCATCACGTGAAATGCCCACACAGGCTCACAGAATAGCATGCTTTGACTCAACTACCCACCTACACACTTTGCAACTTGCAAAGTGTGGACACAGACTTAAACAACATGACAAAAAAGAAAACAGAAAAAAGAATAAAAACAAAACAAAACCTAATCTAAAAGGACAGAAAGAACCAGGCTAGTTGGTTGCAGGCGTTGGGTAAGAGAACCCAACATGTTTGAAATAGGCCTTCAAGGCTGCTTTGAAATAGGCCTTCAATGCTGCTGCGACTGGGTGCTCCCTCTGCGGTGCCTTCCCTGCTGGTGGTTTCTTCGATGTACTTGCCATAGCTAAAAGCATGCTCGAGGGGTCTGCCCCCGGCACAAAGAAAACAGGCTTTCCATCCTCATCATCAACCATATCTTGCATTCTTCTTAGGCAGTTAAGATCAAAATATTCACGGGGAAGGGGGGTTAAATTAGTATCATGCAAGTCAAGGAGCCTATAACTAACCGCAATATGGGTGATCAATTGGGCACAAAAAATACGATGCCTAGGGTATGTTTTAATCTCCCGAAAGTGTGCAATGGCCACAGAATCAAAATTTATTTTGATTTTATGAACCATGCACCACAAAATAAATAGCTCCTGAATAGTGATTTACGACCGAAAAAATTATATGCCAACACCCTATGACAGAATCTCAAGGCATCATTATTTAAACAATATCCCTTTGTGGATCCGCTTTGAAAAACAGATTCATCCCCAATATCTACCCATTTTGTATCGACTCCTTCTGTAGAGTCGGGCACTACAGTCACGGCATCGACATACTCCTCCTCCTAGAGGCCCAAGTATGTCACGATGCCCAGTAACATATTCAAGTCATCAGCAGACACAGAGTAACTTCTACCCATTAGTTTAAAAGATAAAACCCTAGTGGATGTAGCAGGCTTGTTCACAGCTTTAATTTTCAAATTTTGGACAAAATCACGAGACAAAGACGGAAAAATTACACACTTCATATCTAGAAAGCATTCCCAACCAATCGAAGAAAACAAATCCCTTACCTCCCGCTCTATACCAAGAGCTGCAAGCGTCTCACGGTGGAATCCTTTTGAGTTGATGATGCCCCTGACTGGTGGCGGGCCACTGCTGGGCTTACTTGGTGTGGGGCTCCCCATCCCTCTGCCTCTTTTAGGCACAGGTGCTGAAGTGTCCTCTTCAGCTTTCCTCTTCCGTGAAGAGGCCTCTCCAGCGAGCTTAGCTCCGGCTTTCACACTAACAGATTTCCCCACCCTTTTCCTGGGTGAGGAGTCCTCCAAGGGCTCTTCAGAGCCTGCTTGCATTTGGGAGGGCGCACTGGGCTCCTCCTGCTCCTTCTCTTCTTTGGTATCCCCTTGCTGGGACACCTCTGGCTCGGTTGGCTCTGGAATGGGCTCTCCAACCTTCCTTTTTCCTTTAGCTTTCTCCAGTGCCCGCCTCTTGATGTCAGCGGGTACCTCATCCTCCTCTTCGAACAGTGGTACCTTCTCCGGTGGAGCTCCAACTTCAATGTCTTCTATTTCAGTTAAGTATTTGTCCAACTCAATGTCTCTGTCTCCTTCCTCTTCAACTTCTTCTCGTCCTTCGACTTCCTCTCCTTCCTCGTCATCTTCCTCGTCCTCGATCTCCACCGATGGCACAGGGGTCAGAGCCTTAACCGGCTGTTTAGCTTTCTTCTTTTCAGCCCCTTTCTTAGACTTTGGTGCGGGCTCTTTAGTAGCCTCTTCTTCCTGCATGCCCTCTGCAGTCGCCTCATCATCTTGCTGCTCCGTTTGAGTCGGGGTTGCGGAGCTTTCTTCCGTCGCATCAACCTCAGGTGTAGATTCCTTTTCCGGTGGAGTCTCCTTGGCATGTTTGCTCGACATGGCTACCTCAGACGCAACTCTCCCCTTAGGTTTGACAGAGGGTTTCTTCACGATCTTGGTTGGAGAGGGCTCTTCAGAGACAGTAGGTGTCTCAAAGTCCAGGCGTATCTTAGGTCCAGCTTTTGGTGCGACCTTCTTGCCTCCTGTCTTCGCCATTGTTAGATTTTTGAAGGTTTTCGGAAATTAGGGTTGCAGAAAAAATCGAGAAAGAAGGTTCTGATTTTTGCAAAAGGCGAGTGAAAGTGATAGTGGAGATTTTGTGGGGTAAGGCTTTTATACTAAGGGGATCACTATTTATGATTTGATTTGTGACTCTTAAAATTCCTTAGGAGTCTCCCGGATCAGTATGCCCTATGCTAATGGATAAGCATTATCCCCTGAAAAATCGGAACAAACTTTATCTCCTTAGAGTGCCTCACTTCAGAATCCCTATTTCCAAGGGATTTATTTTATCTTCATCTTTCTCTCTCATTATCTAAACCTGCAAACACCATACTTATCCAAAACAAGCGTAAAATTGCTCCCTAAACTAGGTTAATCAACTGAAAAACTTATTAAAAATAAATAAAAATGGATTAAGACAAATAAAAAACCTGGGTTGCCTCCCAGTAGCGCCCCAATTATTGTCATGGGCACGACATCACCCCAGATCAGGCGTAAGTGGGCTCCGCGAGCCAAATCACTGTGACATCTTCTTCGGAGTGCCCAAGATAAGCTTTCACACGGTGACCATTCACTTTGAAGCGCCCTCCAGTATCGGGATTTATCAGCTCAATTGCCCCATTTGGGCATTCTGCATATACTTCAAATGGACTAACCCACTTGGTCCTCAGTCCTCCTCCCATGAGCTTGAATCTTGAGTGGTACAAAAGTACCTTCTGCCCCGGGATGAATCTCTTCCTCCGAATTACTTGATCATGGAGTCTTTTCATTTTTTTCTTATATAGCACCGAATTATCATAGGCCTCCATTCTCATTTCTTCCAGCTCTTGAATTTGAAATTTCCTGAAATGCCCAGCGGCGTCATGGTCCATATTCAGCTTCTGAAGTGCCCATCGTGCTTTGTGTTCCAACTCGACTGGCAGATGGCAACACTTTCCAAATAACAACCTGAATGGGGACATCCCAATTGGAGTCTTGAATGCAGTTCAGTATGCCCACAGGGCATCTTCCAGATGAATACTCCAATCTTTTCGGTTCGGAGCCACAACCTTCCCAAGAATGGTTTTAATTTCTCGATTTGAGACTTTAGCTTGGCCATTTCCCTGGGGATGGTAAGGTGTGGTGATCCTATGGTGAACCCCACACTTCTTCAATAATCTTTCCATCGTTTGGTTGCAAAAATGGGTCCCTTGATCACTGATGATGGACCTGGGCACACCAAACCGACTGAAAATGTGGGATTTCAGAAATGCAGCTACCACCCTTGCATCATTGGTAGAAGTGGCCTTTGCTTCTACCCATTTGGACATGTAATCAACTGCCAAGATAATGTATTGGTTCCCCCTCGAATTTGGAAAAGGTCCCATAAAATCCATTCCCCAAATATCGAAAATCTCCACTGGCATGATTGGTGTCATGGGCATTTCATTTCTTCTTGTGATGTTCCCTACCCTCTGGCACTGGTCACACTTTCTGCAGACGTTATGGGCATCCTTGAATATTGTGGGCCAAAAGAACCCACAATCCAAAATTCTCCTTACTGTTCGGTTTGGTCTGAAATGCCCTCCGCAAGCATAACTATGACAATGCTTTAGAATTTCATTTATCTCCTCATCAGGAACACATCTTCTGATGATTTGATCAACACATCTTCTCCATAGAATAGGGCAATCCCATGCATAGAACCTGCTCTCATACCTCAGTTTATTTTTCTAGTACCTTGAGTACCCAATAGGCATTTCTCCAGACTCGAGGTAGTTCACTATATCCGCATACCAGGGTGCTAGTGTGCCCTTTGCTGAATATAAATGCTCATCAGGAAAATGATCGGCAATGGGCATTTCGTCGCCTTTCTCATTCAGCACCCGGCTCAGATGGTCAGCCACCAAGTTCTGTGCCCCACTCTTATCTTTTATTTCGACATCAAACTCTTGTAAAAGAAGGATCCACGTAATTAGTCTTAGTTTCGTCTCATTCTTGTCCATCAAGTGCCTCAGGGCACCATGATATGTATAGACAATGTTCTTTGCTCCCAAGAGATAAGATCGAAACTTCTCAAATGCAAACACTACTGCCAATAGCTCATTTTCAGTAGTGGTGTAATTGCACTGTGCCACATTCAGAGTCTTGGAGGCATAGTAAATTACATGGCTTTCTTTTTCTCTCTTCTGACCCAATACAGTGCCCACAACGTAGCCACTGGCGTCACACATAATCTCAAAGGGCATTCTCCAATCTGGTGGTTGAATGACTGGTGCCGTGACCAGTTGCTTCTTTAGAAAATTGAACGTCTTCTTACACTTTTCATCGAATTCAAAGGTAACATCTTGCTGTAATAAGTGAGTAATAGGCTGGGCAATTTTTGCAAAATCCTTTATGAACCTCTTGTAGAATCCAGCGTGCCCCAGAAAGCCTCTCACTTGTTTCACCGAAGTGGGGTATGGCAATTTCTCAATTATGTCCACTTTGGCTTTATCAACCCCAATGCCCCTCTCAGAAATCACATGTCCCAATACAATACCCTCTCTGACCATGAAATGACATTTTTCATAGTTCAGCACTAGGCATTTGTCCACACAACGCTGCAACACCTTTTCCAGATTGTCCAAGCATCGATCAAAACAGCTCCTATACACTGTGAAATCATCCATAAATACTTCAATGCAGTTCTCAAGTAGGTCGGAGAATATGCTCATCATACAACGCTGAAATGTGTCAGGAGCATTGCAAAGGCCAAAGGGCATTCTGCGATAGGCAAATGTGCCGAATGGGCACGTGAATGTTGTTTTCTCCTGGTCCTCTTGACTTACTGCAATCTGCATGTATCCTGAGTATCCATCTAAGAAATAAAAGAACTTGTTTCCTGCGAGTCTTTCCAGCATCTGGTCAATGAACGGAAGTGGGAAATGATCCTTCCGCGTGACCGTGTTCAGCTTCCGGTAGTCGATACAAACTCTCCAGCCAGTTTGCAGTCGTGTGGGCACAAGCTCTCCTTTCTCATTTTTCACAACTTGAATGCCCGACTTCTTGGGCACAACATGGATTGGACTGACCCACTTGCTGTCTGAAATTGGGTATATAATGCCCTGGTCCAGAAGCTTATTTATCTCTTTTAGCACCACATCCTTCATTACCGGATTTAGCTTTCTTTGTGGATCACGAACGGGTTTTGCATCATCTTCCAACAACAATATTTTATGCATGCAAACCGCTAGGCTGATGCCCTTTATATCTGCCAAAGACCATCCGAGTGCCTCTTTGTACAACCTCAACAATCTCAAAAGGCGATCCTCATCAGCTTGATTCAATTCCGCACTTATGATTACAAGGAGAGTCTTATTATCTCCCAAGTAAGCATACTTCAAATGTCTTGGAAATGCCTTCAACTCCAGCGTGGGCACTTTGATAATATAAGGCATCAGCTTGTCATCATTTCTCCGAATGGGCACACCATAGTCCACACATCTGTGTGGCATTTCTTCTAATGAATACAACATCATAATTTCATCCCTTATGTCATCATCCTCGTCCAGGGCATTCTGGTCATTCAGTCCATCCCACAATGCCCACTCCAGTGGTTCTCTGTTGCTTACCATGGATAAAGTAAAATGGCTCGGAGAATGAAATGTGTTCACAAAATTACAATTTTCTGTATCCGGGGGGGTGCTTCATGGCCTCAAAAATGTTGAACGTCACCTTCTCCCCATCAAACTCACACGTTAGTGTGCCCTTGTCCACATCAATCTTGGTTCGAGCTGTCTTCATGAAAGGTCTTCCCAGCAACAAAACTGAAGATTTTGAAGTCGCTGTGCCCATGTCAAGCACATAAAAATCTATCGGGAAGATAAGCTCGTCCACCTTGACCAATACATCTTCAATGAGGCCTTCTGGATAAACATTAGATCGGTCAGCTAACTGAATGACCACACGGGTCTCCTTCAGAGGTCCAATCCTCAATTCTTTGAACACCGACAAGGGCATTACATTGATTGATGCCCCCAAATCCAGCATGGCCTTTTCAACTTTCTTGTTCTCTATGATGCAAGGAATCATGAACATCCCTGGATCATCACACTTTTTGGGTAGCTTTCTCTGTATTACCGCCGATACATTATCCCCAACTAGGAACCTTGTATCATCACTAAAGCGCACCTTTCTGGTGCAGAGTTCTTTTAGAAACTGGGCATACCGCGGTACTTGCTTAATTGCTTCGATCAGTGGAATGTTGATCTCCACCTTGCTGAATACTTTTAGCATCTCCCTGGTTTCCTCTTCTTTTCTATTTTGTGCCAATCTCCCTGGAAAGGGAGGTTTCCGTCTCTCTGGAATGGGCACTTTGGCAGGCTTTTTTTCTTCCGGGATGGGCACAGTATTAGTCTACTCAGCTTCTTGTGCCTTGTCTTCTGTGGGAATTTCTTCCGCTTCTTCCTCCAAGGGCACATCATCCTTCTCTTCTCTTGGCCTGACCATCTCTGGAAGCTCCTTGCCACTCCTCAATGCTACTGCATTCACTTGTTCTCTTGGATTCTCGACCTGGGAAGATAACTTTCCATTTTTCTCCTCCATCTTGTGCATGGCTTAAGCCAATTGATTGATTTGCTTGCTCATATGCGAGAGACCAGCTCGAGTCTCTTGCTTAAACGTCTCATTCTCCTCAGCCATAGCAAACACAAGATCTTCTAGCCTTTGCTTCCTTTTTTCTTCTGGTGGTGGCAATGGGCGTGCAGGATGCCCATCCTCGGGCCTTCTCCATCTAAAATTTTCATGGTCCCTCCAGCCAGGATTATAAGTCTGGGAATGGGGATCATATCTTCTGGAATGCCCATTCTGACCACCTACAGCGTTCACTTCTTCCATTTCGTCTTGTAGAGTAGGGCATTCATTCGTGAAATGAGATATGCTTTTGCATACCCCACAAGGTCTGGGCTTCCTCGCCATGCTTGTACCGGACAAGATTTTTTCGATCTTGTCGCACAATCTATCAATCCTGTTGTTCTAGTCCGGTGCCCTTTCTGATTCACTTACAACCCGAATGCCCTCTCCACCGAAGTCTCAGTTGTCTTCAGCCATTTCCGTGAGAATCCTGAATGCTTCAACAGGCTGTTTGTTCAAAATGGATCCTCTACATGAGGCATTCACGATCGTCCTCTCATGTGGTCTCAATCCTCTGATGAAATACTGAATCAAATCGTGTTCAGTAATCTGGTGTTGTGGGCATTTCGCCAGCATCGCCTGGAATCTTCCCCAATAGTCATAGAAACTTTCGTTAGTTCCCATCTTCAGGATCCCTATCTTTCTTCTCATTTCTTGCACTCTGGATGTTGGGAAATATTTCTCCAAAAACTTCTGTTGAAGTTGTCTCCATGTGGTCACAGCGCCAGTGGGTAGTGTGTACAGCCAGTCCCGTGCCCCATCTTGAAGAGTAAAAGGGAACGAGACCAACCGCACATACTATTCTCGTCCATGGTCGGATGGTTGAGTTTGGCAAACCATCTCAAAATCTTACAAGTGCCTTTGTGGATCCTCTCCAGGTATTCTGTGGAACTTCGGCAAGATCTGGATAAAGTTTGCATGAATATCCCAGTTCTGAGTCACAGCTGGGAGTGTAATGCCCATTGGGCATAAATTCATGTTGGTCGGGAAGACCAACTGCCTTAAAGTCCTGTTATCATCCGTATTGCCATTCGCGGCATTTCCATTTGCGGCTATGTTGATGTTGTGGCCGTTCTCAAACTAACCTTCCTCCTCGTGTCCTTTGTCTCTTTGGTCTTCTTGATCTTCTGGTGGTGGTGTGGGCTCACGAAGTCTATTTGCTGTTTGGCGTGCCCTCTTCACTGCTGCCCTATTTTTCCTCGAAGTCTTTTCTATCTCTGAATCGTACAATAGAGTCTCCTCTGAAAAGCCCCTGGGCATCAACTTCTAGGCTCACCAATTGTGGAAGATAAAATCACTAGAAATCAGCTCCCCGGCAACGGCGCCAATTTTGACGCGCGGTCGTTTCGCGCTCAAAAATTTATTTGTAAACTCCTGTGCCCACAGCGAGCATAGCTAGCCAATGAGTAATGATCGATCCCACAGAGAGATGTCGCGATTCTATCCTCAAGTAACCAATCACAAAGGGGGTTTGGTGTTGTCACTAAACTGAATTAAAATCTGCAATAGAAACTAAAGAAAATATCAAATAACAAAAGGTTCTTGCATTTGAACTAGAATTTAATTTAAACATAAAACAACTCGATCATGGGCACACCGATTTCCATACATGATAGGTCATCTAGTTATGGTGATCGGATTTCTCTCTGTGTCTCCTCATCCATCCTTTCATTTTAGGTTTAAAAGTGATTCATCTTCGATTAAACCCCTAACCAGCTACCCACCTCCCGATTCCTCTAAGAGATGTAAGCAAACAAACAGCAGTATGCCCTAGACGGACCCAGATCTGTTGTGTTCAACTGATTCCTCTTGTGCCCACCACACCCCATTAATTCCCTTATTACTATATGAACCGACACACAGTCACGATTCGCCAATTCAATTAATAGTGGTGTGCCCTCTTTACCTAACGAGTGATTAGCCACATTGGGCACTTCAGACACATACTCACGTGGAACAAAGATCAAGAATTAACGGAAATTAATCATGCATTACTATGCCCATTTTGGCCTCACGAGTCCAGATTTATACTTAAACCATTTTCATTATTCAAATGCCAGAATTAAGGGTCTAGCCGAGAAGGCTAGACATAATTGAAACTGCAGAATTTAAAGACATCAAAATAAACAAGAACTTACTGAATTAATTTAGCAATAGCTCAACTCCAACGTTGAGTAATATGAACATAACCTAAGTCCCGAAGGTTTAAGACCTTTTGGATTGTTTGGGCTGCCTAAGCAGCATACTGAAAATAAAATGCGGAAATATAAAATGTAGAAATGTTTCAGAGTGTCTAAAGCTTGTTTTTCCAGAGACTAAACTTGTTTAAATAACTACATTTCCGAGTGGAGTTTCCCCCACAGGCGGGGGTCTTCTGCTGAAATTCCGGAACGGCGTGCCCTCTCTGATCGGTTGGATAAGCTTCAGCTTTATCAAATCCCTATTTTTTAGGAATTGCTCTTATCTCCTTCGATTGAGCTTATCTCTTTATTGCAGCGCCTTCTAGGAGTCCAGCTTAGTTCCAACTCTCCATCGGACGTGTAGCTATCTTCCACCATCTCTCTTCCAACTGATTTTCGAGTTTCACGGGAATGCCCATTCTGACCTGTGGTCGAGTCTGTGCGAGTACTGTGGGCACGGCATTATCTGTCAGCTCCATCCTTATCTGATATGCCCACTTCACTGACCGAATGTGGGATGGATGCTGAGAAAGTCCCATGTGCCTCTGATGAACATATGTGTGAGATAAACGTGAATAGCTGGGCATAAAATGCCCCATCCGCCAGACTCGACTCTTAGAATGCCCTTTGACCGCAACCTGATTCTTTTCGACTCAAAACACACTAAAAAGGACATTTATAGAGGATAAAATGCCCATAAAAACATGAAATAAATGGACTTATCAGTATCAACTTATGTGCTTCTTTGCGCGTCTTCAGCTTGAGCTGGGTAGTTGATCGGTGTAGAACAGAACTGAGAGAGTGGCTCTGGCTAGAACTCTTCAACAGCTAGCTTGGTGAGCATTTTGGCTCCTTCTCTTCAGTTGGGACTTTTGCTTTGGATGAACTTTGAGCGTGAGGCTTTAGTGCTTTGGCGAACGTCTTCGCAATAATTCAGCAATAAGTCTCTCAAAAATCTTGCAAAAAGTCATGGTCATAATCTGGGTCACTCATCTTTTATGGTTGAGTGGCTGGTGACCGTTGAGGATTAAAGAATTATCATAAATGATAAAGCCGTTGAGAGGCTTTTCATTTAAAGAGCCGTTGAGTTGTCTTTGTTCTTCTGACATGCATTTGCTTCAGGATCTTGGTTGCATTTACTTCAAGATCTTCATGTTGGCATTTCTGAAATTTGAATTTCAGTTACGGCTTGTCTTGATCTTCAGTTCTGGGCTTCATCTGGCAGTTGGAAACTTCAGTTTTGAATATTTCTTCAACTGTTAGTTCTGCATGTCATTGGTAATTTTGCAAGCTCCAGTTTAGATCTTCTTCAGCTGGCGGTTATGGACTCTCGCTTGATGCTTTCTGAGTTCCAATTTGATTTGTTTTAGCTGGCAATTTTGAACCAGAGTTCCTTCAGCTGGTATTTTGGACTGATGTCCCTTCAGCTGGAACTTCTTGAACTGATCTTCAGTTGGGATATTGAGATGGTGCTTCTTCAGTCGATATTCTGAACAAATGCATCTTTAGCTGGTATCCTCTAAACTGGTACATTCTTCAGCTGGAACTTTTCTTGAGCTGGCATATCCTTCAGCTCGTGCTTTAGACTAATGTTTTCTTTCAGCTGGCATTGTTCTTTAGCTGAAAATAGTCCATCCTTGAGCTGGTAATCTTCTTCAGCTAAAACTTTCTTGAGCTGGCATATCCTGGCTCTGATACCAACTGTAACAGCCCGGTCCCAAGATAGGGATTAACGAATGGGGACGGGGTGTTATTAAGGGATTTAACGAGTAAATTCAGAAGATTAACGAAGAAGTTTAAGAATAAAGGTACGCTTTGAAGATAGTTGATGATACTCGGGTTTACTTGATTAAGAAGGACATATGCTTTAGCGGAATAAAACGGCTAACTATTCAGATACCAACAAGCACAGACTCTTTTATAGGTGAAAGTAAATCATACTCGGAAAGCGGAAATAAACTTAATATGCATCTTATATATATATATAATTGTCTGGAAATATTCTTAGAATCTTGAATAATCATAATAGAACCTTGAACGGAATTTAGAAAAAGTTAATCAGAGTAGCAGAACACATAATGGGATTTCAAAGAAACTTGTATAATAGCAAAACAATCTCGGCAGCCAACCCACATCCACAGCCACCATCATCCTCGGCATCTCAACCTGAAAACATTTGAAAAAGAGGGCGTGAGCACTAATGTACTCAGTGGGTTTTTAATGAAAGCTTCTTTAATAACTTGAGAAATATCCAACATTAAACTGGCGGTATATGGAGAGCAAAACGCAAAAGCCCTCTCCATATCCGCAAAACCTTTTCTTTACTATTGGGCCCAACCTTGGCTCAAACCTGTCGTCAACTGTACTCTTAGGCATGCCATAGTAGAGGGATTACCTCAAATATACGAACGAGTTTGCGTGGGAAAAACCCAGCAGTGACTACCTTAATAATTATGAGCTCAAATCCTGCTTAAGTGAAAGCTAGGTTCCTTCTCTTCCTATTCTTGCTAGCAATACCAAGCTTAGAACAATGTCTAATGCTAATACCTTATTACTACATGATCTCGGCCTACAAAGGGTTAAAGCTACCCTAACAAGGTAAATCCTTAATCCTTAACTATATGAGCTTTAACAAAGCATAAACATTCAAATACGAGGAAATGAACGCGGATAGACATCGATTGCAATAAAGCAATTCTAAACACTTCATGCTATCATAGATTGTAAATAAACAATTCTAGCATATCTAAACATACTTGAGAGCTCACTTAACTTATACTAATCTTCCTTTACTTTATCTAACTCAAATAACAATTCAACGTAATCATGCATATAACTTCTTTTATTCCTTTCCTTTCCTTGTACAGAGATCAAACAGGCTGAGCAAAAATACTTTATTGGATATCTCATTTTGCCCTAACATGCTTCTAGAGCTTATTAGCTCAAACTTTAGATGAGTATAGATTTACCCACCTCGATTACTTGACAGAAGATGAAGCAACGAGTTGATGATCCTTCTCCGAATTCCTACGAGACTCACTTCCTCCTACAAAAGTCGAATCATCGACTTAGCGACCTTCTTTGAAGAAGTTAACTATCTAAATCGAGAAATAATGACATTTTACTCGAAGACTAAAATCTAAGACTTATTTACAGATTGCACGACTTTACGACTTTATGAATTTCGAGAAGAATTTATTTACAGGACATCTCGACTCGATTTCCCAATTTTTAGACAAAGAATAACTTGAATGGATTACTCGAAATAAATTGAGAATATCTTGATTGCTTCTCTAAAATTTAACTTGAAAATAACTTGGAAAAACTTGACTCGAAGAAAACTCGAAAATTTGGAAGGACGAGCGTCGGACAACGGGGGGAAAACGTCGCGCGCCGGCGGCACCCCGCGCGCCCGCGCAGCCCCACGCCCGTGCAACCTCCGCGCCCGCGGGGTCCTGGGCTGAGGGAGGTGTCGCGCGGCCGCGCACCCCCCGCGGTCGCGGGACCCAATTTCTCTTTCTCCTGGGCGATCTTCAACTAGGTTCTTCGACTGTTCTTCGTGTTCGTTGATTTCTTCGACAAACACGAAGAACACGAAGAACAATTAACCCGGATTTTTATAAAAACAACGTGCTTGAATTTATCAAGCAACAACATGCTTTAATTTAAAAATAATTTTGGCATTATAACGACATAAACACGATAATCCTCTTTAAATATTTAGAATAACGACGAAATCTCTAAATATAGCTTGAATGGAATTTAAACGGAATAAACGGGGCTTATCTCAAGAATAATAACGACAGGAATAAAGCGAGAAATATAACGTAACGTTATTAACTTGGAACTTCAATAGAAACTGAAATATAACTTAGACGGAAGGTAAACGAGCAATAATGAAGAACGCGAAGAACGTAAAGAACGGAAAGTAAATACGGAATTTAAAGACGGAAAAAGAAATAGAGATCGAGACCGACGAACAAGAATGGACGGGGTTAGGTGCGTCGAAGGAAGGTGGCTAGCTCGGCGTCTCGTCGAGTTGCAACGGCGGTAGAGCCGCCCGATACAACCCAACGGCGCCCCTAGCACCTTCCCTCACCGCATCCCTTCCACGCCACTCCACTCGTCGTCTTGAAGAACACTCACGAAGAACACTTTTTACTTTGACAGAACCTTCTCGGCTTTCAAAGCTTCTCACCCTCTCGATTTAGAAGTGAAATAGATGACAAATGAGCAATGAAAGCTAAATGGGTGGCCTTGTATTTATAGGAAAAGCTTTGGCTTCCAAGGGAAGCCACTTCAGTGCAAGAATACTGCAAAAGTTACCCCGGGTTCGGTTAAAAGCTGCTTTATTCGATGTCGAGGTCCAAATGACTTCAGACACGAAATCTAAAAATACCGGGAGACTCGTTGGCTCGAATACAAGTGAACCAACATGATTCGTGAAAAAGACGGGGTCGTCTGAAGAAAGACGAGCAAAGATTTCCTTTTTGAAATTACTTTTTACTATTCACTCAGACTGACAGATTTGGCTCCCGAGCGTTCGATTGACCTCAGAATGACAATCCGTGAACGCCAACGAAATCCTTGAGTCATTTCCCATAAGAGGGGCCTGACAGAACTAGACTCAAATCAACGAGGAGGATTTCGTAAATTTCTCAAAACACAAACGCACGCAAAAGTTACTATTCATTCATCCTTTAAATACGTTTTTCATCACCGGGAACTCAATTGACTTCAGAATTAAAATCCGAAAACACCGGCACACTTCTTGAATTAAAACCTTTCTAATGAGACCATGAATGGTCATAAAAGAATTAAGATCAATTTTCCGAAAAGATGATTTTCACGAAAACTGACCCTTAAAGTCGTGACTGACATCTGACCTTAATTAACCTTAATTAATTTTATTCCTTAACTTCTTAATTATCATTAAGAATCCTCTAAACCTTAATCGAAAATCTGGGGCGTTACTGTGCGCGCCCGCGGGAGATGCGCGCCAGCGCAGTTATGCACGCCCGTGGGGAGGCGTGCGCCGGTGCAGGGTTGCGCGGGCGCGGGGTGCTTTTGGCCGAGGGCCCTAGCGCGCGATCGCGCGGGCCGGGTATTTTCTTTCCGATTTTCCAACCTTTAAATATCACACTTAACCATTTCACCCTCATTTCTTTCACCTCTTAGGCGATTTTTCCTCCATATCTCTCTAGAAATTCTTCAACTTTGGGAGGGGATTCTACCATCATCATCCATCATCTAAGGTAACTTCATACCTCTTCATCTTAGTCATTTTGTACCATTTCTTGGTGATTTGAATCTAGGGTTCATACCCAAAAATTAGGGTTTTCAATTTTATTGACCCTCTTGCCTAGATATCTTGAACATATGGTTTATTTACCTCCTTGAAGCTATATGTGAAGTTATATCGAATTCCTATGGTTCATTGTTGCTAGGGTTTGGATTTTGCCCTAATTTACCCTTGATATGTTGATGTTGGTTGGAGGTGTTGTGATGATTGTATGAAGTTGATTTTCATGTATGTTAGAGCCCTAGGATGAAGGTGTTGGTATTTTAAATATTGGGCTAAAATGATTTAAATTGAGTCATAATCTTGTGGTTTAAATGAGTGCACGAAATGTGTTCGATTAAATGCTTCAAAGAGTTTTAATGTGTATTTTGAGTCCAAAATCATATTATGAGTTTGTATATCCATGATTGTATATATAGATATGTATGAATACCTTAAAGCAAAGTATAGCTTGTGTTTGGTCAAATTATGATTTAATTGAATAACTCGACATCTAAAATGAAAAGAGAATTAAAAGGTGCTAGGTGACGTATTGGGGTTCGAGGTGGACGACTTGTGCATGGCGAGGAAGTATTTCAAAGGTTGAGAAATTGTGAAAGCGTCTCGTAAGGTGGGGTTACTCTAAACTGTGAACACGTGTAAAGTTATAGTTATTGTTGTGCTTTAATTGTATGAGTATGAAGGGTCTTCGGACCAAATGAAAAGAATGAGACCCTTCAGGGCATACAGAGGTCCTTCGGGATCGATATAGACTTGTTAATGTCCTCCTTGGGGGGTAGTATGTCTGCGGGCATCCCTACAGGGGTAAGATATTCATTAACAAGAGCATCATGATGTTTGGACCCTGCGGGGTTGAGACTAGTCTCCACAAAGTAAAGAAAAGTACATACGTTATATTTTCATTTGTGCAATTAGCTATAACTGTTTGTAGTGTTCCCCACTGAGTATGTTGTTAAATACTCACCCCATTCATTCAATGAATTTCAGGTTGAGGAGTTGAGGCCTGAGTAGGAGCGTTGTGAACACAAGAGAACCCCCACAAGATTGTGTTTACTTTTACATGCCTTTGGATACGTATATTAATATAATTCTATTGATCGTTCTATTTATCTCATGATTAACGATTATTGGGAATGGGATTAGCCCGATTTTTGTAGTTGTGATTGTATTTAACTTGATATAACATGTCAATGTTTTAAAGGCGGCTCGATTGACCTAGGAGCCTATGTTGTGTAAATATAGGTCGTTGAATTCCTATGCTATGTTTGTTAATTTAGGGTGCTAGACGGACGGGTTGTCTAAGAGCTATAAGCCCGATAGGTTAGATGATTGTATGAATGATGTGGATGGGTTTATTCTATGCTTCCATTAAATACTATGCTGTGTGACAGGGTAGATTCGATAGGTTGCATGTTATAATTGTGGAAGAAAAAAATTTATATTCGGAATTATGATGTTATATCTCATTATGCAATTTGACCTTAGCTTCCACTCAATTTATTATGAGAACGCAAATGCATGTAAATGAATTGTTTGTTTAGTGACGTGGCCAAACGGAGTAGTTTGGGGCGTTACAAGTATGTTAAGTGACGTGGTCAAACGGAGTAGTTTGGGGGGTTTAATTTCGATTTAAGTTTTCGTTAGAACTTAAGATCTTTGAATAGATCACTAAGTCGATAATTGACTTTTGTAGGAAAAGGCAAACCCCGAGAAAACCCAGGAAAGGATTCGCAGCTCGTTACTTCGTCCTCCACTCCATGATCGAGGTGGGTAATTCTATACTCATTTATTATTGAGCTAATAAGCTCTAGAAGCATGATAGGGCAAGATGAAATATCTAATTAAATGTTTTGCTCTGCCTGATTGATCTTTGTACAAAGGAAGGAAGGAAGGAAGGAAGGAAGTTATTTTGAAGGATTATTGTTGATTGAGCTCTTGAGCATGTTTAGATATGTTATAAATGCTTAGCATGAGATGTTGAGAACTGCTTATTTGTTGCAATAAGTGTGTGTGTGTGTGTGTGTGTGATCATGATCTTGAGATTGATGTTGATATTTTGCTAAGGATTGTATAGATGAGTAATGTCTTCTAAGGTAGTATTAGAATCCCTTGTAGGCTTTGAAATCATGCTTGATTTGAAGGATTAGTCCTAGATGTTTTGCTCTAGGCTTGGTTTTGCTAGCAAGTTAAGCAGGAAGGATTATATCATTTGATCCCTTACAAGCCATGAGATCACATTGATGATTGAAGGATTAGTCCTAGATATTTTGCTCTAGGCTTTGATTATGTTAGCAAAGTTAAGGAAGGAATGATTGTATCATTTGATTAAGCAGGATTATGAGCTCAAAGGTTTGTGATTTTATATCACCAGGACGTGATCTTTGATCACTAACGGGGTCACTGCAGGGTAACCCCCTCGCATACTTTGTAGGATATTTGAGGTAACCCATCTCTTATCCTAAGGCATGCCTAAGGGTGCAGTAGACATCATATTTAAGCTAAGAAGGGCCCAAAGGAAAGAAAAATATTTTACGGATATGGAGAGGACTTTTGTATTTTGCTCTCCATATACCGTCAGTTAAATGATTGGATATTTCTAAAGTTTCATTAAATAGTTTTATTAAAATCCACCGAGTACATTAGTGCTCACGCCCTCTTTTTTCAAATATTTTTCAGGTTGAGATGCTGAGGATATTGGTGGTTGTGGATGTGGGTTGGCTGCCGAGAATCTTATTTTGCTAGTTTAAGTATTTGAACCCCACTATGAATTCTGCTACTCTGATATGTCTTATTTATAACTCCTAGACTTATTACCCTTATTTGAATTCCTATAAATACCTTCTGAGACATGATTAAACATGATTATATATATCAATGCTCCTTGATTCGTGTTTACTTTCCGCCTATGAAGAGGCTTGAGCATGATTAGTTCTGTTTATTTGATTCGACCTATGAATGAGTCTATTACTTGTTGGTATCTGATTTATTAGCTTTATCTTGTTTGATACACTTAGCAAAGTTTGAATCCTTCTTGATCGAGTTATTTTAAGAGTCCCTACATATCTTTCAAAAGCATTTCCCTGTTTGAGAACCTTCTTCATTAATCTTCCGCTTAAATCATTAATCTCCTTAATTAACACCCTGTCCCCATTAATTAATCCTACTCTCGGGACCGGCTGTTATAATTGGTGAGAGCTGATTAATCTTTAAATGGCATGATCATGTATGTTGATTTAGAATTCGAGAGATGAGCTTCAATATAGGAATTTAAGAATTAAAAGGGCATTTATCACCTAAATTGAGAGATTAGGTATTGTTGTTAAGGCTTAAGATCATTTGTGCTCTTGGTAAGCACATTCTAGGCTTTGATTGGAGACAATGAACCTAATTATGTGCCCCAGTTTCTAAATGCTTCGAGAAAATATTTAGGATACCTCAGTGATCATCTTTTTGAGCTTGAATCAAGAGTCAAACATCTTAGATTATCAGATTTTAATTATGCTTAGTAATCCAAATAAACCAACCCCCAGAGTATTCTTTCCTTTGATTGTTCAACTCATCTATTCAATTATTTGTTTATTTTATTTTCTCGTTTATTTAATTTTTAATAAAATCAATCTTAATTTTGTTGTCTAGATAACATATAGGAGTCAATGTCATTGTATGTGCTTGTTTAATTCTCTTTTTCCCTATGGATTCGACCTCGTTTCACTATGTTCTATATTTTACTTGTTCAGTTGCAAGTTTATTCCAATTTTAAATAAACTTTACATCAGCGACGCTGCCAATCTGCTCATCCCTTCCCTTTCTCTCTCTTCATCCACTCCTAGCCCGCAACCACAATCATTAGCCCATCGCCAGCCTCCCACCCTTGTTACCAATCTCCTGACTCTTTTTTCCTTTACCCTTTCACTCTCATCTCCACTTTTTCGTCTTGAATGATTCAAAAATTACAGTTCAAACACAATGATAATATTCAAAAATGTATTTTCGTACATATAGAAATCGGTTCGAAAATCAAATTCTCGAATGAAGTTGGATATGATTTTAATATCATTCAGAAATGATTTGTCAAACAATTCGAATATGTTCGGAAATTTTTTTTCGAACATGTCTTGTTCATTCAAGAAACAATTTTCAAACTTTATGATGATATTCAAACTGAATTTTTCAAACTAATTTTGGATTTTAAATCTTCACATTTCCGGCGATGAGCAGATTTTGAGGAGAGAAATGGGAGGTTGGTGGCGACAGCGGTCAATAGTGAACATTTCACATATAGTTGTAGGTTGTCTCGGCGGCGGATGGGTTGCAGATGGAAGGAAGGAGGGTGGCGGTTGGACTGGGAGGAATGGAGAATGCGGCTATTTATTCTTCCTTTTTGTTTTATTTAATTTTTGAATTTTTATTAAGTAAATCATTAATTTTTGGAATGAATTCTATCAATATAAATATGTGTAGTGCATTAAATAAAATATGTAATGCATTGAATAAGTAAATTGCAAGGATTAAAATTTATAATGCAAATAGTAATTCCCAATAATAAATTACATGATATCTTGAATATTATTTAAATTTTAAAAGAATAATAATCGAGGTTGACATAAATGGACCCCACGGGAGGCTGATGTCTAGCAACGGGTAGACAGTTATATTGCCCCAATATCGTTACTTCACACCTTGGCTTAATAATTTTAAATCCACCAAAAACAAATGATTTATTTATCGTAAATAATTATCTATCAACAAACTAAAAAAATGATTTATTATTATTATTATTATTATTATTATTATTATTATTATTATTATTATTATTATTATTATTATTATTATTATTATGGTGTTAAAATTTTATATCGATATCTTCCCACGTTTGATTTTGGGCGCACTTCCATGCAACTATACTTCGTACACCACACGATGTTGTTCGATTCTCTCTTACTCCACAATTCATGTCATAATTAATTACTTTAATTAATCACTGAAATCCATGGTAACGTTTACTTTATTTTATTAAATATATAGGATTATTAATCCAAGGAATTAATCAGTCTTAACAATTAGTTTAAGAGCTGACGTGTCAGGAGATGGGTGGAGGGAGGCGCCCATTCTTGAGGGGTACTCTACACATGGCAATTGCAAGAATAAAAATCTTGAAGTAATGAATAAAATCACTCTTTTTCATGTTTTATATTTTTATTTTATAATTGTTTGAAAGAGGTAACAAGTCAAAGCCAAAGAAAGGGCGATGTGGGAACGAAGAAAAGTACTAATCTTTAGGTGAAAAAATTATAACTAAGGACTCTTGTATTACACCGTCTTACGAAGCAAAATTCATAAAACAGATTAACATATGGATTCAAGCACAATTAAACACTATTAAAATTATAAGTGTGTCATTGAATGTGAGTTTGAACTCAAATATTCACTTTCCTTATAAATTGTGACCTGTAAAACGATCAAACACAAGTTTTTGTCCTATAAAATTGGAGATTACATGAGTTATATGTTATCTATATTCAATAATAATAATAATAATAATAATAATAATAATAATAATAATAATAATAATAATAATAATAATAATAATAATAATAATAATAATAATAATAATAATAATAATAATAATAATATCATGGTTTGAAACTATATGGTATATCCATGCTAGTCTCTCATTCAAAAATAAACTTCATCAAATTATTACACCCAATAATCTCGAATTGAATATCGGTTTTGAGGGAATATTGTATGAGACCGTTCAATTCGTAAGATAGGTTAAGATTTGAAACAAAATACAATCAAACACTCACAAAATTATATGAATTTTGAGACGGATTGATTATTGTGTGTTTATTTTTAGTTGTGGAACAATTGGGCGCATTTATGATGAAAATGTTCCCTGAAATTGAGAAATGAAAGGGGACATTGTATTTGGTTTAGAGCAAGAGCCCACGCCATGTGCAAATTCCCAATCTTTCAAGAAATAAACCACCCCCACCCCCACCCCCACCCACATCGGCCCCCCCATTGCTACCCTTGAGAAAAGCTCTGCACCCATACCCATGATTGCAACCTACTTTCCAGCTTATATTTCTTCAATCACACCTTTGTTTTACCCTCCCAAAACTATCCATGATCATCTTTACTTTCTCAACAAGCAAATTCAATGCCAACATTTTTGAGTCTCTTCCAATTAATAATCTCTACTAACTCTTTTTCCATATCATTTCTCTCCTATTTATTAAAATAAAATAGTAATCCATAGGGATATGAAATTTCCATAAGAAGGATCGGATCCTAGACAAAGGGACAAAGTTTGAAATCAAAATTTTAATTAGGAACCAACATATGCATTACAAGTTCAGTCTACAATTGAATTTGGACCATCTTCATCTCCCTCCACTTCTATTTCAAAAATTCAAATATCTAAACATTAAAAAAAGAAAAAAAAAGTGAAAATTAGAAAAATTGGGGGTTATGACTTAAGACTAAAAATTAGCGAGGTGGGGACCAGTCTCCGTGCACAACTACATCATGTGCCTCAAATCTTGGCCGTTGATGCTACTCCGGTGATGAATCAGGAACTCATCACAGCCGTTGAAAACCGAGGCATGATGATTTATCATCTGAGGTCTCTGCATATCCTTCTGCCGCCGGAGCTCCATCACCTTTCGGTGAGAATTCGAATGCCTAGCCGAAATGAAAGTCGGGCTCGCCGCGGGCCGGTATTCCGGCACCAGCCGCCCCGACTTGTACCGGACCCCGCACGCGTTGCAGAGGGTTTTCGGGCCCATCGGGCCCGTTCTCCACTGCGGGGTCTTTTCCGATGCGCAGTGGAGGCACCTCCGGCCTGGGGTCTCTGTAGGCTCCCTTTTCTTCGACGGTGCCGTTTTCAGGTCCGACGAGGGGGCGACGAGAAGGAGGCGGGACGACCAGTCGCACGGCGGCGCGCGTGAGCGCTTGCTGCGCGCTTTTCCCGGGACTGAGACGTCGGATGGGAAGACTGGCGGCGGCGAGTAGGTGGTGATGGCGGAGGACGAGGTGTCTGTGGAGATGGTTTTTGCGGCGGCGTTGGTGGTGGGGATGAAGTGGAGGTCGTCGGTGGAGAATGATTCTTCCACGAAATTCGACAGCCATTCCAGCTCCGCTAAATCATCATACTGTTTGTCATAAGGGGTAAAAAAAAAAGTTAGTTAGAGAATTAATTTACCTTAATTGTAAAATTTTGTAATTGATTTTATAAATACAGTAGTAGCAGCAAAAATGTTGCTATAAAATGATTTTGTAAATGCTACAACCGACACGCAATAATACACTACATTTTCGAAATAAACAACTCTACAAATTTCAAAATTCACGCTTAGGAAACGTACAATTGCCATAAAAAACCGCGGTAAATTTATTTATTTATTTTGCTGAAAATTTACTCTTCTTCAATAAAATAAAAAGTAGGAACCTCAGTGACTGTCGGCGAGTTAAAGGAAAAAAAGCAAATGCACACAATACTGGCGCACACGTTTCAAGGAATTCCATGCAGAAATAAAGCAAAAAAAAGGGGGGGTTCAAAATAAAAATTAATAAACCTAAATTCATATTAAAAAGAAGAATATTTGGAAAATTACCGGAACACAGAGCTCGTTGCCGGAGAATTGTGGCTCGTTAAAGCTGCGGCAGCTAACATTACCGTTGAACTGGCCCTCTCCACCGCCGGAGACCGACGAATTACAGCTGTCAACCGCCGTGACAGTGGAGGAATCACCGGAATTCCCCGGCAAGCTCTCGAAAAAGGCGTCGGTCATCGTCTCATCCTCCTTGGAGAAATCGAGCAAATCATCTACCGTAAAATGAATGCCATTATTATTATTGTTGTTGTTGAAATTCCCATTATCCACAGACGAGAATTCAGCATAATCAGCGGCAAAATACTCCATAACTAATTGCGAATTTAACTTTTTTCACAACTTCTCCGTGGGAAAAAGCGGAGTAACGGTAGAGAGAGAGAGAAAGGGGAGAGAGAGAGAGAGAGATACAATTTTACTTTCAAACGGTGTCTGTGTTGAGAGTGAAGGTGAGAGGTGGTGGGTTTTTTATTAGTGGAAGTATGGGCACAATCGGAAATACATACAAATACAGTGGCCTAATTAAAAATTCCGGTATCTCTTTTACATACACATTTAATCATTATTTTGTGTTCCGAAAAAATGATAAAAATTAATTGATGAATGCATTATTTCTCACTTCACTTACTACTTCTGTAAAGTCAGTTGCTTCCGTTTCCTTTCCTTTTTGGTAATTTCACATTTACATTTTACTTTATATATCATATTTTTCATTTTCATTATTTTTTTCCTCCTTTATTGCCCTTCCAACTTTGCTACGTATCTAAGCAAAGAATAACTAGCGGATAAAGTGTAAAAAATAAAATAAAAATATTATTCACTGTTTTATGAAAACCATTTAAACGATACGATTTTCTTTAATTTTACCCTTCTAGATAAAAAAAATAATAATAAATTTTGTTGGGGAGAACTTATAAAGCACATTGCTTCACATGAAAAGCCACTAACTTCCACTGACTTAGCTCTGAATGATAAGAGTCCCAATCTTTTTTTAAATTTTCTTTATTTAGAAATACCTTTTAAAAAAGCCTCAGCATTGGGATTCTCATTTTCAGAGGCCTATGATAACTGAGCAAACATTTTCTGATAAACTAAAATATAAAAATCTAGTTTTATATGCTTTATTGATAAGTCCAAACTTTAATACAAATTTGCTTGCATGTTACTATTGCCATGTTCATGCATTTATGTAAATACTAATATATATATATATATATATATACATGAGTCGAGTTAAGTCGACATATTAATTGTTAAATTTATTTCCGAGGTTAGTAAAATAAAATCAATTCAACTTTAGTCCGACATCATTTTTTCACTTTGAGGTGGAACCGGCGTGATAGGGCTATGATATATTGCATTATTTTTAAGGTTGAAAGAGTAAAATCCTATGTTGATTAAGTGTAGAAAAAGGAGTAATTAAGTGGGGTAAATAGATAATTAATAATGAAAAAAATTCAACTCTTTTCCCTTAAGAATCGATCTAGCAGTTTTTGTCGCCGTGACTCCACCATTAGTGTCCAAGTTTACAGCCGGATTCTCTCTCTCTCTCTCTCTCTCTCTCTCTCTCTCTCTCTCTAATTATTTTTCCCTCGGGAATAGTGTTTTGCCCCCCTATTTTTTAATATTAAATTTACTCCCCCCAATTTTTTTTAATCCATTACTAGTACTTCTTTTTAACCTCTATTTAACATGTTATTATATTCCTTAACCCACGTTTAAGCACGACGGTTACAGCTCGGATTTAATCTAACGACGGCTATGATGGATCCACGTGTCACCCAAAGGATTTGATATATTTTATTCTTTTACTATTCTATGGACTATTGGGATTAAAATGTTTATCTTTGGGTGGAGTTAGTTAAAATTTCAACTTTTAGTGATGGTGTCATTTTGCTAATACCGTACCTTTCATTATTTTAATTTTTTGTATTGAAATTTCAAGTTTTGGTTTTCCCTTTCTTTTATGGGTTGGTGCCTAATTTTCATCTATCATATATTCGATGATCACATTTTGGAGAAAATTTCACTTTTGGTCTCATAGGACACGCCCCTCTCCCCTTTTGGTCCCAGAGCTGTCTGTTTTGGTCCTTTTTTAAAAAAATCGCTCATTTTTAGTCCAATAGGATTCAAACTATCACTTTTAGTCCCAGGATTCTAAACGTCTGTTAAAGGATAATTGACGGAAACGGCGCACGTGCGGCACGCGTGGCTTAAACAAGCGGGAGTTAAACAAAAGTCGATCTACAGTCAGAATTTCCCAAATTCAAACCCTACCCTCAAGAAATCCCCAAATTTGATCCAAACCCAAACCCTAATTTTGCCCTAATTTGACCCCCAAATTCAACCAAACTTTGAAATTGCATCTAAAGTAGTACCCAACATGATTCGACGGAAGATTTTCTTGCCATTACCGCACCCAAATTACGGTAAGCTTCTTCCTCTCTCGTTTTTTCGGTCACAGTTAGAATTTCATCCATCATCTTTCATTTTTACTTCAATTCTCACTGTAACAACGTTTTTTCATGGTTTTTGACAGTTGGGTGTGATTTCTGGTATACCCTAAGGCTGACGCATGGAGGAATGGCAATCAATGATGATGGTGAGTACAGCTATCTAGAAGGCACCTTTAGTGTTTTTGATTTTGTTGATAAATGTAAGTGGAATATGAAGTACTTAGAGAGGCTTTGTGAGCAGTTAGGGTACACGGGTGAGATGAGGTTTTATGGACATAATGAGAGGGGGGAGTTGAAGCCTCTCCTGTTAGAGGCTGATACCTGATTATTGATACTTAGAACTAAGGAGAGTAGGGAGTTTATGATATACTTGGAGGGTAAGAAGGAGTCTGTGGGTGAGATTGGGGAAGGTGTTGAAGGGGAGATAGAGTATTTGGATGAAGAGAATGACAATATTGACAATAATGAGGATGACACTGCCAAAATGTTGAAGGAAAGATATTTGAAAACCTATCAGTTAGTGGTTCAGCTAGATGATATTGTTGATGTTGTTAATGCTAGAAAGGGGAATGGGGCAGAGATGAAGGGTGGGGAAACTGAGGCAGATGATGTAGGCTTGGATGAGGGAATTATTGATCTAACTGTTCAGAGGGGATTGGGTACTGAGAGTGAGATGGGGCCTGGAACTGAGAGTGAGATGGGGCTTGGGACTGATGCAGGGGATGCAAAGAATGGGATTGAGGGAGAGATGGATAGGGGGAAGGGGAAGGAAATATTGGTTGTGGGAGAGATGGACAGGGGGAAGGGGAAGGGAATATTGGTTGAAGAGGATGTTTCAGACTCTTCTGATGAAGATGTTGACTTCACAATTGATGATGATAGCTGTGATGAGTTATTAGATGATATCATCTTCAGTGAGAACATAGATAGAGATGTTGAGTGGGTAGGAGGAATGGATGATGATAAAGAGGCAGATACTTCAGATTCTGAAGATGGTGAGGCATTGGAGGGAAGTGATTTTGATAGTGCAGATTCTGGAGAGGAAGAGGGAGAGACCAATGTGAGGGGTGTAGGGGGATCAAGAGCAAGGGTGTCTGCACTTCAATTAGGTCAAGTGTTTAGCACAAATAATGATTTCAAGGATACTGTTACTGGCCAAGCTGTTGTAGAAGGTAGAGCTATTAAGTTTATCAAGAATGACACCAGAAGGGTGTATGCAAGATGTAAGAAGGCTGAGGAGGGGTGTGACTGGCATATCAATGCCTTGAAGGTCAAGGATGAAGCCTCATTTCAAATCAGGGAACTGCACTTGACACACACATGTGCAAGGCAGTTCCATGGAACTAATGCCAAGTCAGGATGGCTGGCAAAGAAGTTTGAGAGGAACTTCATGTGTGATCCTAAGCTGAGTGTGAAGAGCTTTAGGAAGGCTGCCATTGCTGAGCTAGGAGTGTATGTGTCTCCACAACAAGCTATCAGAGCAAGGCAGAAGAGCTTGGTTATGTGGGAATATTGATGTATATCCCTGCAAAAATAATGTGGAATCAGCCTAAAATGTCTGCAGAAAGTTGATTTAAATAATGTTATATTAGTTAGTTAATTTTTAATTTGGGACTGAAATTAAAATTCCTATGGGACCAAAATTGACAGTGATTTAACGTTTACCGTAACAAAAGGACTAAAATTGACTGTAAAAAAAAATTGGAACCAAAACAGACAGCTCTAGGACCAAAAGGGGAGAGGGGCGTGTCCTATAGGACCAAAAGTGAAATTTTCTCCCACATTTTGTAATGTGTATGTTACCACCGGACAATTTACTACTCAAATAATGTCATTGCGAAAAATAGTTGTTAATTAATCCTACCTTTTCGAGTGACCTACTAATACGATCCCGAGATGTTATACATTAGATAATTATTATTGTTTTTTAGATAGGTTTAGTTTATTATTTAATATATATATATACGTATAGTTTTTTATTATATAGAGGGTTAGGATTTAGTAGCAAGTAATTGTTTGTATAAGTTGACGTGCAATTCATTATTGAATATATGAAATAAGAATTAGGCTAAAATTTCCATGTACTAAGTGTAAATAAGATTTATTTCAAATAGACATCGTGGGTCAATTCGCCAAAAATAAAAAAAAAATCGTCAAAATCATTATCAACATTAACACTAAAAAGTATCACTCAAAATTTCAAAAATAGCATCCGATCCTTAAAAAGTAACGAATCTAGTATTTATCTTATAAGAATTTACGTAGTTCAAATTGTGATTTTTTCCGTTCCAATTAATGTTTAGAGTTTAGGAGTTCAGGATTTTTTAGGGGTTTAATTTGTGTTTTTTAGGATTTTTTATGAGTTTATTTTGTGTTTTTTAGGATTTTTTTAGGGGTTTTGTTGGGTTTAGAACCGATATAAAAGAAGAAAAAAATATACCGGTGCAAAATATTGTACGGTGCTAAATATATTCTATATTGATGTTTATTATATAGGAAAAAACATAACTGAAAGCTAAATAATCTCCTAAAATAATACCTAGAAGATTCCTTAAAATAACAAACTCCTAATAAATCTCTTATCTAAAAAATAAATAGCTAATTACTTTGTAGACTGTTTGTGACGTCCCAAAATTTAATAAATAGAAATATCTCATTTATTCAAATAAAAGAGTTTAATACAACAAAAATAATATTTAAATCAAAATAATATTTAGTTAATCTTGACCATCACTCCGTCTCCACGTCATCGCCTGAGCTTCATAAATCTGAAAAATAAATAATAGCTTTGGGGTGAGTGCTATTAACTCAGTGGGGTTACTGCATTTATCCAGATTATACACAATATGAACAATAAATACATAGCATATCAAGTATCATTTTCCTGCAGCCCATAGGCCGAACATGCAACCCTTAGGTTGAGTAACTTTTCCTGCAGCCCGTAGGCCGAACATATAATTTTCAATATATAAACTGCATAAAATGCATAATAAGGATAAATGAATATTTTGCTCATATATTCTCCGAGAGAATCCCCACCTTTACTTGAACTTGAAAGAATGTAACGAATTAATTTAATCCACGCGCACCTAAAAAATATATATATGTGTGTGTGTGTGTGTGTGTGTGTGTGTGTGGTCATTAAAAAGCTAGTGAAAGAAAAATCATCAAATGAGTTCATGACTTTCGAAAACTAAAGAAAAATAAAGGATTTGCTTTGATTGCTTTTGGTGTGGTTTGGAGAATGAAAATGCTCCTATTTATATTAGAACTTTGGTATATGAAAATGGAAGCAACACATTTGTGGGGATTGATTTGAGTCAAATCCCAAATTTAATGGCATAAATTATTGTAATTGATTAATTGATTTGATAAAAACTGATTTCATGCAATTTATTTAGTCAAAAAAATTGGAAGAATTATTAGCATTAAATTTCCCTTGATTTATCCACATGAAAAGAGATGAAATTTTGATTTTTAAATATGTTTTTTTTTCAAAATGGTTAATGTTTTTTTTCTAAAATATTTAACACCTTCCGGCCTTACTAAATAATAGGGACCAAAATAAATAAATAGATAAAAACTTTACTTTAACAATTAATTTTTATAACCTTAAATAAATATGTAAATAATTTAATTTACATATTCCACGTAAATATTAAATAATTAAGGCGCGACTTATAGGAACTTAAAAATATCAATAACTCGCTTGAATCAATATTTAAAAATAATGGTAATGACCAATTTAAAATGATTTTGGGTCGTTACACTGTTTAGTGATTATTTGTGCTATTTTATTGTAGGAATTTGGTGTCTTTAGTATATGTGTTTCCTCTATTTTCATGTTATTTTTATGTTATTTCCTTCACTTTTGCTCTAATTATGGTGAGTTGTGGCAGGTTTGTGCAAAACTTGAGCTTTTGTGTCTAAAAGCAGGATTTTATGGCACAAAGGTAGCAAGAGCTGAAGCTTTGAACTGAAGCTCCAGCTTGTTGATTTGTCCTGAATCTTCCGCTTCGCTGAGCTGGTCTGGAGGCACAACTGATAAGCTAAGCCCCAGCTGATGAAGTGAACTGGAGTTGCAACTGAAGAGCTTTGACTTCAAGCTGAAGCTAAGAGTGCGGAGCTGAGCTGGAAGCACAACTAAAGAGGCCCAGTTGATCCACCAAAACTGAAGGAAACCCAGCTGAAATCCCCAACTGATGAAGCCAAAACTGAAGGAGCGCAACTGATGAAAAGCGCAAAAACTGAAGAGAAAAGCTGGAAGTTGGAGCTGAAGTAGCCCCGCCGGTGCGGGACATTCCAGCCCCGTGAGTGTGGGGCGATCAGTTCGAGCTCCAGCTCGATCAGTTTCCTCTGTGGTTTCGAGAGTTTTGATCTTTATTACCTCCAACCACTTGGCCAGCTGGGAGAAATTATTACGGAGACTTTTTGGAGCCTAGGGGTAGGAGAAGTTTGGGATTAAAAGCCCCTAATAACTCCACTTTTTGCTTTCCCTCTCTCATCAACCAATAAATAACCATCTCCCCATTCATTCCTCAACAATCTACCTCACCACACACACAATACCACGGTTCCAGAGAGAGAGAAAAGAGGAGGAGAAGTGGCAAGTGAGCTTAAGTTCAAGGAAGAATGCATGAGGAGAGGAATCCAACTCCAAGCCGTCCGTGGAGGCTAGGCTTGCTCGGGGATCTCCATTTTTTGTATTTCTTTCCTTAAGCTTAGCTCATTTGTGGGGATTTGTCCCAAAACTCTCGAGACAACAAATATGGTAGAAATTTATGTTTTATTTATCTTTCGATCTATGAAATGCAGAACTTGTATAATGTTTATGTTGTTTTGAGCATGATGATGGACTAATTCCTTACATTAGGGGATAGATAATCGATTTGGTTTCGATCCATGCTTGTGATGGTTGGTTTCTTGTTGTTGGAATTGTGTTTGTTTATGTTAAGTACTTGATCATTACTTGGTATTGCTAGGATTTAGATGAGACCGAGAGGAGATTCTATAGCCCGACTTAGGTTCCTTCAATCTTAGGTGAACCGAGTTTCGTAAGCCTACTTGTTAATCTTGTTCGTATAATATAGCCGATGGGGGTTTAATGGATTGACGGTGACAGTAAATGAAGTTAAACCACTTGAAGGGGTCTATTGTATGTCTAGGATTAACATAATCAACTTGAAGCAAGCTAGGAGAGAAACCAATGAGAGAATCTATACCCTAATGATCTTCTCATAATCTTTTCATTCCTCTTTGTTATTGTTGGTGTTGCTAGTTAATTCTTGTAGCTTAAATTTGATAGTTTAGACAAATCATCCAACCCTTGATTAGAATGTTTAGGTTTGTGTTTAAATTCATGTGCATGTTAACAATTGTAGCGTGAAAAGATAATTCCCCTCTAAGCTTTCCTCGAAAGACACGACTCGGGTTAGCTCAACCCCCTACAATCGATCCCGTCCTCTTGCAGGTCCGGTTCGTAGTTCTTGCGTGTGTAGGTTAAACCAGAATTCAAACATAGATTCAAATCCAAATATTCAACACTCCTCTTTGAATTGGGAGCTGCAAATTCCACTAAGCGTAGTCTTCAAAAAAGTTCATCTAAATCTTTCTCTTGTTGTTCTATTGACACTTTTTCAATTTCATCGATTTGTTGTTCTTTACAAACTTTCTCTACATGTCCCATATTTCCACACCTTCTGCATTTGATATCAAGCCTCCACCAACACCTATTTGGCATATGATTCGACATTTTGCAATGTGGGCAAGATGAATTTGCAACATTATTATTGTTGCTCTTATATTTGCCTCCCGTAGCTTTAAAAGCACCTTCTACGGTATCTCCATTTCTCATCAGTCTTCTTTACTCTACAGCCTGCAAAGCACTGACTAACTCTGCCAAAGATATGCTTGACAAATCTGTAGACTCCTCTAGAGAAGAAATTTTTTAACTCATAATTTTCAGGTAGAGTTACAAGAATTTTTTGCACAATTCGGCTATCATCAAAAATATTACCTAGAAGTCTTACTTTGTTAACAATGCTCAAGAGTTCAGAGTAGTCCTTAATCGTTTATGACTCCTTCATTATCTCAAACTGTCGAATCAAGTTGAGTGCCTGCATGTTCTTGTTTCTTTCATTGCCCTGATATTCCTTTTTATGTAGTCCCAGATTTGATTTGTCGTCTCCAATTAAGTTCATGATTCTTGTGAATATTACACTTGAAACTCCAAAGAACAAACACGCTTTTGCTTTGGACTTCTTAGTCTTCTTTTCCGTGTGGGCCTTCATTTGAGCCACCGTGGGGTTATTCGGCAATTGTGGCACAAGATAGTCTTCCTCTACAACTTCCAGATCCAAAGCTTCAAAATACACCTTCATTCACACAGCCCATGCTTGATAGTTATCACCATCAAAAATTGGTATTGCAATGGCAGATTCCATTTCTTGATGCGTGTATTTATGTGTACTCACAGATCCCTCAAGAAGAAAGCTTTGATACCACTTTGTTGGTTTTAGAACCGATATAAAAGAAGAAGAAAATATACCGGTGTAAAATATTATACGGTGCTAAATATATTCTTTATTGATGTTTATTATATAGGAAAAAATATAACTGAAAGCTAAATAATCTCCTAAAATAATATCTAGAAGATTCCTTAAAATAACAAACTCCTAATCAAATTTTATCTAAAAAATAAATAGCTAATTAATTTGTAGATTCAAATTCAAATATTCAACAAGTTTATTTTGTTTTTTAGGGAGTTATTTTGTGTTTTTTAGGGTTTATCAATTCCATTTTAGGGTATAAATTTATATTTATTTTATAACAAATTAAATCAATTCACTTTAATTTTAGGTTTATTTTGTGTTTTTTAGGGTTTATTAATTCCATTTTAGGGTATAAATTTATATTTATTTTATAACAAATTAAATCAATTCACTGTAATTTTAGGTTTACTAATTTTATTTTAGGGTATAAAATTTTTGGGAAAAAAAATAAAATATAGAAAAAAAATAGCCAAGAAGAAAAAAAATTAAGACGGGTTGGCCTACTTGTGAGCTGCTGGTGTTTGTAGCTAAAAGATCTCAAATTCGAACATGCTCGGTACTAGTGTATTATTGGTTAATTAAGTATGTCACTTTTCTAGTACGTGAGGTTTACTTTTTAGTGCTTTCGATGATATAATAATTTTTTCTATACTCTCTTTTGAATTGGGGAAAGGGGGAGCGGTAGATCTCGAACTCAAAACTTCTTCTTTTTATACATGAATCTTTGTCACGTGGGTGTCCTCGAATGTGCTACTTTTTATATATACTTTGAAGATCAACTTGCTTTGGTACGTATTCAAAATCAAGTAAAATCGAAAATAACTCTATAATTGGGCAAAACGTATGAGATTTAATAATCAAATTAATTAAACTCGATCTCATCTCATTTATTGCATTCACTGAAATCATGTACCGATAGCTAGTGTTGTTTCACTTAAATTGATAAAAAAACAACTGCAGTGGAAAGATAACTTTTCGTTTGGTCTAATTTAGCAATAGGGCCAACAATTTGGCCAATTTATATCACATGGGTTATTTTGGTATATATCATGAACCTCTACAACAAAGGTGGAATTGGTACGAGAATACATGGTAATATACATTGCTTCAAAGCATATATATATGTGATTTAATTTACACATATAGTAATACTCATCTAAGTATATTTAATTTAGTCATATCAATCTTCATCAATTTTAGAGTTTAATTTGTTCAGATGGAAGTTGTTTGATGAAATGGATTATAATATGGTAATTAATCATTCAAATTTTAATCGTTTAATTTGTAGTGATTTTTTAGTATATATTTTTATGCAGATATATAGGTCATGGACTCATGATTTAATAAGGTAACAATACTATTCGATCATTTTAGAATTCGTACGTGTTGTGATAACCGATCATTTACAAATGTGACACGTATCGTATATTTACACCCCCAATTCGCGAATGTGACTATCTTTAAGCCAGCATTTTATTATTATTTATCCCTTTTTATTTTATTTCTCAAGTTCTACAATTTCCAACAAATTAAATGTGGTCTGAGCCACCCCCCAAACAAGTTTGATATTTCCTTTAAGTGACGAAAGCAACATTTCAATATCGCAATTATATTTGTACGCTTTAATATATAGGTAGTACTCGTAATATGACACATTTTACTTGGTGTTTGATATTAACTAATTAACACTCATATATATTCAATCGTTTTGATTTGTATATATGAATTCAAATAGTTGACTGTGTCTCAATATCATTAACGGAAATTGATGGTAAATATCAGCTAAATTATTAACTATTATTGTAGCTGATGATCAAATACCGTGATCATGAAGTTTATTGCGTTCGTAGCTACTTTTTAAGTGTGCATTTTGAATAAACTTTAAAATTATCATGTATAATAATTTATCTCCTCTTATCATCTTGCCCTGGGACTTCTATTTACGTATAGGTTAATGCTATCCGGTTATAATTTATAATTATGGTATGCTTTAAACATATGATAAGTTATCAATTCAAATTTTAATTATTGATTATTATGATTTTTCAATTATGCCCTTATATTTAATTTTAGAAAGTGATTTACTTGTATCTTCTAAATATTCACATATTTCATAAAAATGTCTAAAAAACAAACAAATTATTATAAAAAAAATTGTAACATCATACAAGGTTCATGCGTAGAAAAAAATTGAGACAATTTGTCATAGAATTTTTCACTTTTTTCAAATTTGGAACTAAACACACACACACACACACACTATTAGGCAATTTTTTTATTTTTATTTTTATATTAATTTTCAATGAAAAAAATTCATTACTAATTAATTATCTATTAAATTTGATTAAAAAATATTAAAATAAAAGGTATCAAAATTAGACTGATAGTAATTTATTTTTCGATCTCTAACTATAATAAAACTATTATATAACTTGTAAAAGCTATTTAATTATATATATATATATATATATATATTTATTCTCAAAAAATTATATACATACATATATATATTAATCTAAACTACATCAAAATTGAAAATTAATACTTTCAATAATTCAAATTAATAATTGATGATTTTCATTTCTCATATTTCGAATCGATAATAACATATCTTTCAGGATCGTCTAAGTTAATAAAATTCCTATAAAACTCAAACAAATATTTTAAAACTTGACCAATGACTCTAATTAAAAAGACCGTTTAATCTAGAATAATATACATACATACAATTATAAATATATAATTGTATTAAATAAATCATATATTTAATATATTATCAATGTATTTTTCATATTTTTCTTATATATACTAAGCTAGCTATAACTACAATTGATATACCTAGAAATAGTGTATAGCATATAAAATGCTAACTATGATAGAACTTGTAGTTGAGTATGCATTATTTAATTTTCATATACTAATGGTAGTGCTAACAAGATATCTATATATTTTTAAAAATGAAAATTTATATTATATACAAGTTAATGGTAATCTTTAACTATTTAAATATAATGATCGAATTTGTGATTGCATGCCTTAATTCCAATTTGAATTTCAGTTTGGAGATAACTAAGAATTTTCGAATTGGTAATTATTTTGAAGATAATATTATGTGGAACAGTTTATAGATAATTAATGAACATGCTAATAAAGAGATCGAGAGATCAACATGAATTTCATGTAGAGAACTTGTTAAATTTTTAGTCAAAATTAATATAATTTTGTTTGTTTATATTATAAATTTGCCACTATTGAGCTGGATCAAACTGTGTCAAATAACATTAGCGAAATATCAATAATTATAATTTTTTCTATGTCAAAAGTTCATTTGTTTTCTTTTCAAATATTTATCAAAATAAACAATTACTCAATCAAAAATTGAATAAATTAACAAAGTAAACATAATATCAACTTACTTAAATGATTCTAAACATTACCCAATTTACGATAACCTATTTGAAAAAGGTGATCAATGATAGAAATCAATAATAGATGCAAACTTCCATGGCTACCAACAAAAATAATTCAATTAATTAATTAATTTGATTATTGTGTGATTCAAAATTTTAAAATAAAATAAAAATAAAAACCCTTAAATAAGGAAGGAATTACGTCTCACTTAAGACTAAATTACTAAAATTTACATTTGTCCCGGTGGGGATGGCCTAGTGGTGGAGTGAAGTTGCTTGGAGACTAAAGATCACGGGTTCGAATATCCTCAATACCAGTATACCACATGTCGGGTGTGTGAGTATAAAAAAAATGCTGAAATTTACATTAAATCGTATATTCTATATTATATATATATACTATTTATTTTAAATAATATAATTAAAATATAAAATTAATAACTTATTATAAATTATGTTGAAGGAAGTCAATTTTGAATTATATTATATATATTGTTTATTATTAATAATCTACATATATATATAATTTTGTGGAAATTTTTTTGTAATATTTGAATTTTATAAAGATACAAGTCAACAACTTTCTAAAATGAACTACAAGGATATAATTGTAAAACCATAATAATCAATAATCAAATCTTTAATTGATTACTATCATATATTTAAAATATACTATAATTATAAATTATGGCCAGCCACACATGCGGCCAAATAGCACTGCTCTTAGTGTAGGCAATTAAGCCTGAATGATTAGTGCAAATCCCAATATTGACTTATTTACTGTGACAAATGGATAAACTCTCATTTAACTAATTACAGCTAATTAATTGTAATTGTCAACACTTTACTTTCTTCTTTAACTTTCCCATTATAAATTCTGTAGCCGTTGCTCGTATATCCTTTAACTTTATGTACGTCAAACATATCTGAGAGAGAGAGAGAGAGATCTTTTCCTAATTAGTAATTAGTAACCTCACTATGATATTTTTATTTTTAATTTTAAATATTAGTTCATGGGGTCCAACTTAGCACGTGACAAAGATGAAGGGTGTTGTCAGCCAGCATGTGATAAACTTTTTAATATGTCCAAATTCCTCAGCTAGTAATGGTATGGTATGGTATGGTATAGTATAGTATATATATATACATACAAGGAAATTGTATGTATAGTAATTAGTAGTACCTTGTGCTTACGTAGTGGTACGCCATTCTTGTATTGGGCTTGTTCCTAAAAGGCCAACCCAGCGGTGGTCAAAATTCCAATAGCTGGAAATTGGAATCCCATTTCTCTAGTCTAAGTAAATGAACTTTTTATTTTATTTTATATGTATTATTATTACTTTTAATTTTTGAGCCGAGCCTCTTCGTTGATGCTTCCCACACGTGCGTCAACACCAAGCATGTCTAGTAAACGAAACGTGTTCGCACGTGTAGGGAAGTCACGTGGCTGGCAATCCCTTCACGTGCCCCTCTCCTTGATGCGTGGCCTAACTATAGGTGACCATAATTTTTCTCATGAAATTAAATCATCGGTTTATCAATAATTATACACATGAACAACTTTTATTAGACCCAACTCGTGTAACTATCATCCTTCTATTTCATATCATGCTCAAATTTTGAATTAACTTGCTAATTTGTCAACGGATGCAAATTTTGGCCAATTTGTCTGATTGTTCAAATTAGTTAATTTTGGGATGCCTCCAAGAATCTTGACATTGAGGTGTATGGACCTCAACTTTCAAGGTGTATGTTATGTACGGATTGAGTTTTCTATTCTTGACTTATTTTCAGTCACAGATTCAGGATTTCAAAATTAGGGATACGATATATAATTATAAAAATATATAAATAAATATTCTTCGGCAATCAAAAATACGAAATAACAAAGAAAATAAACATCAATCAAATAAAAATTACAATTTCAATTGGATCCGATAAAATAAACAATATTCAAATAAAAACTATAATTTCAATTGTGTCCGACGAGTCTTTATTTTTTGAAAAGCGGTCCATAACATCATCATCATTAACTTGTAGAAAAGTATCATTTTTAATGAAAACTAGTATTTCTCCTGTGCGATGCACAAATAATTATTATTTTTTAGATCTGTACGAATATAATTATTTTTGAATTCTATATGTTGTGTTCAATTTTTAAAAATTAATAAAACAATATGCACATGCTTTAATTAATTATATAAGAAGATTAATTTTATTCAATTACAACAAACAAAAAGAAAATTAAATTTTAGGAACTAATTGAAAATCCATGTTAGAAGGATTGAATTGAAATGTTTCAAACGACACGACTTTTTAAATAGCAATGTATAATTGTCTTGTCCACGATTAAAGAAGATTTGATTTCTTTGAATTTATGATAGGTATAAAAAATATAATTATTTAATTATTTTAAATGATGAAATTGAAATAGAAAAATAATAAATTATGTTGTTGTTGTTGTTGTTGTTGTTGTTGTTATTATTATTATTATTATTATTATTTTAGTTTTTTTATAGTGCAGCACGAACAAAATCTATTTTTTAGGCATAAATAAGATTGTAAAAATTTGTCAAAATACAATAATTGTAATCTAAACCGTTGTGGAAAATGTAAAAAAGAAAAAGAAGAAAATTTACAACAATAAATATCACTATTGTTGTCTATTAACTCAAAACTGTTGTCTAATATACAAAAATTATTGTCTAAAATGTAATTGTTAAATTATGTGATAGACAACGATTTATACCAGAATCGGTTTATATCACACGATGTTACGTGTATAGATAAATTTCAACAATCTTAATATAAAACAAAAACTTAGATTTTGAGAAGAAATGTGTGAGTGACCGTCTTTATTCCATATACAATATATTCATCCTTCATCCCTACTAAGGATTGTATGAATCACCAATCCATTCATCTCTACTGCTCTGTCTCCTCAACATATGCACACGGGATGGAGAGTTTTAAAGCAATAAGGAGAATTTTGAACCTTGATAAATGACTAATTTGAAGAATATTATAAGAAATAATTTGAAGTGTTTTCGGAAAAACTTTATTTATAAATGTAGGATAACTATGATTCGAA
This sequence comes from Perilla frutescens, assembly GCA_026008535.1. Classification (NCBI taxonomy): domain Eukaryota; kingdom Viridiplantae; phylum Streptophyta; class Magnoliopsida; order Lamiales; family Lamiaceae; genus Perilla; species Perilla frutescens. The sequence continues at coordinate 57,257,933 of BRKX01000003.1, forward strand.
AGATCATAATTTTCATGAGTATTAATGTAATCAGTTGGAGTGAATATATTTTTTAATATTTTAATATGAAAGTGATATATAAAAAAAATATATAAATAAGTCTAGAAAATGAATACATAAAGATACAACCAATTACAATATTAAATAGTTAGAATTTATGTTAATTAAAATAAATGGTGGACTTGATTGTACCTACGGGTTAAAAATAGATTAAAGAGATAAATAAAAGAGTTACAATATTAAATAAATAAAATTAATGTTAACTATTATAGTAAATGGTATGTTTGATTACGTACCTATAAAATATTAAGTAACAAAAGAAAAAATTACAGAGGGGTAGAAATAATAAAAAAAATCCAAATAAGAGGAAAAGTTGGAAAGAGTATAAAAAAAAAGGAAAGGTCCAGAAAAAGAAAAAAGAAAAAGACAAAAAAATAAAAAATCCAAAAAATAAACCATAAAGAAAAAAAAATGGAAACAATAAAATGGGGCACAATGAGATTCAATCCCTAGCCCTTCATGATAATCCCACGACAATAAAGCCACTACAGCAAAATCCAATTTAGAAAACTTTCGCCAGAAATAGATTTTTAAATAAAGTTTTCGCTGACTTCTTTTAATGACAAATTTACCCCTGCGATTTTGCTTTAATATATGTATAGATGACCAAACAATCATTTAATAATTGATCGCTCATGATATTTCACAACTTATTTTTAACATAAGTCATTCCGGAGAACACTCTTTCAACACTTATAGTGGCAACAGAGAGAATCAACATCAACTTGATAAGCAAATAAATATTTGGATAAATCACACGTTTCCTTGTTTAACAAGCATCATCAAAAGTGCACCAAAATCATGCAAATTTTGAAAACCTGTCATCTCTTTGCATATCTTGAATGAATATATCAAATTGACACTCTAGAATCATTAAATCAATACTCAGAAACTCAGAAGGATAATATACGGTAAGTGTAAGTACTTTTTCCTTGTCAAAAGAAGAGGAACCATCTTTAGGACTTAAGCAAGCCATGCACATAAATAACTCTGTATTAGCCTCATCAAATCACTCATTGAGTTCTTGAACTTGTAAATCAATCACTTCTACAAATAAGTTAAAGTGAAAATGATGAATGTTTATCACTTGTGAAACAAAACGCTTTAACCTTTCTCGTGGAATATAAAGAGCATTCATATCATGAAGAACAATGTCATACTTAGTGCAAAATGAATTGACCTTATCCAAGAGTCTCCCATCCATTGTCTATTGTGTTTTGCAATAGATCTTTAGTTAAAGAAACAATGGACATAACCTTAACAATATCTTGATCTCTTCTTTGCAAAGCAAGACACGAATCATTAGTGTACTAAAAAATGATCAACATCAAGTGCGCCATAAATGTAAATTCAAATGACTCTAATGAGTATAAAATGCCTTGAGCTTTTACTCTATCTTCTGAGATTGAAACTCCCCAATCATCTCAAGCACCTTAACAATTATAAGAAATAACTGGATAACACTCAAAAGAGTTTTGTAGTGAGATCTCCAACGAGTATCACCGAGCCTTTTCAAATCAAGTTCTTGATTCAAACCCGATCCTCTCAACTTCACCCATCTCCAAGGCTTTTACAACTTCTTGAGCTTGAAATTCTTGAATAACTTCTCTCCGCATCTTTTTCAATACTATATTCAAGCCAATCGTATTTTATGAACCAAGAAATACTAAACCGTGCATACCTCCAAGGTCTCTTTGAGGGAAGTCTTGTGTTTTTGGTTGACAAGACTTTTTAAGAATATATGCTCTCCTTGCATTTCGTTGATTTGAAGAATAATCCATTATATTTATTCTTTTCTCCGGATCATGGGGAAAAAGTTCGACGTCATATAATGATTCTTCCTCCTCTAGTGGTATACTACTAACACCCTCTCAATCCTATTTTATTTTCTTGAGTATGAAAAGAATTAAATGATTGGGATAAAAAAGACTCATTGTTATTGAAAAAGATATCACATCACTATTTTTTGGAATCGGTAAAGAACAAAAAGCCCCGTGAAAAAATTCACTTTCTTAAACGAAAAAATCTCAAAGATCGACTTACTTTGTTATTACTTTGATTTTATTTAATTTATATGTATCATCCGCCATTTCCTAATTAAATTAAAAAAAAATTAATAAAAATACAAACCTATATAACAATAGCAAAATTGAAATAAAATAAATAAAATAATGAATAATGACTAATTCCTAAATTTAAGAATTGTACCGTGCAAAGTAGAAACTTCACGAAACCACCATCTTTTAAATTCTAATTATTATTTCCTAAAGTCCTAATTCTAAAAGTTATTATTCTTAAATTTAACTTTTAAATTTATCAATCCTAAATCCTACGGTTAAACCAATGTTATCAAGCAAGTCTAAAAGTCTTACGGTTTAACTTTTAATTCATGAAAAGTTATCAATCTTAAATTTAACTTTTAAATTTAAATTTATTGTCGATGCTTATACAATGATAGAATCTTCCAGATTGAATTATATCCGATTCAATCAGCCACAATTGCGTTGTGATATGATTAAAGGGTTACATGAAGCCTTAGTAAATGGAGACAATGATCCAACCACTCGAGGGAAGAGGGTCATATTACCGTCTAGCTTCACCGGAGGTGCTCGATACATGATACAGAATTATCAAGATGCAATGGCTATATGCAAATGGGCAGGTTATCCAAATTTGTTTATAATATTTACATGTAATCCTAAATGGCCCGAGGTTGTGAGATATCTAGAAAAACGTGGATTGAAGGCAGAAGATAGACCCGACATACTTTGTCGTGTTTTTAAAATGAAGATGAATGAGTTAATGAAAGATATTCGACATAATAAAATATTCGGAATTGTCCGTGCAGGTATATTTATAATAATATATATTTTATTATTTTATTTTTTATATATTTCACTAACAAATTAATGTATACACTAATACATTGTAATGTTTACAACAATACAACTCTTTACACTATTGAGTTTCAGAAAAGAGGCCTCCCACATGCACATATTTTGCTTTTTTTAGCAACAGAAGGTATAAATCCTGCTAGAGAAGATATAGATCGCATAATTTCTGCTGAAATTCCAGATCAAACTGTGGATGAGTTGTATTACGACAGCGTGCGTGAGTTCATGATTCACGGTCCTTGTAGTAGTGTGAGGAAAGAGTCACCTTACATGTCAGAAGGCAGGTGTACAAAACACTTTCCAAAAAAATTCGTTGAGATGACTTCTACTGACGAGGGCGGTTACCCAATCTACAGAAGGAGGGATAACGGTCGTACAATCATGAAAAATGGCATTTGTCTTGACAATAGATATGTTGTTCCTCACAATAAATATTTGTTGATGAAGTATGGAGCTCATATTAACACCGAATGGTGTAATCAATCCAAATCCATTAAGTACTTATTTAAGTACATCAGTAAGGGTAATGATCGGGTAACGGCTTCTTTCTGTCGAACCACTGAAGATGCAACTCAACCTAAAGTAATTGATGAGGTAAATATGTATTATGACTGTAGATATGTTTCTCCGTGTGAAGCATTATGGAGAACATTTGGATTTGATATTAACTACAGAGATCCACCAATTGAGCGCTTGAGTTTTCATCTGCCAAATGAGCAGAAGATATTTTTTTTCTGATAATGATGCGCTTGAAAATATTGTGAATCGTCCGTCAGTTAATCACAGTATGTTCCTCGCTTGGTTTGAAGCCAATAAAAAGTATCCAGAAGCAAGGAAATTGACGTATTATGAATTTCCAACCAAGTTTGTGTGGAAAACGCCGATTCGAGAGTGGGTTCCAAGGAAGAAAGGATTTTCTATTGGTAGGATCTTCTATGTTCATCCAGGTGCTGGTGAGATGTACTATTTGAGACTTCTCCTAAATATTGTACGTGGACCCACATCGTTCGAAGATATAAGATGCATAAATGGCATACAGTACAACTCATTTCGCGACGCGTGTTATGCATTGGGTTTGTTAGATGATGATAATGAGTACATCGATGGAATTATTGAGGCAAGTCAATGGTGTTCTGCTCATTCACTAAGACAACTATTTGTTAACTTGCTCACTGCTAATTCTATGGCAAGACCGGAGATTGTATGGGAGAAATGTTGGAATAATTTATCTGATGATATTCTTTACAAGCAACAGAAAATTCTTAATCATACAGGTACAATATTTATTGCAAAATTAATATTATATTCATTACATATATATATATATATTAAGATTACAAAATACTTATGTATCTATGTGTTTGTTTATTTATTTATAATTTATAATTAAAATTATTTTTATTTTAGATTTAAAATTGACTGAAGATCAGATAAGAAACTATGCACTTGCTGAGATGGAAAAATTATTGCTAAAGTGTGGTCGCAGTCTGTGTGAATTCGAAGAGATGTCGTATCCTTCAGAAGAATATTTTTGTCAGATGGGTAATAGTATGATAAATGATGAATTGCGTTATGATCGATCACATTTAACATCAGAACATAATGCTCTTCTTGCTAATCTCACTGAAGAACAACGTCATGTGTATGACTCTATTATAAAAAAAACACAGACCGTTTCAGGTGGTGTTTTTTTTGTATATGGTTATGGTGGTACGGGTAAAACATTCCTATGGAAAACATTATCTGCTGCATTAAGATCAAAAGGAGACATAGTGTTGAATGTTGCTTCAAGTGGGATAGCATCTTTACTATTGCCTGGAGGAAGAACTGCCCACTCTCGATTTGCTATCCTAATTACTCCTAATGAAGATTCTATATGCAACATAAAATAAGGAAGTAAGCTTGCCGAGCTTCTGGTGATATGTAAACTTGTAATATGGAATGAAGCACCTATGATGCACAAATACTGCTTTGAAGCTCTGGATAGAACTTTGAAGGATATAATGCGATTCAAGAACCCATTTAGCCACCATCAACCATTCGGAGGTAAAACCATTGTTTTTTGTGGAGATTTCAGGCAAATTCTACCTGTTATACCAAAAGGTAGCAGACAAGATGTGGTCAATGCAACTATCAATTCATCTTACATTTGGAGGGATGTGCAAGTGTTAAGGTTGACCAAGAATATGAGGTTGCAAGCTGTTGATTCTGAGGTTGAAGCATCTGAATTACAAAAATTTTCTGATTGGATTGCTGCCATAGGAGATGGTCTTCTTGGAGGTATAAATGATGGACATGCAAGCATTGAAATTCCCGAAGACTTACATTTAAATTTTTCAGGTGATCCTATTGTATCCATCGTTAACAGTACCTATCCGTCAGCATTATCTGATACAAATGAGTTATCTTATTTACAAGAAAGAGCAATACTGGCTCCAACACTTGATGTTGTTGATGAGGTGAATCAGTATATGATGTCAATGAATCAATCAGATAGCATGGAATATTTAAGTTCAGATAGCACGTGCACTGCAGATGGGATTTTTAATGTTATGAACGACGTACACACACCTGATTTTTTAAATGGATTGAAATGTTCAGGTTTGCCAAACCACAAGATGAATCTGAAAGTTGGGACTCCGGTTATGTTATTGAGAAACATTGATCACTCTGCTGGGTTATGCAATGGTACCCGTTTAGTTATTACCAGACTCGGCAAACATATTTTGGAAGCCAAGATACTAACTGGAAGTAATTCTGGCCAGAAAGTATTGATTTCTAGAATGTCACTTACCCCGTCAGATCCACGGCTGCCATTCAAGTTTAAACGAAAACAATTTCCTCTTATTGTTTCGTATGCAATGACAATCAACAAAAGTCAAGGACAGTCTTTATCGCATGTGGGTATATTACTAAGAAAACCAGTGTTCTCACACGGGCAACTTTATGTTGCAGTTTCCAGAGTACGAAGTCGAAATGGTTTGAAGATATTAATATGTGATAAAGACAACAACAATAGTTCATGTACAACTAATGTTGTTTACAAGGAAGTTTTTCAGAATCTGTAAATTTTTATTTATTTTTTCTCAAACAATGTTTTGTAACTTTGCAACAATTTTAAATTAAATTTTTAACATATATTGACGTATATTCATGAGGTGATATTTTGTAAATTTTCTTCATATTTTTTTAGTTGGATGAAAAATTTGTATACATATCATTGTTGAATAAAAAATGTGTAATGAGTTTTTTTTAAACAATGATTAAAAATCATTTTTCGTTCATTAATCATTAATATATATTAATAGATCATTTATTACGTAAACTGTATTGATATATATATATATATACAATTACTTATATTTTTTACTAAAAAAATATTAGTGAAATGTAATTACTTTAATAGTATGTATATATATATATGTCTTAATATATAAATTTGTGTCGCTCCGTGTACATATATTAAGATAAATATATTGATATATAATAATTAATTATATTTATTAATAATAAATATTAATATTAAGTTTTATGATCAATTTGACTTTAGAATTTTTTATTACGTTTACGTAATAAATATTGTTTAGTTGCATTTTATCTTTTTATTTGATAAAACAAATGTGTACTTGCAGGTTATACCAAAAAAATAATAATTAATTATCTTGTAATTAATTATTTTAATCTCCAGAACATCACTACATATTATTCGAAACATTGATCTTGATATTTATAGAATTATAATTTTCCATATTCACACTCACTATAACATTGTTACTTTGGATTTTGAATAGTTTATTAGTTTTTGAAAGGTTTGTTTAAGTTTGTTCTCAAATTTTGGTTATGAACAATACTTCAATTGATTGAGGTTTGTTTAAGTTTGTTCTCAAATTTCTATACTCAAAAATACTACGATTGATTGATGAACTTTCGACTGTATAATTAAATAATATACAATACTAAAATTAAGCACAATTCTAAAAATATTAAAACTATACTATAATTTTATTTTATTTATACAAACTATTTATTTTAAATTATTCATATATCTTTCACTCCATGCATCGCACGGGTGTATTACTAGTTTCTAATTCATAATTCTTAATTCCTAATTCAAATTAGTATTCTTATATTTAAATTTCTAAATCAAATCTCAATTAAAGTCTAACCAATGTAACTAAACTCAAATTCTTAATTCAAACATAAATTCTTAATATTTAATTGAAATTTTAATTAGGCACAAAAATAAATACGTAAACAACACTAAACATAAATAATGAATCTAATTAATAATATACAAAAAACAAGAATGAAAAGAAAAAATAACATTAATTGATAGTGGTGGTGCTTCAGCACTTCTCAATTAAAAATCTTGATGTATTTTTTAGATTTGTTATGAGAATATTTTGAAGACTTGAATGATTGTACATATGTTGTTCATATATTTATTCATGTAGGAGATTTAGAGAGGAGTAATATGAAGAGTCACACATTAAGGCTCGATTGATTATTGGTTAATATTATTTAGTAGTAAAATGGAGAATCGTCACTTTATTCTCTTTTCTCATCTCCTTAGCACTTCTCCGATAATAAAGTACCCCCTTGTTACAAGGTAGGTTCGTCACTGCTTACTTCCTAAACCTAATATGGTGAATTTCAAGATTATGTAAACATAGCCTTTATTTTGTAATCACTATTCAGATCATAATAATGCGTCATCTCTTCCTGGTCCGTGGACACAATATTAGAGAATCGCGTAAATTTTGGCTCTTTCCAATGTGTATAAACCATGAAATCTCAAGGGTGGAAAACTACTTATTAAAGAAATATGTATGTAAATACAAGGATTATTTGTATTAACAATCAGAACATTTACGCCACTTTACAATTATAAAATGACCTTGTAATTGTTGCAAATAAAAAATCACCTTCAGTTATTTTTACAATTACAACATGCTGAATCTTTTTCCGACCAATTTAGTCAAGTGTGACTAACCAAATGTACACATATACACTCTATGCCTGCAACCATATTAAAAAAACAAACATACCCATGTGAATATGAATTTAGGTATTTAATTGGTGACAAAAATGGATTTGTTGAAGGTGGTGTTTTATTTTTAATAATTGATAATTGATTAATTATGATTTCTAATGTAAATAACCCTAAATACAATGTAGTATCTACTAACTATATAGAGGGATTCAAATGCACACTACACTCGATGTCTATATGTAGTGATGGTTTCGTAGGTACATTAGATCCTAAATATTTCATCAAGTATAGTATCTACATATCCACGGTTCAATAATAATAATGAGGAAAATATTGAAAGGGAAAAATACTTTGAAGATGAACCCGCTCCATGTTAGTTTCAAATAACACAGTACTGTTTCGATCTAAAAATCATAATTAATCAATGATTAAATCAACAATTTAAAAGATCGGACCCTTTCGCAGAATGTCACCATTAAATTGACAATTTCAATAAAAAGTGCAATTTCGCAAAAAAGCGAAGCACAAGTTCGTTGATTCACGAAGAATACCAAAAATTGCACATAAAAACCATAATTTTTTTATATAAACTTCAACTCCCTCTTAAAACCTATCTATTTAAGTAGATAAGAAACGAAATATCCTAATCTAGTAAAACTCTTAATAACTCAAAATCTAAAGAGATAATAAAATTATTTGATAAAATCTCATCTAAGTATAATATCAAAATATAGTCTTGATATCTCCATCACTAATCCTACTCAATATGCTTCAAAGTAAATGAAATGTGCTAAAAGCATAAAACATACTGTATCATTTTACCATCAAACGTAGTAAAGAGTGATTAATATAATAATCTGATCCAAATCTCACCTCATCCAACATCATATTTCATCTAGTCTAATACTAAACCTTAAAGTAAATGAAGTCCAAGAATAATAATTTTTTTCTGAGAGAGGAGAACAATAGTAGTGAGGAACTGATAATAATTACAGATCATTAAGAATTAGAATTACGAAGAAAAAAAAAGAGCAGATGCACAACAAACCAACTCCAGTTTGGTAGTCAAAGAAAATAAACACATAACAATCAAACATGATTTAATCAACTATAAATGAAAATGTAGATATTACCAGTTACGATCATATAGTTTTCCACTCATTGCCAAGTTATCAGATTTATCCAACGGGTTAACGAAAATCGACTGTACCATAATAGTCAGAGAGCAAAACAGTCTCACCGGGAGCAGAAAGCCTAAATTGCATTAGAGACGCGAAGAAGGTTTTGCATTTGGAAAATATATGAGAAGACCAACTAGATTTATCATTCAACTGTAGTCACCTGCTGCCATTCTCCATCCACTGCTTCTTTCCACAGAGTTACATTGTTGTTACCATCGGACACAGCAAGCACGTTTCCAGTAAGTGACCACGAAACCCTCCAAACAGGAGCTCCAAAATCATTTAGAACTTTTCCTTCCCACTGATCGCCTTCCTTGACTGCAATCCATACAATTACTTTTCCATCTTGAGAAGCACTTGCAATAGTGGACTTTGGAAGTCCCAAGTTTGGAGCCCAGGCGACATCCCTCACCCAATCAGTATGCATTTGAAGAGCAGGGAAGCAATCCATCCTCCAAATTCCATTGTCGAGCTTCCACACTTTCACTGTGTTGTCACAGCCACCGGATGCTAGCTTCTGAACAGCACTGAGTAGACCGGAACCTACAAGAGCACCGGGAGCAGTTGAGGGTGCCCAAGAGACAGAGGTAACACCAAGTGGATGCGCCTGCTCAATTCGAGATTTATCCCATCCACCATCAGATCGTGCAGTAAAGACTGAGACGTTTCCATCTGAGGATCCACATGCAAGACAAAGGCCCAGTTCATGAGGAGCCCAAGCAATAGAATTGACAGACGCTTTATGATCATCGAAAACATGAGCCTGGATCCATTCATTTTGATTTCCCTCTTTCCAGAGTATAACCTTTCCATCGTAAGAACAGGAAGCAAGGAGTGAACCAAACTTAGGATGGGCCCATGAAGCTTGCCACACGGGTCCTTGATGACCAGTTAAAGTTGCAAGATGCTGAGACCCTGAGTTGCTAACTCCGATTATTTTGATAGTATTGTCGGAAGATGCTGTAGCAAGACGTTTACCATAATAATCCATTGCCACATCATGGACAACATCTTGGTGACCAGTTTCAATCTTTTGGCCAGGCATGTTTAGTTTCCAGATAAACACAAAATACAAGTTCCCCAACTACTCAATATCTCACCCCACCTATTTAACACCCCCAAGAGGACTTCAGTTCACCTGCCACCAACAATCCCAATAAACAAAAAAAAAAAATTATACCAATTCAGCATTTATAACAATATGAATATACAAAGTCCCCATCTTTTGAAAACTATGGAAATAAAAGGTCATGCATATTTTTGAATACATTTTTAATCCCGAGCAAAATCCAAAAATGTAAAACTAGGAGGTCCAGAAAACGGATCTGCACAAGATATTTGAACTAAGGGATAAACATCAACTGCAAAAAAGTTATATCTCGATTCATTTATCATTGAGCAATGTATTACATGTAGAATTGACAAATTTGAGGAACAGATAAATGCTACAATGAGTGATACTCAAATGACAAAATACCACACCATTTGATTCATGAAGGAGCAGCAAACTAAGCCAAATCAGATAGCAAGAGCCAAGAGGTTAACAGATATATATTGATTAAATTACGACTCTCCCACTTTAACAGGGTTTTCCTGATGAAACCAAACAGGATTGATTAAAAGTGGTAACAATCAAAAAATAGAAAAGAAAAGAGCCAGAACATCTCATGCCTCAACTCATAACAGCTCCAAAGTAAATAGAGACCAGAAATCATATAACATATAACAAACAAAACTGACTATCACTTTGTTGTTTGTCACTTCACGATAGGGATTATCCTGGTTGCAACTGAAAACAATGAAAGTCCCAAAGAGGATATCTTCCAATACTCTATTGCGCGGAAATATGGAAAAGCGCAGATTAAAATTCAAAATTGACAGTATTTCGTGTTTATCTTTCACTGTAGTCTCTATCTGTCATTCTCCTTTCGTCTACCACTAACGACTACAAAATTAACGAGCAGAAACAAAGACCCTACTCACATAATTTCCTGCGTCGAATAACAAACAAAATTTACCAAATAGCCAAAAGCTTCTTCAGCTCTAAAATTCCAAAAAAGGAGAAAAAAAAAACGAATTTGCAGAACAGAATGTTAGAAACTAAATGAAAAGATTCAAAATTGAACGCATAATCAAATCGATTTCACCAATCTAACCGCGACTACAATTCTCAACTGCTGAATAAAAAGAAATCCAAACATCAAGAAATATTAAACAGATTATCAGATCAAGAAGAGACACAATCAATTACAGGCTACAGCAGTTCATTGCGCAAATCAAAATCATAAATTCAAAAAATAACTCCATTGAGAAATAAGAGCAAATTAGGCTAACCTTACAGCAGAAGAGGAGGAACTCTGACTAAAATCTGGAATTAATTTCAGTTTATAGGGGACGAGATAACCAGCTAAAACGGCGTCGTCGAACTTATCTTAATTCTTAAGCATATATTTGGGTTTTGTATTAAGTAAATAATCAATTGGTAATGGACTGAGCTTCAGAGATATTTAAATTTTCTTCTTTTATATATATATATATATATATAGGGAAATGATCAAATAGGAATCAAATCCTGTGAGAATCTAGGAACCAATCTTAACCTCGGATTTGATTAGATCTAATGACCATAATTTAGTCAAAGTAAGGTGGTAAACTTGTAATATTTGAGAACTTAATGAAAGCGGGGTTATTTTCGTAATTTAGAAATTAGGTTATGTTTTTTCGGATTTTGGGTCCAATTCTCGGAATTAAATAGACAACGCTTTAAAACCATTGTATTTTCTGGCGTTGTATTAATATGCTAACATGAAATATTTATGTTGCTAACATCAACAGATTTTGTTGCTAACATGAGGTAGACTCATATTGCTAATTTGACGAGATCATAATATTAAATTGACACGTATTAAACACCACACATATAACATTGGACCACATTTAAAATAATATTGTGTAACATGTGTAACATCATTCATACATACACCATATCGCTAATATGTTAGAGAATATACACACTACTAATATGTGACTAATAATTTGTTAATATGTTAGTAACATGTTGCTAATATGTGAATAATGATATGCTAGTATGACTTAAATTCTCAAATATTACAAGTTTTCAAAATAATACTACCTCCGTTTCATAATGTTTGTTGTTTAAGGTTTTTTTTTTAGTTTCAAAATGTTTGTTGTTTTATATAATTTGACATCCTCTCTCCCAATTTTAACCCTCTCAAATCCTACAAGATTTTTTGATTCTAACTTACCTATAATATATGAAGAGAGAAAAATATATGGAGAGAGAGAATATTGTTATTTTTTAGAAAAATATAGATGAATTAGATTTTATGGCATATATAAGAGATGGGTATATTTGTCCACAAAATTAATTCTTAATTCCAGATAAAAAAAACAAAACAAGAAACATTATAAAACGGGGGTAGTATTAAGCATTGATAAAATTATAATTGTTTATGAACTTAACTATATATAGCTCATACTTTAACTATTTTCTCATGAAAGCAATTTAAAATTCAAAGTCGTGCATAAAAAATTTCACGTTAGCAACATAAACACAAGATATGAGCAATATTGTGATATCATATTAGCAAATGTCTGAGAGTTACGAGTTGAATATTCGTGAAAAAAAAAAAAAAGTTTTTTGTATTTTTCATCAATGTTTGCTCAAATAAACATATGCACTATGGATCTTAAATGAAAGAGTATGAAAAAAAAATCTTTAATTTGATATACTTTTTGCATAAATTGGATAAAAAACGAGTAAGTTATGATTATTTAAAGTTTTTAAGAATTTTTTAAAAGATGATGACATCACTTTATAAAAAAACTCTGGAATTACCCTTATATTTTGAATTTTACATATTTACATTTATGACACCGTCTTTTTATTCGCCATGTCATCAAAATCCTTGAATTTGATTGGTTCCTAGGTTCTTACGGGGGATTGGTTCCTATTTGAATCCACCTATATATATATATATATATATATATATATGGATTAGATAAAAAATACACCTTTTCCTAGTGTAGGAACTAGGAATCCATCTTACACCGTCCACCTAGAATCCATCTTATACCGTCCACCTAAATGATCTAATGGCTGAAATTAAATGTTAAAGTCAAGGCAAAAAAAAGGAGGCGGGGTATAGTTGTCCAATCCCCGTAAAAAAAAGCTGATGTCATCACTTTTAAAAAAAATCCTAAAAACTTTGAACGACCATAACTCATTCGTTTCAAATCGGATTAACGCAAATAATATATCAAATTAAAAATCTTTTCATGCTCTTTAATTCAAGATCAGTCATGGATATATTTGTTCAAATAAATATAGATAAAAAATACAAAATATACATTTTTACTCGTGTCCAGCGCAAAAATACTTTCGTTAGCTTTTAAATAATGGTTCATCAGTATTGTAATAAGTTGATAATGTATGCTAACGAAACATCTGTTATATGCTAACATATTGCATTCATTGTGCTAATGAATGATTATCATAATGTTAACGTAGTACGCATACTTATATTATTATTATGATTTATTATATTTCAAATTATGACTTATAATCATTTTTCATGATTTATTTTTTATGTTTTAGTTACTAATTGAATATTATATATTATTTATTTCATCAAATTAGAATATATTAGTTAGAGTTTTCTTCATCCATTTATGGTTTATAACTTATGCTAACGATGAATTGTCATATGCTAACATAGTTTATTCGCAATGTTGATAAAATAATATAATATCATTATGCTAATGTTTTATATTTATATTGTTATTATGATTTATTCCATCCAATTGTGGTTTATAATTAATTTTTAGAATTTAATTCTATTTTTAGATCATTGAAGTTTATTATATCTGAATTATGGTTTATTTCATCCTATTAGAATTTATAATTACACTTTAGAATTTAATTTTTCGTTAACAATATGAGAAAAAATTTCATTAGCATAAAGATAACGCTTCGTTAGCATGATGATAATACTTCGTTAGTATGACGACATGTTATCAAATATCCTCCGCGATTTTTATAAGAATTATCAAATTATGTTAATACCCCGCGCGAATTTTTTTCAAATATTACAAAATTGTCACCACTTCTTTTAATCAAATATGGACCATAGATCTTTATTGATTGTATGGTGTGAGATGGGTTCCTAGTTCCTACACTAGGTAGGGTTTGCATTGTAACCCTCCCCTATATATATATATATATATATATATATATATATATATATATATATAGTATGGAGATCAAATGAGAACCAATACCCTGTGTAGGAACTAGGAACTATTATGGAGCGTTGGATCATTTATTTTATAAGGCTCAGATCAATCTAAAAAAAATGGGGTCAAATATGCAATATGTTAAGAATTACATTAAGTTGAGGGTATATATGTAATTGTAATGCATATTAAAAATCTGCAGTAAATATATCCCTTCCATATATTGTGGGATTTATATGGAACAGTTTTTTTTTTTTTTTTTGGACGTTTTCATAAATAAATTTTTTACAGAGTTGTATCTATCGGTGTTTCATATATTTCTTGGTGTTGAGGATTCGTTCCGGATAATTTTATAGTCGGATTCCACAAGTTCTTACTCCATCATATATTATCATCACTCTAGTCATCGCCTGATTATGGAAGATACAGGTATTATGTTCTCCATTAATGTATCGTTGTAGGTGTAGAGATATGGGTGGAATCTGGAATAGACGCGTATTTCTGACGTTTAGCAAAATTTATATTCATAATTAGCAAATTATATATATATTAATAGCAAATTGGGAATACTTTTATGTACACATACGATTTTGTTTAAATGATTTCAATATGCTTTGCATGATACTGACATGTTCGCAGACTATGGGAATTTCATATTTATTATAGATGATAGATCATTTTCGTAGTTGGTTGTGGTATTTATGAAGTTATTAAAAAAATAGTTAAAATAGGATGAATTGTTTTGTGAAAAATAAGTTTTTTTTTTTAACCATACTATTAATTCATTGTATATTATCATCATTCTCGTCATCGTCTGATAATGGAAGATATAGGAATTATGTTATCGATTAATGTATATTTGTAGGTGTAGAGATATCGACGTATTCTGTTATGGACGCGTATGTCTGACTATTAACAAATTTGTCTTCATAATTAACAAATTATAGATATATTAATAGCAAATTGGGAATATTTGTATGTGAAAAGAAATGGTTCATTTTTTTTTATAAAAATTTGTTTCAATGTGCTTTGAATGATATTGAGATGTCCGCAGACAATGGGTATTTCATATTTATTATAGACAATAGATGCTTTTCGTATTTGGTTGTAGATTTTTTCAAGTTATTAAAGAAAAAAATAGTAAAAATGGCATGAATTGTTGTGTGCAAATGAAGAATGTATTTTCTTTCCACAAGTTATTACTCCATCGTATATTATCATCAATGTCGTCATCGTCTAATTATGGAAAATACAAGTGTTATGTTATCGACTAAAAATATATTCATATGTGTATGGATATTGACAGATTTAGTTATAAACGCGTATGTCAGGCGTTTAGCAAATATTTTATGTGTATTTAGCAAATTATATATATGTTAATAGCAGATTCAACTATTAATTTTATTTCACGGCAGGATTTATAAGCACTCGTATATCCGAATTTTAACGAATATGTTATACGTAATTTAGCAAATTTTAAATGTATTAATAGCATATCGCGAAACATTCATGTTATGGATAATTAGTTTGATATCATGAAACATAACAAATATATATTAATGAATAAAACTGTTATATTAAACCAGCACTGTTATGCTATAATTCCTATCATAATATGCTAAAACAAACTATCAAATGAGAACCAATACATAAGTCTTTTACAGCAACAGTCAAATTTATGTAATAACTAAATCTCGAACACTTTGCTTCTGATTTTCATTAAATTTCGCAATTGCATTCCGCAGAGCCATTGGATTAGTTCGATTTTTCAGATTTGTGTAATCTTCCCTTGGCCGCTTCTCGAGCTCATTTGATTTTTTCTCAACATGTGGGAGTGCAGTAGAGCATTCGGCTACATTAACATCATGACGTTGCTTCGTCCTAGCCTTTCTATCGCATTCGTTGTCATCTGCTAAAATAAA
This sequence comes from Perilla frutescens, assembly GCA_026008535.1. Lineage (NCBI taxonomy): Eukaryota > Viridiplantae > Streptophyta > Magnoliopsida > Lamiales > Lamiaceae > Perilla > Perilla frutescens. Next base: position 57,274,239 of record BRKX01000003.1, read on the forward strand.
AAAGTGAATGATCACGTTAGATGCTAACATTTTGAAAAGCATAACAAACTCCACATTTGAAATATTAATAAAAAACCAATCCACAAACGCTTTTAGAATCATATATAAATCATTATGCTAAACAATGGTGTTACTTTGGTACAAAAAAAAAAAAGCAACCTAGCATAGAAATATATCATATAAACTGTTATTAGTTTCTAAATAATTTGATAATTACACCTTCATAATTTGCTATATATATACCACACCAATCTGTTCATATATCCATAATTTGCTATAAGCAAAACGAAAATATGCTATAAACAAACCAATTTGATATAAATACAAATTTGCTAAATGAATCACACCAATGTAATCAAATGTCATTAATAATACACTCTACTTTCTAACCATGGAAGAAAATGCAATCAACTTGTGTTTTCTAATCAGATAATCATATTATAATAATTTGCTAAACAAAATATTATTATTGGCTAATAGCAACTTACTAATTTGCTAAAAATGCCAAATCCAATTGAACCAACAACACAAAAAAAAAACGATTACACATTAACCAATGTCCTTAATTTTTGCTAATTATATATTACTAAACTTTTACATACATCTGACCAAACCACATCAAAGCACTTGAACAAATAAATTACATATTACATTAGTCCAACTAGTAAGGTATTTAAGGGCATGATAAAGTACACATTTTTATTCTGCCGTTAGTTACTAAATAATTTGCTAATTATTTATTTAATTTTTGCTATACAGTAAAAAAATTACATATTACATGAGTCCAAGTAGTAAGGTATTCAAGATAGGACGCACAATATACACAGTTAAATATTTCATTTGCATATAACCGAAAAAGATACTTACTATTATTCACATTCGCTCGGCTTCTCTTCCTATCATCTCGTGCCGGCCGCCTCGAATTTGCTTCTGTGTCATAATAGAAGAAAAACCACAAAACATTATAAACATTAAATTCAAAAACTAATTTCGTTAAAACATATACATAAGATATTTATAACAGTCTGTAATATCATTTAACAACCTTTTGCCCCACTGTCCGACATTGCCTTCTTAGCACGATCACCTTTATCGCTGTTACCTATAAATGAAAATCAAAGGTTGATCATAATGATACAATACAAAATTTGCTATAATCATCCAGCCCTCAATTTGCTAATCATATAGTCAACATCCGCTACATAGTCAAGATGAATATGCTATTAACAACCCAACTTCACTTAATCAACAAAATATTCATATAATCCAAAATCAGATGACATAAATAACCTAAATAATAAATATTCATAACCATTTAATTTGCTAATGATATGAATTTAGTTTGCTAAATATCAGACCCAATGTACATCTTCATAAACAAACATGCATATATTCAACATTTTGCTAATCGCATATTCCTAATTTGCTAATCATATATTCGAAATTTGCTATAACAATCGGACCCTCAATCCGCTAATCATGTATTCAAAATTTGCTACACCCAATTTCACTTAATCAACTAAATAGTCATATAATCCAAAATCAGATGACATAAATAACCTAAATAACAAATATTCATAACCATTTAATTTGCTAATGATATGAATTTAGTTTGTTAAATACCAGACCAAATGTACATCTTCAGAAACAAACAACATATATTCAAATTTTGCTAATCACATATTCCAAATTTGCTAATCATATATTCAAAATTTGCTATAACCATCCGATACTCAATCTGCAAATCATATATTCAAAATTTGCTATACACTCAACATGAATATGCTATTAACAACCAAATTTCACTTAATTAACAAAATATTCAAATAACCCAAAATCAGATGACATAAATAACCTAAATACCAAATATTCATATACATTTAATTTGCTAATGATATGAATTTAGTTTGCTAATTATCAAACCAAAACCAGATCTGCTAACATCCAACCACCGTAAACATTGCTAATCATATTCAAGGAATTTGCTAAAAACATCTAATACAATTACATAAACAAAATTTGAAAAATTGGCGGGATAATTACCTGTCCGTACGGCCTTCGCCTTCTTCGTCATTCTTCTGGCGAGCTGCTGACGTGGGTGAGGTCAGCGGTCTTACGACGGCGAAGGACGGGCGTCGTATGGCCGGCGTTCGTCGATTGTTTTGGCTTCGTCTGCCGGCGCAGGGTGTGCGGGAGGCGGCGAAACGGCGCTTGCGGCCGACAATGCGCGCCCGGGAGTGGTGTGAGGAGGGAGACGACAATGATAACTTGAACGCGCCGATTGTGAGGTTGAAGACGCGGCGTGAGGCTACGGCGGCGAAGGACGAGAGTCGTATGGCCGGCGTCCGTTGACTGGTTTGGCTTCGTCTACCGGCGCAGGGTGTGCGGGAGGCGGCGAAACGGCGCTTGCGGCCGACGATGCGCGCCTGGGAGTGGTGTGAGGAGGGAGACGGCGGCGATAACTTGAACGCGCCGATTGTGAGGTGAGGTTGAAGACGCATCGTGAGGTTGAAGAGTCGACAGCAAATTTCGAGTTTTTTTTTAGATTTGTTTTTCTAGGGTTTCATTTACTATTAATGATTTGGTTTTGGTCAAATTGTTTCAAAATTGCCTAGATACACGTTGAATTTCTCCATTGCTATTAATTTAATTTGTCCATAATACCCTTATTATGCTTCAATTTTATGTACTGAATTTTCATTTTGCCATTTAGTCCCTAAAATTCCAAATCAATCTTGTCCATTCAAATTTCAAGATCTGTGGTTGTGAATGGTTCCTAGTTCCTACATAGGGGTATGGTTCTCATTTTAACCCACCCCTATATATATATATATATATATATATATATATATTAATTAAAGTTGTATGTGTTGTTGAATATGTTCCAAGAAAGTTGGAAGTTTTCGGGTGTTTTCATTTTTTTTAGTGATTTTCGGGTTTGCTAAGCCATGTAAATATTTGTAATGACTTAGACAATTGTTCATTTTGGTTTCGAGAAATCAACTACTTATAAATTATCTAAATACTCAATCCTAATAGAATACCAACATCCTTCGGTTCTGTTGTAATTTCATGCGTAAATGATAGTATAAATTAGTACCATGTTAGTTTTATTTCCTACCTACATATGCCAGTTATTTGCCTTGTTTCACACTTGGGTGGGATTGTGTAAATTTTCACTATATTAAAATTTCTCATTCCAATCATATTTTATATCAAGAAGAGCAATTTATATTAATTAAAGGGTTGGTTGTCAAAACAATTATCATTATTTCTCCAAGTTCCAAATTCAACACATACTTCCAACGTGTGAAACCAAGATATCAATTTTTAATTTGAATATTATTCAACATCCTCAAATTTTTCAATGATGTGAGTTTAAAATTCTAGCCGTCGCCTTGCTCATCTCTTCAAGCCTGAGCCCATCTTGGTACAACCATCAATTTCTAGAAAATGGCTGGAATTTACAACTTGATGAGAAAGTGATGACTGTTTACCTAATGTAATGAAACAATAGCAAGCCATTCAATCCAATGGCAAGGTTCACCAACAATACAAACCATCTAGGAAACAAGACACCAACATAAGCAAATATTGAAGATATCCAAGAAAAACACAGCTTTTATTACCGAGAGTTAAAACATAGTTGGAATAAAATGATCATCTAATAGGAAGGATGTTGTGAAAGATTGTCGAAACATGAGTGAAGATTTTTACAAAGCCAACTAAGCCACGCATCAAAACTCAAGATATGTGCCTAACTATTTTGTTCATCGTGCCGCGCCCTTGTTTAACTGTACAGCTCAAATCTTTAGATCGAGAGAGGTTACACAACTGCTTCCTGGTAGAAAATGGATCTTCAGATTGAAGCAACTAAACTTACAAACAGCAAAACAGTAAAGCATACGAGTATCGATAACAGCATTTATAGAAATTCTGAGGTATGAGCATGCAAAATCTTATAAATTCACTTTTTAACACTGCAGTTGTGTGACTGATCAATTTCGTGATAGCATTATTTTGGACAGATGATTTTGCATCAACTACCAAGACTAGCGAAGTTTAATTATAAATGAATTATCAAGGAAATATTACCTCAAATAATTGTTTGTGAACTTTTCATGTCAATTTCAATGATCACCAGTCTTAAGGACCCATGCAGCGCCTTGAGATACACACATGTCATGCAAGACCTGCAGAAAACACGGAAGACATGCAAGATTTGGAAATATGAAAGAAATAAAAAATGCTAGTGGCAATTATTTACTTTGATATAGAAAACACACGTAAATCAAGCAAGCGTGTATCTTAAGTCGGCTAAAAGAGCTATAAAGACCATTGTATTTGTCATAAGAAAGCGTCGACAGTGTAATAGTTTTTCAGAATAACTGAATCCTAGAGAAGTACTCTTCGCAGTAGAATGGAGACAGAGAACAATATTACACACATCCATACACCCTAACAACAAAAACAAAAAAATACGATATTTTAAGGGATCACATCTAAGCCAAGAACTAATAGTAAAATTTTACTTTTATTAACTTGATCTTAAATGAGATATCCCTATTGTCATTATCGTCATTACTTCTTACCTTTGGATATGCAGACTGATCTATGGCCTTCTCAAGTTTCATATTTGCAGCCGCATTTATGGAAGCCTTTTTAAGCTTTGCATTTGGTCCTTCAGCAAGAAATAGGTCAATAATGACTTTCCTGCACACAAAAAGTACCCATGTATCGATACACACATGAAAATTAGATAGTCAAGCAAGATGTAAAATGCTAGAGCAGAGGGATGACCTAAGCTCGTCATATTGTGGAAAATCTGGAGATGATCTTGGAACACAGATGCCATGAATGTTTACAGCTACTTCACTGAGAATTGACTGAAGCTCATCTGGAAAAGCATCAATGTTACTTGCTGCAGCCACAGCCTCTTTTGCAAACCCTTTTGAACGTGCATGACCAGAAACTGCAAAGTCCTTTAGCTTCTGGCTAATTTGTTGAAAACTGCAACAACATAAAGTGCAACTTCCTTAACTAACCACATCAAACTAAATCTCCACAATAAAGCACTCTTCACCTCATATCCATTCGGTTCCACAGAAAATGGGGAAAATACATGCAAAAGAAGAAAGGAAATACTACTTCCAGGAAAACATATTGCCATTCACCGACTTACATTGTTTTTAGCAATATCTCAGAATTCAGAATTTCAATCCAATAAATTGATCAGAGGCCGACAGTACGTCTTGTGGTTATAAAATTGTATTTTTTGGGTATACCATGAGTGAAAGAATCCTTTTGACAATTAGAGTAGAAAAGGAAGTCATAGAAACTAAATCCAGTATACTTTCTTCAAATTTTACAATATTACCAACAGAATTTTCACTTTGGAGTTTGGACAAAATGAAATTTTTATTATTAAAATAGGCAGTGCCCACCCAATCTTTCATCTTACAAACCTATTCCCCAAACATTAGACCACAGCCTCTAATGATATCATTTACATAAGAATCTTTGAATTCTTGTGCATATTTTATAATTAAACATAACCTTGCAAACCAACCAAAATAAAAGATTCATTTAGCTTTAGACCGAAAGCCACCTACCAGACACTTTGACATTGTAGGGAGATTTGAATATTCAGAATGTTGTGCATTTATGAAGTTGCACAAAGAAAAAAATAATAATAATAATGATGAAAACAAACAACCGAAGAGGGATCAAGAAAAAGAGAAGCATACAACACAAAAAATACTTCAAAGAATAAGTTAAGGAGACATAGAAGCAAAGAGTAGAGTGATATATATATAAAGAATACATCTAGAGGTTCCCCCATCTTGCAGCACACGCATTTTAAATTCAATTATCCAATATCCGAGGCAAAGGGATATTGATTTCCCCTAAAAGACAAGGATCAAGTCATTAAACAGTTATAATGTACTAGAACATGAAACATGAACTAGATAAATCATACTGTCTCACCTGCAAGTCTTTATACTTTTGAAAAGTTTCTGAAGGGCTTTCCTTGTAGTCTCACGAGCTTCTGCTGGCATTACATTTCTGGGTGTTGATCCACCTGAAGTCCTTGCAGCTAAATTATCAGAACCATTTGATAATACAAGGTTTGTGGGAGCACTAGACTTTGAAGTCTTCATACTAGGCGCATTTCTACCTCCAGAATTCAAATCATTAAACTTCTTCTCTAAGCTTTCCCACACTTCCTGCTGTTTCTTAACAACAGCAGGATTGAGTTTTATGAAACTCAAATCTGGAAGCTCTTTTAGTTTCCAGTCCTTAAAGAAAGGTCTCTCTGTAGCTAATCCATGCAGGACAGCTTTCATTGCATTAGCACGTTGAGGCTGTGGAGGTAATTCGGAATTGCTAATGATCGTGTTCTTGCTAAATAGTAGAAGAACATGATCCCTAGCTGTAGCTCTAATTGCTTGATCCTTAGCCGAAGTGCTAATTTCATTATCTGCTTCATACACCAACGCTGTTTTTGCAACCCATAGTCCTTGAACTAACACAGCAAGCTCCTGCAAGACTGCTAAAACTTCCTCAGAAGACTCATCTGGGGCTAGGTACTTTAGAGTGTCAAACCTGTGGAGTGGAGGGCCCTGTTTCAGCAACTTCACACATCAATCGATGGCACAATATGATTCCTAATAAATGTCCAAGAAGAAGACATTTAAGGTGAAAAACACAATAATATGAGGAGCAGAAGGATCTTACAGTCCTTTTATTTGAAAGAGGACAATGATAAATAAGTATCTCTAGCTAGTGAAAGGTAAAAAAACTTCAAAACCGTTCTTATGGCAGTCTAAACTAGTACAATTGTTTGATTTGCAGTAAGAGCATAATACTGCCCCTGGGCAAAAAGAATAGTCTACATATGCAAAAAGAAGGAAAGCTAACTCCTACTAGTAAAAGTGAATATAGCAAAAAGAATAGTGTACAGTTCCATATAAAGGTAATAAGTCACAGACCTCAAGAAGCCAAGTTTTAAACCGTTCTTTTAGTGGCAAAGCCAGCAAAGACCTGCAACAACATCAAAATATACAATGAACACCAGCATAACATGTACAATTGCCCCAGGAATAGGATATATAAAGCTGGCTTCTGCAACTTAGGCATGCTGATAATTAAAACTCGGGTAAAAGTATGTTAGCAACAGAAATATGGCAACACTAGATTAGATAATACCACCAGGGCAAATGAAGCCATAGATGGGACAAATGGTTGATGAAAAAAATGCAGTACAACTAATGAGGAGAAGTGTTAGAGTTTATGTATACATGTTAGAGATGGTATAGGTTTATTTTCTTGATTTACTTTCCTAGAATAGATTTTCTCTTCGTGTATAAATATATGAACTACCTATTAGATGAATAACAAGTTAACTCATTCCACAATACATGTCTTCTACATGTTAGTTTACAAGAAGAAATGTAATAGTGTAAGCTTCCATCTCAACCATAACGATGAAGCATATCAACAAGATTCAAGAAATGATCATCTGCTGCTAGAATCCCATGCAGCAATGAACATGCCAGAGAGTGAAAACTTATTTTATTCATGTTTCTTAGTTTGTGAGAGATAAGCAAGCAATCAGATAAAAAGAGGGTGCTTTTGAATCAATTTGTTAGTAAAACAACTCTTCATCAAGCAAAACAAGTCAACGTAAGAAGAAGACCATAAAAAAAGATATTAAGGCATCATGGATCGCAAGCTTGTCAAGACAAAAGCTCTAGATTGAAGCTTGACCCCATATAGTACAAGGATATGGATGATCAACATTCAACACAAGAATGCACTGTATCCAGGCAAGATCTAGAGTCGGCAAATTCATAGCTTTTTCGCCTAGTTGATAAATGAAAAGACATAGAAAACAACAAGATCCTCTATGACCATTTTGATACCTTCTTGGAGTTGCGTTGGAGATCAAACTGTCACCGGAAGTGCCAGGACACAAGCTATTCAGATAGTCATGCCTTTAAACAAGGAAAAAAGAAACAGAAATGATGAAAAGGTAAACATATTAATTTAAGAGACATCAAAAGAACATTCAGAAAAATGGGTACACAATACACATACGAGCTTGTGGAAAAGTAAATCTGTGAGCCTTCTCGTGCTATCATTTTTTGAAGGTATCCTGCAGCCACGTCACTCCTCACACTATGGTACTTGAGAGGAACCCAGGCCTAATAAGGAAACAAAGAACAATGACTAGAAAAGGCATAAACCATTTAGGTATCATAAATTTGTTTGTTGGAAAGTCAATAAAAGATCCACTACTTAAAAGCATAATTTAAGCCTATAGATTAAGGGTGGCATGAAATCATCATAGAGAAAGGAAGAGAACAAATACGTACCTCTCTATCATCCTTGGTCTGCTCCGGAGCTTTCTGCAAGTATTTTGGACTCAGTGGAGAAGCAAAATCATATGAAAGTTAAAAGGAGACGATATAGGAACATAAATAATATAACTATAAGAAGCTTTGCACATATGTCTTCACATGGTATAAATACAACTATATTTCAGGCATGTTAACTAAACAGAAAAGAATGCTTAAGAAACCAGAAGTGAGATGATTATATAACTCTCATCAACTATTGTAAATATGTAACTAAACCAGAAACACAACTATATTTCAGGCATGTTAACTAAACAGGAAAGAATACTTAAGAAACCAACAGTGAGATGATTATATAACTCTCATCAACTATTGTAAATATGTAACTAAACCAGAAAAAACGAAAGGAGGGAAATTAACCTGTTTTTTTGACATCCCAGAAGGTTTCGCTTCCTGGTGTTCTTCTGACTTCACTACAACTTCAACATTATTGCGCACAGCAGTCCTCTTTTTAGATTCCTTTTCATCAAGATGACGCATTGATGGTCGAAGTTGTACAACTGCATGAATAGGATTCAAGTGTAACTGCACAAAGAAAAAAAAATTATAAATGAGGAAACTCAAAACTCATTCAGCATCCAAAGACACATTAGGATCAACCAAACGCCAAGAGATATAAGAAACTGTAAAACAATTAGGCCTTAGAGAGATGAAAGAATGTGCCTTGTTTCCAGTAAGAACACCAACTGTGCATCCGCTGGTTTGAGGTGGCTTCCATGATGGAGCAAGAGTCTAGTAAGAGATCAAATACAAAGATATTCTGTAAGTAGTTACTTCCTCAACAAAACAATGAGCAATTACAAAAATAAAATCATAAGCACGAAATGTAGGTATAAACAGAATAATGACAAAAAAAAAAAAAAAAACATGATCCGAGCATTTTCAGTAATCTGTGGTACTGGGAATTATGTCAAACCATTTCATGCAGTCAGTTTAAAGGATAACGAAGTCAAAGTTTCATTGGGTCAAACACATGCGGTCAGTTTAAACAAATTTGGCATTCAACTTGGACTGATTAGATTACTCACTCAAAAGTGCCCAATATATTCATCATTTTTTGTCAGCCCAAGACTTTTAATTATACAACATCTAAAAGACCAACCTGTTTCTTCATCTGTACTCTGGGATCAGCACCAGCATCAAAATTCTTGGAGTCAACATCAATGGCCAAATCAACTTCCACTTCTGTGCTTGTTGGCTTCACTCTCACCTTAAATATTTCACAATTTTTGGCAATATTACAAAATTCTCTAGTTAGCTCCGAACAAATTCTTTTTATCATCGAAAAACAAACATTACCAATACATTTACCATTTGCAGATAAAAAGATGTGCATACCTCTTCACATCTATCATCCAATTCATACGGCCGCCATAGCGGCCTAAGCGGATATTGAAACAGATATAACTGAGAAAAAGAAACAACGTTGCATCACCAATGGAATTCCATCATCAATACAAAGTTTCATCAGCAAATCAAAACGAACTCCAAACAGAAACAAATGCGCAAATTGAAATGAAATTTATAGAAAAAGGAGAAAAGTCACTGGTAGTTACCTGAGTTTCAGGATCAACAGAAGGAGAAAAATAAACATCAATTTCTCGAACAACTTTATCTTCATCTCCAGGCTGAACTTCAATCCCAGCTGCTTCAATTTCCATAGAATCATCCGGCCCTTCCACTTTTTCCACGACGGGATTTAGTTCAACATCGATTGCAGCTGCACTGTTCTCATGTTTGGGCTTCATCTGGGGCTTCTCATCAACTTCCTCTTTCTTGGGTTCGGACGATGGCAGAGAAACCGACGAGGATGACGGTTCGGGCTTGGGTTCGGGTTTGGGTTCGGATTCGGTTTTGGATTTGGGTTTGGGCTTGGGTTTGGGTTGGAATTTGGCTCCCTTGGGCGCAAAGCGAGAAGTCCGGGCCGGAGCCTTCTTCGGGCCATCGAAGAGGTCGTCGAGGTCCATGTCCATGTCCGCTTAGGCGAGAGAGAGAGAGAGAGTATTTTTTGTTTTAGAGATGTTCGATGAAATACACCAGTGGAGTAGTGGTGAGGGTTTAGGGTTTTGTAGGTTGAGAATTGGGAGTGCTTTGGCGGGTAATTAGTTTCTGCCGGTGATCGTCGCCCCAACCTCAAAAGCTCTCCGCCTACCCTCTCCTAATTTTCCACGCTTTATTACTTCAATATATAATAATAGTGTTTCTAAATGCCCACCAAATTTTATGTACACACCACGAAAAAATATATATAAATAATTAATTTTGAGATTACTAAAATATTCTTTTTTTATTTTTATACATTATAATTTTTACTTTACAACCATAAAAATAAAATAATATATTAAATTAAAAAAAAAATATAAAAACAAAATGATTTTATTTTCATTACAACATCCAGCATTCAATTAGAAAAAATTGCTGGAGAGAAATTGTATAGATAGGGTTTTACAAACTTTGAATTTGAGCACATTGGTTTTAAATCAACCATGGGGGATGAAAATGATGAAGAAACAAGTAATGTAAGTGATTTCTACTGATTTTCTTTGTTATTTCATGAGTTCCATCGTGTTTGGATATTCAAATCGTCATTTCGACGTTCAGAAATAACAGTTTGAATGTTGTGAAGGAAGTTTAAAAACATGTTTCCGAATACCTAATAATAGGTTCACAAACATGTTTATGATCCACCTTCTTTAGGTTCAACAACATGTTTATGATCCACCTTCTTTATATTCACAAACATGTTTATGATCCAACTTCTTTAGGGTCAAAAACATGTTTTTGAACACACTCCTTTAGGTTCACAAACATGTTTATGAAACTTCTGCTTTATGTTCAGAAACATGTTTTTGAATACTTACATATTTTAACTTCTGCTTTTTTTTTCTTGAATGAAAAATAATTTCCAAAATCTACATTATACTAATTGTTGTTTTGTTTATTCAATTTCAGATTTGTCTAACTCATGGTCGTAGCATTCAATGAAAAAACAATATAGTATTTAAATTTGGTTAATTGACTATTTGTATTTTATTACTTGAACAAATTCAATGCGTTGTAATTGACTATTAGTATTTGGTTAAATTATAGTAGACTATTAATATTTGATTAAATTGTAGTATGAGCCATCTTTCTTTAAGTTCACAAACATGTTTATGAGCCAACTTCTTTAGGGTCAAAAACATATTTTTGAACAAAATCCTTTAGGTTCAAAAACATGTTTATGAGCCAATAAAATAACTTGCACCTGTTTTGATTATACATAACATAATAACGATATAAAACAATAATAGCCCCATAAAAATTTTACCGTCATAATATCTAATGACATAATATGTCAAACATGTTAAAACATAACATAATATTAAATTAAACCGTCATGATATCATCTAAAAACGCATTATATTGTCATCTAAAAATGCACCCTGGACTGTGCCTGGAGGGATAAATACTCAAATGCTTCTTCCACTTGATGCGTTACTTGGTCTATTGAAAACGTCCCGTCTTGAGCTCTTTATTGTGTGACCACTAGTTGTAGATAATCAACCGCAACTTGATAGCCATCCAACGGGGAAGAAGTATGATGATGAATGGCATGCACGTGTTCGAGAGCGTGTGCTGGATTTCGCACAATGGGATGCAAAATAGAGATAAACCATGGAATGTACCTAGACACACACACACACACTGCCAAGCTGGGCGCGCCACTCTTCCTCGACGGTCTGTAGACAACTTGTGACTATTCCATTCTTCAAAAAGTTCTATGGTAATTCCCTATGTAACATTGTACTAGCTAGGCTTCTTTCATCTTCTTGTTGTAATGGGTTGTAAAGGAACCCGAGGAATCATATGCACTAGACCAAACTCATGTTTATGAATCTCGTTCAAAACCGTGTTTATGAACCACCTCATGTAATTTCAAAAATATGTTTATGAATCATGTTGGAAAATATCTTTTTGAACCACCTTAGGCCGGTTCAAAAACATGTTTTTGAATCACATTATTCATATTCAAAAATTTATTTATGATCCACCTAAACAACAAATGATACTGCAACAAACAAACAGAAGCACTAATCGCATATTCAAAAACATGTTAATGAACCGCAACATTCATATTCAAGAAGTTGTTTATGAACCTACAACCCACAATTAAAAAAAACAGCTCGGCGTAATAATCTGGGAGACAAACATGGAGATTATGATTCAAATTAATTCACCCTAAAATTCATTATATTTCATCTTTGAAACATATTATAACAATTTAAACTAACAAATTGACAAAATTCACATAAAATCAAAACATTATATAAAATCCTAAATACCATGAAAGGAATGAAAATACTTACAAACTTGTTCCATGGGCTCAATAGCTCACAGGTTTCTCGAGTATTCGAAGATTGAACTTCGATACTTCTTTATTCGCTTCGATTTTGATTCCTCTTCTTGACGTTCAATTTTCTGTTTGCGGAGCCTCTCACGATTTTCTGTTTCACGATTTTTTCAACAAAGTTGGGTATTTGGGGATCTCTTTTCTTTTTCCTTTTCTTTTAAATTCAAGTTAAATTATAATTTTTTTTAAGTTGAAGTATATAATGGTCTTTTTGTATGGTGTGTAGAGCAAAAATGGAGAAAAAAATAACAATTTTGTGGTGTGAAAAGTAAATGTGGTGTGTAAAGAAAATTTTGTGGGGCATTAAAAATGTCCATTAGAAAAATAATAATATAATATAATAACATAACGCACAACACAACACAATAATAAGCTGAGCTACGCTCGACTCCACTCGACTCATTTACATATTCTTCATCTTCTCCTTTCTCCCTTGGTCGCTAAGTCATAATGTAATGGTATCATATTTCTAGCATACACAGTAACGATTTCATGGTATCCAATGAATACTCGCAAGCTTTAACCATTTAAATCTCAATAATCTTAAATAAATGTTGTGAGGTAGAGAATGTATAAAATTAAAACCATTAACGTAAATCACAAAATAATTCATGTTCATAACATGAATAATAATAATAATAATAATAATCTATATATATATATATATTAAGGCAAAATCGTGTGATAGACAACAGTTCTGGTATAAATCATTGTCTATCACATGATTTAACAATTATATTTTAGACAACAGTTTTGAGCTAATAGACAACAGTAGTGACACTTACTATTGTAAATTTTCTTTATTTTTATTTTGCATTTTCCACGATGGTTTAGATTACAATCGTTGTATTATAACAATTTTTTGCAATCTTATTTATTGTTTTTTACTTGAAAATTTGAGATTTGTATCATATTTTATTTTTTTATGCATAAGTGGATGGTTTGTAGTATTCTACATTTGTTGTCTAAAAAAGTAGTTTTCATTTGTGTTACACTATAATCATAATAATAATAACATATAGTATAACATAATTTGCAATAATTTATTATTTTTCTATTTCAATTTCATCATTTAAAATAATTAAATAATTATATTTTTTATATTTGTCATATATTCAAAGAAATCAAATGTTCTTTAATCATTATTAATTATACAATGCTATTTATAAAATCGTGTTGTTTGAAATATTCCAATTCAGTTTTTCTAATATGGATTTTCATTTAGTTTCTAAAATTTAATTTTCTTTGTTTGTCGTAACTACACAAAATTGATCTTATTATCTAATTAATCAATGTATGTGCATATCATTTTATTAATTTTTTAAAATTGAACACAACATATAGAATTCAAGAATAATCATACTAATGCAGATCTAAAAAAATAATAATTATTTGTGGATCGCACAAGAGAAATAATAGTAATAATAAAGGGTTATATTTCATCCATTAATGCAACCTTTTAGAAACTTTATAATTACATCATATCAACATAAGTTTTGAAATTTTGCAATTACAACATTGAGTGAGGAAATTCTAATTTGATCATCAAAACACGACAATATTATTTGGAGATGATATGTTAAATTTAATAATGTTAAATTTAATTATTATTATTATTATTATTATTATTATTACATTGAAATGCTAATTTTTTCCAATATATTAGTAATTTAGTTTATTGTGTTAATTGAGCACAAGGATATGAAGTCATGATGTGTACGCTTTTTTGCAGCAAAATAGTAAACAAAAAAAAGAAAATTAAATGATAAAATAATATATGTAGACTGAGTATTCAAACTTTCATAAAAAAATATTTTAGATAAAAATAATAACCTTCATTAGTTTCAACAATATTTCGTAAAAAAGTTTTTTAAACATCGACCAATGATCAACCTCAAAGGGCTTCATTTCAAATTTAAAAGTTAAAATTGCACTTTTAATAATCATTAAATTTTAAATTTTGAATGTTAAATTGTATTTGATATAATTAATATAAATAGTGTAATTGGCATAATAGAATAACCAATCTATATACAATAAAATAATAGCTACGAAATTTATGTTTATTTCAATTTAATTAAATTAAGGTATATAATTTTTTTGAATATTAATATGGTAATATTATAATTATAATTACCATAATAACGATTATTATATACATATAGAAGAGACAAATAATCATTGATGACTGAATTTCCTGGTAGTATAGAACAATTAGCCATGCAATTAAATGTGTGTTTAATATCTTTTAAGTTAATACACGTAAAATCTGCATAATTGTGGATATTAATATATCACATGTTTTTTTATATAAAAATATACTATATTCTAGAAAAATTAAACAGTAATTAAGAAAACTAAATGTACAATCTAATTAAGCCAATGCATTTTATCCTGTTATTATTTATTTTATCAGTAATAAACAAAGAGAAACATGTTTCCATAACAATCATGCGTTAAGTATAGAAACACTAATTATAATATTTCTAAATTAAATAACTTATTAAATTAATGTATTATTAAATAACTAGAATATCATTTTGTGATGGGACGAAAAAAAATGTGTTGTCAAAACTTGTAAATAAAAGGAACATAAGAAAAATGCGGTGACATTTTTGTAATTTTATCAATATCAAGGTAAAAAAAAAAGAAGAATTTCATTGTTGCGTGCATGCTAACAAAGATAGAATCATATGCTAATAATGACATTGACGACGATGACAAATGGAACAATTATACTAATTGCGAAACATCTTTGAAGCAACATCCACAGTGGTTTTTTTATATTTAGACAACTCAAGAGAAATCTCTACAATGGTATATAAAATGGAAACAATTGTTATAAAATGGAACAATTACAGTTGTTCCATTTATCATCTTCGCAATCAGGTATATAAAATTCAGCCAACTCAAGAGAAATCTCTACAGTGGTGCCAACACAATTTGCAAATTAAATAAGATAAAAAATTAAAATATAAAAACAGTGGTAATGATAAAACTAATCATAGTAATGTTAATATCTTCTTTGATAATGCTAAAAGCCTAAAACTAATTGCAGTAATGCTAACAAATCGTTCATCATGTCAATACTCTGATAAAAGCTATTTTTATAATGTCGATCATAGACTGTTTTTATAATCCTAATAATTCATTTTGCAATGCTAATAAGAACTTTAATAATGCTAATGAGATATACTGTAATGCTAACAAATTTTGATAAATCACTAATCATAGTATTGTTAAAACTAATCATAGTAATGTTAATATATTTTTGATAGTGCTAAAACTAGTTATAGTAATGCTAATAAATCATTCATCGTGTCAATACTCTAAGAACAATATGTTTTTATAATGTTGACATACTATTTTTATAATGCTAATATTTCATTTTGTAATGCTAATAACAACTTTTGTAATATTAATGTGACGTTGTGTAATATTAACACATTCTAACAAAAACACAAATGTGCATAGTAATGCGAAAACACAATATGCAGAAAATCAATAGATAAAAAATACAATTTATGAACATCTAATAATATGTTTTAAACACTCATATACGTCAGCAACAATACAAAGAACTGAAAACATCTGTTAGTCATGAAAGTTAAAAATATCAACATAATCAAAGGCATATAACATAAATTTTGAACCGTTAATAGAGAGAAAGATCAACTAAATCGAATTCAAAGTAATATTTGTTCGTCTTCATTCACGTTTGTTCTCTCTCTCTCTCTCTCTCTCTCTTGTAGGTTTGCTCTATCTTTCTCAATATTTTATCACTTTGAGTGTGCGTGTCTTCTTCTTCTACTACTACTCTCTCTCTCTATATATATTATTATTAATGGTTCAGAATTTGTGTTATATGCAGTTGATTGAGTTGATCTTTTAAATTTTCATGATTAACATATGTTTTCAGTTCATTGTAGTGTTGTTGGTATATGTGATTATCTGAAACATATTATTAGAAGTTCAGAAATTGTGTTTTTGCATTACTATACACATTTGTTATTTGTCAGAATTCATTAGCATTACAAAAATTCTTATTAGCATTACAAAACGAATTATTATCATTATAAAAATAACTTGTCAGCATTATAAAAATAGTTTGTTATCAGAATATTGACATGATGAATGATTTATTTAGTGACGCCCAAACGGAATCGGACTGGCGGTTACAAACCTGTAACCGTTGGTTAGCCGATTTCCGACGGTTTGGAAACCGTCAACCGGATTCCGCCGGTGCGGTTCCGGTTTAACCTTCCCGAAGTTCACAAACCGCCGGTTAGAACCGGCGGTTTGGCGGTTTAACCGCCGATTTGTGCTTTTTTTTTTAATCCTCTGTACTCCATTCATGTATTGTAATGATAAATTTGACTTTCATGTAGGATTGATTATTCTATCTTTCATTTATTTTGTATCTCAGTAGTAAAAGTTAATAATTTTGGTAATACTAAATTTTAATATACATATGCAAATGATCGATTACCTGTCTCGGGTAACTACACAAATATTCACTAACTCTTATAATTAATTTATCGTATTTAGTTTTGGTAATAATAAATTCAATTGTCATTTAGGAAAAAAACTATATACCTTCCATTGACACATATAACATTTAACAAATTATTTCCAAAGAAATAAAAAAGTAATCCAGTGAGACGGGTGTTTTCTTCGATCTTACTTTTTTGTGATTTAATTTAATTTCATGATTGTTTATTTGGGTTCAAATCACCCAATTAGTGTTTATAATTATTTTTTAGTATTTAGGTTTTAATTTTTATTAATAATTCATTATTATGGTTGGTTATTTTAAATTAAATTTTATAATTCATTTTTGTTAATAAATGTTGAATATGATTATTTATGTTATAATTAATTTATATTTTATAATGAATATATTAAAATCATGATAATGAATTGTAATTTAATGTTAAATTGTAATTTGTTAATTTGTAATTTCATAGTTTGATTTACAATTTGTAATTTTATAATGTCATATTATTTATCAAATTAACTTGTATTCTTAATATTCTTGTAAGTTGTAAATTGTAAGATATAAATTGTTAAATGTTAATTCTAATTTGTAAATTGTAATTTAGTGTTCAATTGTAACTTGGAAATTTGTAAATTGTAATTTCATATTTTCATAGTTTGATTAACTTACAATTTGTAATTTTATAATGTCATATTATTTATCAAATTAAATTGTATTCTCATTTCTCAATATTCTTGTAAGTTGTAACTTGTAACTTGTAATTTGTAAATTGTAAGATATAAATTATAAAGTTATATAATAATATCAAAATTCAAATAAACTCGTGTTTTGTCATACTTCTTAGTTTTTAACTTGTAAATTTGTAATTTTGTTGATTTAGTTCGTACAATCGTCCATTCGACTAAAAAAAAATCGAAAACCGGCGGTTAACCGGGTAACCGTCGGTAACCG